>JARHVA010006602.1:0-92500 GCA_037957365.1 Torreya grandis
ATGCCTAATGGAATAGAGAAAAATTGAGGGGATGCTCAATCAAATGATACTTTGATGAAATACCTTCAAGGGGACTCATTTCCTATCAACTACCAAGGTAACGTAAACATAGGATTAATTTATATAGCTGTAAACACAATACCAAATAAGAGGGAAGTTAAAGAGGTAAAAGGGACTAGTGGCAGTCTAAGCATGAGTGCTAAATAATCTCAAGGATCAAGTGTGCCAAATGCATCCCCTATGGATTAGGTAAATCCAAAATTTTAGAATGTTAAATCTCCTTTTATGCCTCCTCATATGCATCAAGTGACATAAGGTGGTGGTAGTGCCATGGCTTCTAAAGGACATGACAAGGTTGGTATTTATCCTATGAATATTATTGAGTAGATGAAGAATTTTCATGTAAACATCCCAATGTTAGATACATTGTCCATTCCTAGTTAAAGATATCTACTCCAAAATGAGCTCTCTAAGCTCAATGTAACACCAAGGTAGCCTAGTGAAAGAGGGGACATTTTGATAAATTAATTTAATACTAAGGATGGGAAGCCAACCAAAATTGAAATAAGATAAAAATATCCTCTATTTTACCTCTATAATCATTAGAGACTCATTGGTCCATAATTTTTTGATTGATAGTAAAGAAAGCACATTAGTCATGCCCAAATAAGTAACTAACAAACTAAATTTAAAGTATGAATCACACTCCAAGGGGGTCTTACAATTAGATGAATTAGCTACCAAAATATTTGGCATCATTAAAGTTTTATATCTAACTCTCCATACTTATCCTACATTTTCTATCTCTCAAGATGTTATGTTTTTGGATGTGCCACCTAATTTTTCCATTTACTTATCAAGGGACTTTACTACTAACATTGAGGGGTAATTGAATTTAGATTGGTTCTATATGGTATTTAGGACTAGGTATGATGTTAAGGTCTCTATTAAGTATAAAAATTTGGATAAGTTTCATGTATAGCCTTATGTACCTAAAATAGTAAACATGAATTTAAATATCAATGAAGAGGGTTACTATCCTAACGACAAAGAATCTTTGACACCTCTTGATGGCATAGTTGATCTTTACCTTGATGAGTAAGGAGCTGATCATTATCAGTTTGATCTATAAAAAATCATTGAAGAGATAGGATGGGAACATAAATCATTCATGAAGAAAGTGATGATTTCCTTGAGGTAAGTTTAGATTATGCTTTTCAACAAGCTACATTTGGCAATTATTTTCTACATATAGATGTTGATAATGATGGTCCATGTGTGTTAGAGCATGTTAATAAAAAATAAGATGTATTTCTACCTACGAAATAAGAAGAGATTCATTAATGTGAAACTCAAGAAATACCTGATGATATGTGGTATCAATACCATGCCATAATGTAGGAGTTTGAATAAGTGGGCCTACTATTCCTCAAAAGAAACATGGGATTGATGATGAGGTCAATGATGGACCTAATGAGCAAAAATAAGAGTGAAATACAAATCAATAAAAATGAATCCTTGGAGGAAAATGATTAGGTCAAGGTTGAAGTTTGTGAGAGTGAGGATAAATATATGCATCAAGTTGTTATTGATTGACTTTTAAATGTATTTGGAAAATAAGATGCCAAGCTTGGTGATTCTAGATATCAATCACATCATGGTTTTAATGAAGGTGAAGTTGGTAAGAGTTTCATGATTCCTAAAGAGCAAATTGAGAAGTGACAAGTGAGAATAAAAGAGACCAAGAAGGCTAAAATTTTAATCAAACCTAAGTAAGAGATAAAGGGATCATTAAAAGGAGTCTTAAGTGATTCACTTACAGCCAATAGAGTTTTCAAGAGTTGCAAGTCATTTTATCACCTTCACAAACAAATTTTCATTGAAAAACATTCATAATATGATGGTTTATTTTTATGGACCATTTGTGACTCTATAAACGTTATTTTTAGTACTAGTTAAACCAAAAATATCTATTTCACCACCTCAAACTTGTTTTGAGGTCTTGTACAAAATAAGTTAGGTGTCTTGTTTTGAGTAAGTCTTTTGTTGTGTGTTTTCCCTAAATTCATTTGACATAGTGTGTTTGTTTCTTGTTGTGTTTTTGGTGTAACTTTGAGTCTTTTATAGGCATGTAAGTTTCATATTATAGTATAAGAGTGACTCCATTTCCCAATAAGAATATAAATCTATTAATAAATTAATATTACATGCATGATAACCCTATGAATCACCAATTTTTTGACTAATTTTGACCCTCAAGTTATAATGGTCAACCCCTATAGGTTGAAACATTTTCATCAGATTATTAAATCTTGTATATAGTTGTTATGGTATTGTAATTAACTTATAATGTTCTTCATATGGTCATATTGGTCCTTGACTAACTTTGTTTAAGGTTGGCTCTCTTATGTACTTGTATAATCTTAAGGTTATTTATAAGTCATGGTGATTTAAAGTGTGGTTAAGGTTATGAAATGGTGATGAATCATTAAATTAAGTTTTTAATCTATCTTTAAATTCATATATTCATGTACTAACCTTTTAGTCACCTTTGTAAGCTAAAATGGATGAATTGTATGTACTATGATAAAGGAAAAATATTTAAAGAAATTTTATAATGTACCTAATTTAATAATAGGGTAAAATATGTTTAGAAATTGATGAAACTTGTATTTCAACTTCTAAATTGAGAGAAATACTCCTTTGTAGGTAGTTATAGGCACTTGTACTGACTTGAAAGATCTTTTTATAGGTGAAAATAGTTTTGAGTCTCTTTAGCTTCAAAAATATATATTCATGCTTGGGATCAAGTTTTAGGTCTTAGAGATGAAAATAACTCTCTCTACCCTCCATCACTTCCTTTACAAGTTCATAAAGCCAAAATTCAAATGCATGGTATGACCAGGAGAGAGAAAGTTGGAGGCTAAAATTTTATAAAATGTTATGGGTCCTAATAAGTTTTATTTTTATGTCATTATTTTATAAATTCATCCCTTAAAATTTATGAAAAATCATTAGGATTGTAAGGAGATCATTATTCATTGTCCATTCAAGAAGGGTCTAATTTTTCTTTTGTTTCTTCAATTCAGAGTTTGATGGAGGAGAATTAATTTTATCAAATTTTTGAGAGGCAAAAGGAGTATTTTTTATTTTGGTTTCATTAATCATCTCAATATCATGAGGCCTCTTCAACAAGGAGAATAGTGTCTCAAATACATATAATATATCACCCCTGATACAAGTTTTTGGGGTTGGTTTGAATTATTGTCACTCTCAAAAGTCTCCAAGTGCCTTATGATTTTTTGAAAATACTTCACTCTCAAATAATCCATGTGTTCTCTCTCTGAAAATGATTCTTTTTTGATAATCCTTCAAGAGGTCTCATGTTCTTGCTCTTAGAGCCATGGTATAGCTCATGAGAAGTCTTCTATAAGCTTGAATTTCAATATTCGCTCAAATAGAAATGAGAAACCAATAATAACATATGAATATTTAATTAAATAGGTTGGAGGCCAATTTTATGAGCATGAGTTTTAAATTCACACTTGAATAAAGACTTGGATAAGTCTCATCCACCCATAGATCTATAGACCTGTAGGTGGACATTCATAAACCATAAATTCCATATTGATCATGTTCAAGAAGTAGATAAGATTTAGTATACCCTACCAAACACTCATTTTTTCTTGAATAATCTCATCACATCATCAAAGGGTATGAATAAACTCATGGGTTTCAACTTTTATATATAAGCCTTGAGCTGACTTCATGCATGCCATTACATATACATGGACAATTTTGAGATAGTGTAAATTTTAGTTGTACATCTACAAACTATTGTGGTATATGATAGGAAAATGACATAATTTGACACAATATACCTCTAAGTGAAAAGATACAATAAATTGGTTCTTAATGGGCTATTCAAGTAAAAGATAAACCTACATGTGACAAACTTGTAAGTCCTCATTTTTTACCAAACAAGCTAGTTGTCGTTTAAAGAATAACATATTTGGAAATATGTTTTAGTATAAGTATGAGGGTATACACAAACAAATAAATAGACCTAAAACATTTGAAATACAAAAGATATTTGAGTTGAGAGAGTCTATAGGCTTATCACTCATACATATGTTTGTGTATGAAGATAGGAAGGTATAAGACTATAAATGCTAAGAAAGGTCAATGAATCTTGAAGAACAATAATGAATATCTTTAAATTAAGTTATTCAGTCTAAAACTCTTCTCCAATAACCACCTACAACCATACTTTGAGAAGGTATAAAGAATAAGTGTGTGTTTGTGAAAGTGTAGGGTTTTTGGAAATATGAGAAGTTTATAAACTCTAATTAATATAAAAAGAATCATTGACATGTTCAATTATTTTTAATTTAAGTCATAAAACCCAAAAATACATTCAGACTATCCTAATGACAACTTATAGGTTTTCTAGGAAGAACAAGCTGGTTTTAAGTTTTGAAGAGATGGCAAAGTGCACATGAAGAGCATTAGAGTTTATCTCAAGTAGATATATAGTGTATGAGGTCAATTAAAATCAAAGTAAACATAAATAAAGTTAAATAAGAAAGTTACTATCTATAGGACTCACTTCAACCCTCCATATGCAATTAATGAAAGCTACAGGCCTACCTACTTTTTTAAGTGAAGGTAACTTGTTTAGAGTGAAGAGAGGAGGTCTGAGGGAAGGAAAATCATTTGAAAATAGTTTTATAGTGATATTATGACTCTATAATATCCTTATACTCAATAACAAAGGTACCAAAGTTGATGGGTATATTTAGGCATTTTACCTAAAGAAAGAACATAGGTTTGTAGGTGTAGTCATGAGAGAGGGGGTTTGATGAATTAGACATGAGATCTTGAGGTGGAAAGTGTAGAATGTTGGTATAGACCCTCCAATACCATACAAAGGTATGTAAATATAATAAAAGTATCACTTAAGCCTATGAAACCTCCTCAAGCTTCACTGAGTGAATGACTACATTTAAAATCATATATTCTCTCACTTGGTATGATATTGATCTTATACATGAGAACTAGTGGATTTCAAGGATGATAACTAGGTCCCCACACTTCAATCTTATGGTATTGGTTGTTGGATTGAGTCCCTTACCTTCATGAATAAAGCCTAAGACTACATACTTCTCTCTAATGGTAATTCATAGACCTGAAGACTAACTTATTGCACTTAGATTTGTACAGATATGATTCATGGGAGGGAAAGTTGAGGGGGCTAAATTAGTTGAAAATTTTAACATTGGTTCAGGGATTAAACACCTACAGTTTATGAATAATTGTTAAGAACCAAAACTAGTATAAAACTTACTAAAAACCTAGTAAGGACTTGATGTGAAATATTGAATTCAAAAGTTTATGTGATGACTTAGTGTGATCTTATACCACCCAAACAATATTCTAGAATCTAAGTAGATTCTCACTGTATACTTTGTCCATACTTGAAATTGTTTAGATTGCATTTAATTCCCTCTATTTTAGTTTTTTAAGAAATGGAACATTTGAAAACTATTGGGGAGGGTGATTTGGGATGTATTATACCTTTTCAAGCCAAAAAATATTTACAAGCCATGCTGGAGATACTCAAACAAACCTAGTTTTTCAAGATAGTATTAAATAGGGTTAAAAAGAGACTAGGTTTTGATACCATTTCATGGTTCTCACACTTCCATAGGGTCTCATGAAATAAATATTGGTATAGAGGTTATCTATATGCTATCTAAATTGAATCACGTTATGGTTGGTGGTTTCACATGTGTGGGAGATGTCTGGAGTAGAAACCCAATCTTCTAGGCAAGGAAGCCTATTTGAGGCCTAATTTAGGGAAGATAATAATATAAAAAATATACTTATAATCACTCTCAATACCTCAAAATTGTCATGGATTTGTATATCCATAATGGGTCCTAAAATATATATTTATTTTATTATTACCATCTGTACATTTCCCTACACAAGGATTTCTACATGATTTTAGGGATATAAGGAATTGAGGCAAAATGAAAGCATAATGAGCAAAATAAAGTCTTTGGGATTATTCCAAGAGCCCAATTGAATTTTTTCAATTCTGATAAATTATTTTAATGCTTTTCATGGATATAAAGTTCTTTGATAAATTTGAAGTCATGTTTTGATTCATTTGGCTAAGGCTAGGCATGGTAGACCAAGGAGTTTCTTGACATTCAAAGAGTTATTTGATTATTTCCACTAAAATGTCAAAGCAATGGAGTTTAAAAATGCATGATAAGTTTTAAAGATAAATTCTAAAGGTATTCATGGAAATATGATGATGAAAAGATCCATTTATTACTTCTCATATACAAAGAAGGGTAATTTTGAAGAAGATGACCAAGGTGTCAAGCAAGTAATCTAACTCCTATGCCACTTGGATGATGAAACACATTTAAATGATGAACCCATGTCTTTAGGGATCTAATTATACTATTATATAACTCATTTTTTGTTTTTAACTCATGTGGACACTTTGAAATCTCCCTCCTCTATGCCCCCCTCTCTCTCTCTCTTCCTCATTTCTCTATATAAGTTGCCTCTTTTGGCATTGTATATCATCCATATTTGTAAGGTGAATCCCTGATGAGTTGAATAATGAATTTTACCTTTGAAATAAAATTTCAATATGGATTATTTTCTCAAATTCTTGAACAAGTTTTTTAATTAGTTTTTTATTGGATGGAGAGTGATAGTTATCTTTTGTTGCATTCATCTCACTCTTCCATGCTTTGTGTGAGTAATTTAACTTGTAGTAGGTCACATGATGTGTAATTAATTATTTTGTGTGTCTTTAAGTGAAAATAATATTACTAGTGTCTATTATTAGACCTACTATTCATCTAACTTGAGAGATACATTGCATTCCACCTTCATGTTGAAACACGTTTATTAGAACTTTGGGTTTTGATATTAATTTTGCAAGTTTTTTTCCATAGTGTAGGTTCAAGTAGGCTTCTGTAGTTTATCTTGGTGTATTACCTCCATTATATTAATGTTTAATCTCATTCCATCCATTTTACTTAAAATTAATTAGGTTAGTGGTTAGTTTTAGGTTTTGTACATTGGAGCTAGCCCGTAATCTAGAGACTCACCTCTAAGAATTTTCACCCACAAAATATGAGGTGTTTCAATGTTATTCCAAATTTAAGGAGGTTGGAATAGCCCTCCTTAGGGTGAAAATTTGGTTGATAACAATTATTAATATATTTGGTGATGGTGTGAATTATATTAGGTATGTTATTTTGATAACATACATATTTTTCATGATGAGCTATTATATTATGTTTATGATCATTATTTTTATTGATTAGTGATATTCAACCATTGCTATGATTTCATGCTTGTTTTTGTCATTGTACAGACTAACTACAAGTTTTTTTAGTGAGTTTGATGCAAGATATTTTCCACTCTCAGTTATAAAGTGGATAGAGAGTATCATCAGAGAGGGAGAAGTATATGATTACATTTGGGGGTAAAAAGAAATATGTAGGCAACCCAGACACACCACAATAGAAATGGATTGAGTGCTTATTTTATTTATATCCCTATGGTTGATCTAATAAGTGGATGAATTCAATGATGAATGACTATATATATATATATATATATATATATATATATATATATATCATTCGTAATGTATATTTACATTCTTTTGGATGATGTTGTCTTGTATGTTGTTTTCTATCTAATTTTAATGCATTAGGTTATTACTTAGGTTTTTTACATTATTGTGGTTGAAAAAATCTTATAGAGATATGATTACACTAAAAACCATCATGTATACCTAATATGAAAATTTATAAGACTCCTTCCTTCATATTAAAATGTACAAGTTAGAATGAGATGCACGATCTTAAAATGCTTGGTTATTTCATTACAAAGTTATTATAAACTACCCCTTAGGGGTCTAGTGGTATAATAAGCTAGGGGTAAACCCCCCCAAGGTAATTATTTAGTGTTTAATACAAAACTTGTAATTAATGTTTTATGTCTTGGATTAACCTATTATTATAGGAAGTTTCAATACATGATAATAATTATGTTGAATAAGATTTGGTATTTGAATTAGGGTTGATTTTTGATGGCAATGGAATAACCAAAAGGAAATTTGGATTTATTTTGGTTGGTAATCATTTTTATTTGGGAGATTCACCTCGATGTATGATTGGAAGCATACTTGACTACCTAGTTTTTATGCATGCAATGAAGAAATATGATGTATTTGGAGTTAGAGAGAGAGTGGGATATTAGTGAAAAGATGGTTGCCTAAAGATTAGTGGGCTGAGGTAGTAGGAGTAGAAAAGTGAGGCCAAACATGCATGAATTGGAGTGGAAGATAAGTAGGAGGAGAGGTAAGACAATGGGGCATCTAGTTTTATCTTTAAGGATTATGTCCAAAAAATAAATTAAGTATTTAGCTTGAGACTTAGGACAAGGACCCTCAAGTAGGTGACTCTATCAAGGCATGCATACCCATAGGTCAGTTCCTCTCTTATATATTTAAGCAAGAAATAGGGTTTTAATTTATGGTTAATAGGTCTTGTTGATTATTTGTTTTAAATCATAAACTAATACTCTAATTCTTTAGGGTTATAATTTTTAGGAGGGAAATATGCTTAAACCTAAGATTTAACATTCCGAGACTTTATTCTTGGGAATAATGACTTAGTCTGAGCTATGTGTGTCTGTGTGTGTGAGTTATTTGATTACATTTATGTGTGTGTGTGAGTGTGTGTGGGGTATGGCCAAAAAATAAATAGAGGATTTAGGTTTAGACTTAGGATAAGGACACTTAAATAGGTGGGTCAATCAAGGCATGCATACCCATATTTTAGTTCCTCTCTTATTGCATATTTAAGAAAGAAACAAGGTTTTAATTTAGGGTGAATAGGTCTTTTTGATTATTTGTTTTAAATCACAAAATACTATTCTATTACTTTAGGGTTATAATTTTGAGGAGGGAGATATGCTCAAACCTAATATTTAAAACTCTAAGACTTTATCTTTGAAAAGATAACTTAGTATGAGCTATGTGTGTGTGTAAATAACTATATTTCAATATCAATATAGATATGTACATATATGTATATCTCTTAGGCCATTAAAATAAGCCTCCATTCTTCTAGTGGTCAAATGGGTAGTTTTTTAATTTATGAAATTATGAAAATTTTTGGGTGTTCTCTTTTAGCTGTGATTTATGTATAAGGGATTACTTAGTTTAAAAATAGTGTCCCTTGACTTAAAAATCCAAAGCATTGTTACTCAATTGTTTCTATAATGGAAATCCTAACCTAATTATGAAGTTGTAGAATATGAGATTAATGAAATATACTCAGGTTGTGGGTGTGTTTGTAGGAAATTCTTTTGGACTAAGTCCTTGCCACAACCTTGTAGAATGAGCTATGACCTCCAATTGAAAGTTTGGTTTTTATTGTTATATTTACAATAATTATTTTTTATACAATATGAGTTATTAATTAAATATTAAGTTATAAAATGGGTTGTGTAAATGTTGTGTATTCATATGGTTTGACCTTAGTAAGAGGTTGTGTGTGAGTGTATTCCTTATTAAATCCTATGAACAATAATGTGGAGAATTAGAAATATAATGAGGAAATTATATGGTGTTGTTATATGATTATGCATCTCACATTTAAATTCCTAGTAAACCCTGTGGGTTACATTATAAAGGTAGAATGAGTTGAAGAGATTTTGAATTGGGTTATGAATGTTACAACTGAGTATTGTTTTTATGAAAACATTTATGTAAAGAATTGTTTTAGAATAGAAAAATGTAATGTGGATCAATAAATGAAATATGGGATAATATAATATATTTAAAGTCTTAGTAATGTGTCGATAATATATAGAGACTCCATAGAAAAATTAGAAAACACAAATGTTATCTATAATAGGAAATTATGGGTGAAACTGTGTGATTAGTATATGAGCTCCATATTAAACCTTTAATAAGTAAATGTTTACATTCTAAAGTGTATTTTGGATAGATATGATTATAAGGTTTGAAATAGGTTTGAAGTTGACCTTGTTTACATAGTATTATACTTGGTGTTGTTAGAAATATATACAGATGTTGAAAGTGTGATTTTTGTATGTAGTGTTTTGACTGTATAAACAAACTATGTTATGACTATATGAAAGTAGAAGTAATTAGATAATTATTCTTTAGGTCATGGATTAATTTAATATATTTATTGATTATTATTGAAATATATGTTAACTATAAGTATATAAAATCTTGATTATCATTCTTGCTTGTTAACATATTTGTATGAGGTTAAATTGGGTATTTAGCTATAAATACATATATTTTCACTATGGCATAGTATTTATGATATGTTATTGAATCTTTAGTTACATTCTATTTTAAATAACATGAAGTACTTATATGATTATACTAGTGGGTGAATCATATATGTACCTCTTAATATTATTATATTATCGATAATAATAAGTACTAATATGAGTATCCTAGTGGGTGTTTTGTATATGTACCTCCTAATTACATCTAGTTTGATTCAATAAAAGATAGTTTTGTGTGAGTGAAATTACTTATATTGTTATATATGAATTCTATAAATGAAAACTTTTGCAAAATTAATGTTATAGGTGAGACATTGTCATTTTATTGTACTTGTAGTTTACATGCTTGTTGTCATCATTTAGATAGAGGAATGAAATTCTATAGTCTATTTGATTGCTTCATGTAATAGTGTTAGTACACAAATGGGTTCTAATTGTTTAGTGATATCTACATTGTTTTAATTTAACCCTCTCTGAAGGGTAGGGCCACTCATAAAAAGGTGTGTGGGAGACTGTAGGTCTATGGTTGGAGGTAAAGCACTCAGATGATGCTCTCCCTCTTTAACTGATTCAACTAGATGGATTTACACTTAGGCTATGTGATGGATCATAGAGTTATAATTTTAGCTCCTCTTGTACTTTTATATTATATTTTTTTACATTTTATATTATATCTTGTTGTACCATGATTATAAATGTATTGTTATTAACATAACAGTGGTTGTTTAATTATATAAATCCTTCTAATTTATAAACAATAGTGGATGTAATTGTACTCTTGATTTATTCACGGTTTGTATCCATATTTAAGGTGATTGATATGCCTTAATGTCTAGATGATCTATTATATAACTTAACATTGTGTTTATTATTGATTACTAAATGATTATTAATATGTTATTCAGCTGATGTTTTGCATGCATCTGTTATATGTAATTTATTTAGTTATCTATTTTAAACTAATAGGTGTAGTATAATTTAAAAGTGAGATTTATTATACAAAAAAATAGTACAATTTTAGGTTAGAATGAATTGAGCCTAACATTTTGGTATTAGAGGTTAAGGTTTAGCTCTTAGACCTAATGAGTCCACTTACATAGATATTTTTTCCCTAATTTTACATAAAGAAAAATGGCATGAGGGAGATTAGTTGGTGAGGGTCTTATTATCTCAAAATCTTGCACCCTATAAGAGAGTTTTCAAGTCACTTTTAGATTTGGGTAATGTTATAACATTTCCAAGCATGTGGGTATGCTTATAGAGGAAATTAAACTCTAGATTTAAAGGGCTAGCTCCTTGAATATATCTATACAAAATAACCTATATCTAAACCAATTTGATTTAAAGGGAAAGAGTTATAAATTGCTCAAAAATAAACCTACTCTAAGATTGGTGATACACCAAGATTATCTTCCATGTGAATATCATATTACAATGCACAATACAACAAAACACACAAACCATTTTCAAGATCTAAGGGGTTCTAACACAAGTATTTTAGTATAGAGGTGAGATGTGTAAAATGACATAAGGCAAATTAACTGAAAGGCAAACTTTACATATTTCAAGAAATAGTTATACACTTACAAGTTAACACACTCTATATGAATTGTCAGACTAAGAAATTTTACTTAGGCGTGAAGGATAAAGGATATAAGGATGTAAAATAATCACTTACTATCACTATATGTCTCTTACACACCCATAATTTTTTTAAAAAACTTAAAAGAAATAGACTTTTACTTAATGTATAAAGGTAGAATATAACATCAATCTAGTAGGGCTTCACCATACACTATGTGGTTGTTTTTACACTAGCCCAAGGGCTATATTTAGAGTAGAAAGGAAGTGAGAGGAGTAAATATTTGGTGATAGAAAGAGGAATCAATCTATTAGGATTCTCCATCTTTAGCTATAACTAAATTTTCAAATGATGATCATTTTGGCCATTCAATTGATCCATGTCACCTCAAGTGGTTATATAACTAGCTTTCTCTCTCAAAGATGCTTCCCCAATGGTTGCAATAGTAGAAACAAGATATTTTTGAGTTGAGTAATGGCATCAATATGGTTATGCAAATTATTCCACTTGTTGATTTATCTTGATGCTAATAGCTTCTCATCAGCTTGTTGAGGTTTGCAATGATGTAGGAAAGAGTTGTTTTCATTTTATTAGCCTTGGAGAGGCATCACTTGGAGTCTACATGTATGCCTTCATGGCATTTGTTATAATGCTAGCTCTAGCTCAACCTTAGTCAAATGTTCAAATCTTACAAAGTCCCTCAGCTGATTATTCCTTTGATTGGCCATCAAAAAATAACTCAAATCATGATCTGAATAATGGTGAGATGAAAAATGTGAGCCTTTAGATCTTTGAGCATTTGAATGAGGACCATCAATCTGCTTGGGACCCACTCTTTAAATATTAATGGCTAGTTCATCTCCTTGAATTTGACATCCATATAGTCATCATTCTATTGGGACCATTCCTTCAGGGTATTTTCCTTAGACCTTTACTTCGGCATTTTCCCAAACAATTTTCCCATAGATCCTTTTCTTCTTACCCTTTGGAAAGATTGAACATGCCCTTTGACAATTTTGAAAGTGTCCCTTCAGAATTTTTTAACTAGACATTTTGTAAGAGAAAGACCCTTCAAAAAATTTTAAAGTGTCCCTTCAGACCTTTTGAAAGTGTCTTTCAGAGAATTTGAACTGTACCTTTTGAAAAGCTTATTTAGACAAAAAGACCCTTCAATTTTTTTGAAAGTGTCCCTTTAGGATTTTTTCAAAGAACCTTTCAAACTTTTTGAAGGGAACTTGCATGAGGAATAATTCCTTCAAAAAACCCTTAAGATCCAACTCTTTTGAAAATATTATTTCAAATAAAATGTCTGAGACAATTCCTTCGAAAAAATCCAAAGGACCAATTCCTGAGAAAAGACCCTTTGAAAATATTAAAAATGTCCCTTCATAAGAGAAAGAAGCATCTCTTTGCTTAAGAAATGATCCTTTAGACTTTTTGAAAGTGTCCCTTCATAATTTTTCAATTGGACACTTTGTAATCTTAAGAACCTTTGGAAAAATTGAAAATGTCCCTTTGGAAATATTGTAAAGGACACTTCAATGAGAAAAATACTCTTCAAAAAGATTATTTCAGACAAAATTTATGAAATAATTCCTTCAAAATTTTTGAAAGAGCCAATTCCTTCATAAAATTTACAAAGGACCAATTCCCAAGAAAAGACCCTTCAGTAATATTAAAAATGTACCCTTCAAACTTTCTAAAAATGACACTCCCATGAGAAAAATATCTTTTAGAATTTTGTATGTGATCCTTCAGAAAGCTTGAGATGGATCAATTTCTTTGAACTTTTTGTTTCAGATAATTTTTTTGAAATAATTCCTTTGAGACTTAAACAAAAAACCCAAAGCAAAACCTTTCCAAAAGAAATAACACTTGCAAAAAGACTGAAATAACACTTGAAAAAAGACCAAAAAAAAGATTCCAAAGGGAATGACACTTGACACTTTGTTGTGGGTTAAGAAAATTAATAAAGATACACTTATCCAAAATGAAAGATGTAAAACATGGGTGTAAAAATTGGCTAACATTCTTGGTGATTCCTAGGAGTGGCATGCATGCTATACCTAAGACCAGTTGCCTAAATCCTTCCATTAGGCACGGAGTCATGCATATAGGCACCCAAAACATGACTTGAATAGACCCTTGGCTCAAAAACATAATCTAGTTGATGACATGCATAAAGGTAAAGACACACACCAAATAGAAGGAAGGAAACACACTTGTGCTACAAGGCACTTAGGGAACACAATAATAGACCAAAATAAAACTAGACTAAACACACACACCTAAGCTACTATTTACAAAACATGCCCTATAAAGATTAATGACAAAACTTTAGATGTATCCCATTCATAGGGATAGATAATTCTTCTCCATTCATCTTGGTCAGCCTAAAGGAGTTACTTTTCTTATACTTACTAATGATGTAAGGACCACTCCACAAAGTGTCAAACTTTGTATGTCTGCTTGGTTTTACTCTACCTTCATCCTATTTTAGGATCAAGTCACCTTCCTTGAACACTCTTTCATTTTATATTTTGTCAAAGGACTTCTTCATGAGTACTTGGTGGTACTCCAAGGCCTTGTGTACATTATTTTTTACTTCTTGTAGTTGCATTAGTTCTATTAATCTGACTTCCATTGGAGTATTTTCAAGTAGTTCTAGCTTTTATTCAATTCTAAAGTAGGGATTTCTTGAGACATGGACAACCTAGCCTCTCTCCCATAAACAATCATAAAGAGAGAATTACGAATTGATCTCTTAGGACTAATCTTATCAGCCCATAAGGTTGTCTTCAACTTGCTCTTTTATTGTTCTCCAATGTCCTCTTGATGATCTTGATGATATTCCCATTAGTAGATTCATCCAATACATTACTTTGAGGGTAACAATTGGATGAGGTACTCAAGTAAACTCCATTTCTATTTTCCCAGTCAAAATTTTTAGCACTTATGAAAGTAAGTGAATTATCAAAAATGATAACATGGGGAACTCCAAACCCTACTATAATGTTCTCATAAAACTTCAAGATAACATTTTTACTTATCTACTTCAATAGAACAACCTCTACCCACCTTGTGAAGTAGTCAGTATTAGTCAATATCCATTTGTCTCCATCTCTTGATGGAGGGTTGATCACACCAATGAAGTCAAGGCCCCATTACATGAAAGGTTGGTCCACTTGGATAGGATTCAATGGAAGAGCTGCAAGTTTTTGTTTACCTATAAAGAAGTTATATTGAGGACATATTTTAGCCCAATGGTAGCATTCCTTTAAAATACTAGACCAATAGTAACTGGCCCTCATTATCTTTGTAGATATTATTCTAAGAGAGAAATGACCTCCTTCTGCACCATTATCAAACCTTTCTATTAGGATATCAAATTGATCAATATTAACACACCTCAATAGCACACCATTCATGTCTTTCCTAGAGATAACACCATAAATAATATAGTAAGGAATGGTCTACAATCTAAAATATATCCTTTGAGACTTATTCAAGCCTTTGAGGCACCCATCATTTTGAAGGAAACTAATGATGTCTTGTGTCTAACTTTGAATTTGTATGTGATCGAATGGGTGTGGGTGAACTTGATTAATCAAGACTTCCTCTTTTGGCTCTTGAAAATCTAGATCTAAATTCTCACATATCCCTTTTCCTCTTACTAATTTTGTCACCTTAATATCCACATCATACTCCATTACTTTGGTAATCCACCCAGTTCTCTTTTCATTAAAGTCTTTACTTAGGAGAAACTCCTTGGTAATATGATGAGAAACCTTGATATGTATCTTATTGTTTGAAACCATGTATTTGAACTTTGTTAATCCTCTTATCACAACTAGAGATTATTTCTCAACAAATGTATACATGACCTCATAATCTTCCAATCCTTAGATGAAGAATGCAACTAGTTGCTCTACCTCTTCATCATTATTTTTCATAAGCGTAGCTGAGATTGTATCAAGGTTAGGAAAGGTATAGATTATGAAATCTTTGGTAAAGTTTGGGTTTAGGAAAGTAGGAGATTTTGAAATTGCTTACTTGATTGCCTCAAAATGACTCTTACCTTCCTTTGTCTAAGTAAAAACTTAATTCTTCTTGATCATGGCTATGATAGGATTTACCATAATTTCAAAGCTTGAAATAAACCTTCTTACAAATTTTATTTTCTCTAAGAATCTTTGAAGTCATTTTCTTGTGTTGAGGCAAAGACAAGACTAGAATAGCCTCAATCCTCTCACGATCAATAGACAAGCCTTCTTTTGAAACAATATGACCCAATAACTTACCTTCATGGACAATAAAGATGCACTTTTTTGGATTAAGTGATAATCCATACTCCCTACATTTCTCAAACACCTGCCTTAGATGTTCCATATGATCATTAGAATCCTTTAAAAAAATCATTATATCATCAAGATATACAAGCAGAAACTTATTGATCAAACCTTTAAAATCCATGTCCATTACCCTTTGAAATGTAGCTCTAGCATTGGATAAACCAAAAGGCATCTTATTATAGTAAAAGGTCCCCCATTTTGTAGTGAAAGATGTCTTGAACTGATCCTCTTCATTCATCAGTATTTGATTGTAACCTGAATAACCATCAAGAAGTGAAAAGCATTAAGAACCTAAAACAACTTGCATATTTGTTCCATGGAAGGTAGTGGATAACGATCCTAGAGAGACACTCTATTAAGGTATTGAAAATCCACACAAAGTATAATATTTCCATTCTTCTTTTAGATAGGTACAATATTAGCCACCCAAGTTGAGTGTTTGATAGGAAAGATAATCCTAGATTCAATCAATTTGGTGAGCTCTTTATTCATGAGTTCCTCTATCTTGGGATTGATATGCCTTTATTTCTACCTAATTAGTTTAGATCTAGGTTCTAAATAAATGGTACGATGGCTAAAATTGGATCAAACCCTTTCAAACATTTATATTTCCAAGAAAATATGTCATGAAACTCTTTTTATAATTCAATAAAGGCCCACCTCTTAGATAGGGAACATATCTTACAAATTTTCAGAAGCTTGTCCTTGTAAATCATGACTCTCTCATAGTTCTCTTCTTTTGTGCACATACTCACAATTTATTTATTATTTTGATTATCTTCATTAAAAACACTCTCCAAATTAATCATACCCTTAGGTATCTTGTTTGTCTTCAGTTGAAAAATTTGTTCTTCATATTGATCATGCAGTTTGTTTTGGTTCCTCAAGGAGAATCCTACCTCATTTTGTAAGAAGTGTGTAATTTGTTCATCACTTTAAAAACATACCATGACACTTCATTATCTGGAATAGAAGACCTCACAATGACCTTGATATGAGACTAATCTTTCTCCTTTCCTACATCAACAACTACATCAAATTATGCTCCTATGGTAGCCAATCTCTCAGCGTGTTTATTTGAATCCCTTGGTATGGGTTGTATGTTAAAGGCATCAAAGTATTCAAGTAGGTCCTATTGGTTGAATATTTTTTTTATCAGCATACTGATAAACAAAATAGGTCTGATTAGCCAAATTAGGAAGATTAGTCATCCAAATGTGTAGTTTTACCACATCAAAAGGAGATGGATCTCTCCTTTCATCAAGGGGAGGTTCCCTATAGGTATGCTATATATATAAATAGAAAATAATATTCAAGGGTAGGACAAAACATCCATCTCTCTTTCTTCAGAGATGATGTGTGCAGATCAAAGGAAAAACTCAAAGGAAATGACATACATCACTCCTCTTCTTTCAAAAGTACTATTCAGCCAGCCACAAGAGTACTCCTGGTAGTAATAGCAAAATATAGCAAAGGATGTAATAACTAGCAAATCGAGATGTAGCACAAAGTATCCACCTGAATTACTCAAGAGTAATATACATAGGACAATGAGGGCACAAAGTTATCCCAAGGTCCTTTACATAGAAATGAAAAGAAAACACACTAAAGGCAATTATGGGGGCACAAAGTCTCTCCACACTTGACTCTTCAGGACACTTTTCTGAATGTTGTCACTAATTTTTCTTGTTGAATTAAAGGAATAGAAGATATATTAAGGAAAAAGACATATGAATAGTTTCCTCAACAACAAAGATATTACAACACAAAGTCTAAAAAACCACTTGCTTTCTTATTCCAATAACAAAATATGATAAACAAATTGAGCTCAAAGTCTCAGAAGTGTCTTTCAATTTGGGTAGAGTTTTGTTCTGATTGTCAAAAAGAGATCCATTTACAATAAAAGAGAGTCCCTTATATAGCCTCTTCAAGAAGGACTCAGGAACAGTAACACATTATATTGCATTGGAATCTATTAAGAAGATAGGCTAGAACTTAGGGGCATTTACCCATGTGATTTTATCAATGTAGAGAAACAAGTCATGATATTGAAATTTTACAAATTTCAATGTCCACTTGGTGATCAGATCCTACCTTCATCATTCCTCCTTTCTTGGTTAATTGAATCGGGTCCTAGATTCAATTTGTTGTTTTATTCCTTCCTCACTTTTTTCTAGTCTTAGCCTTAAATCCTATGAATGCATTTAGGTCTGTATGTTCAAAGGATCAATGGCTATTTTATGAGCTTTAAAGTTGACGTTCATGCACCCATCACTATGTTTTCAATGGCTAGTTTGCTATCTTGAATTTGACGTCTTTGGGCGCATCATCCCTTGGTCCTTCTTCAAATTTTTTGTTTGGCACTTTTTTGGAGAGAAACTACCCTTTCAAGCCTTAATAAATGATCTTTGAATGGCCTTTAGGCTTCTTGTTTTACATCTTCTCAAAGGGAAGGTGACCCTTTAGCTTCAAGGAAGTGTCCTTCTATTCGGTAGCTGAGAGTCCCCTGCAAGGGCACCTACCCTTTAGGGTCCTTCAGTGGCCTTTCATGGGTTTCCTGTGGGCATTTTCCCCAGACAAATTCCCAAAGACAAAAATTCTATGGAAAATGTTCTTATCACTTTTGTCTTGGTTAGTTCTTCAAGATTTTTGCCCGTAATCGCCTCTTTAATTCTTTTGAACTTTTTGTCTGAAGGAATTCCTTCGAACAAAAGTCTGAAAGAATTATGACTGTTTGCCTTAAACAAATTTTTTGAAGGAATTTACCTTTGCATCCTTCTTCAAAAATAAACCTTCAGAAGGGTATCTTGTCAACCAAGTGCCCTTTGCAAAGGCACTTGTCCTTTGGGAGGCTCTTTGAACTTTTGCATTTGAACCACTCCTTTGAACCAAGGTGATGAACTAACTATTGAACCATTTGATTAAACCACTTGGTTAAACCAAATTTTGAACCACTTGGTTGAACCAAAATGGTTCAATCCGATGAACCCTTTGATTGAACCAAGTCTTTGAACCAAGCAAATGAAGTAAATCCTTAAACCAAGCTGATGAACCAACTATTGAACCACTTCGTTGAACCAAGATTTGAACCAAAATGGTTCAAGCCGATGGTTCAATTGAATGAACCAGCTATTTAAATCATTTGTTTGAACCAACTGAACCTTGAACTCATTGAAACTTTAAACCAAACTGGTTCAACGGTTCAATGTTTCAAGCCTCTTTTGCTTGAATACTTGTCGATAGACATTTTTTATTGAACCAAGGCACTGAACCAATCTTGAAAATGACCAAGTGCTAGAAATTGATTCTTTTGGTTGAACCCACCTACAGAAGCCTTTGAACCTATAGAAATGAATCCTTCCTATAGAGTCCATAGAAATCAAGTCTGTAGAAATCAACTTGTAAAGCCCATTGAACTTGGCCTACAGAGTCCATATATTTTCTCTTCCTACTGAGTTTGTAGATTTTTCTTCTTGCAGAGTCCATAGATTTAAGCCTGTAGAATCTATAGATTTAAGCCTATAGAGTCCATAGATTTAAGCCTGTAGAGTCTATAGATTTTTGAAAAGCTTGAAAATTGAGGAATTTGAATGCCTAGGACAAATTTTGAAAAGGGAAGAGACAATTTTGGTCTGTAGGACCAAAATAGTTCAAATGTTGTCCAAAAAATGAGCTAATATTTTTGGGGGACAATAAATGGCTCTAGTTGGGGAACTTCTGTCAATTTCAAAAAGAATTGAAAGGAGTAGAATCCATAATCTTCAGTGTCTTCATGTGTACCATTGAGTTATAGAGTCATGCTACCCAAAGATGAAAGGCATAAAAATGGAAACAAACAAAACAAAATAGAATTAAAAACTATACAAATATACATATATATAGATGTAATGATTTGATACTTCAAGAGTTGAAGTGTTTCAGATGCTGCCCATTGTGAGGTAGAGAAAAGAGTGTGCCATCTTGATATTTCAGCAGAAAGCTATTTTCACCAATGTGCTGATGAATTATAAATGGACCTCTCCAAAGGGAGTCAAACTTTCCATGCATCCCCTTTGGTTCTCTCCTTTTGTCCCACAGCAAGACTTGATCTCCAATCTAGAAATCATGATTTTTGGCCTTCTGGTCAAATAGTTTCTTTACCAAACTTTGATGAGCAGCAATTTTGTCCACCGCCATGGTTCTCTATTCCTCCAGATCAGTCAGGCACATGATGCTTTTATCAAGAGAGCTTTCATATGTCTAATCTTCAATTACCTTTGCCAATTTTAAGGTTGGCAATTCTAAGGTGATTGGTATCTCAGCATTGATACCATAAAGAAGTTGAAAAGGAGACATATCAATTTCCCTCTTTGGTGTGATTTTGTCTACCCATAGAGCATCAACCAATGCTTTATGTGATGTCCTTTGATTGTCATCTGCTAAGTTCTTGATGATAGTTACCAGGTTCTTATTGCTAGATTTAGCTTGTCCATTCCCTTGTGGAAAATAATCAGAAGAGTGAGAGAGTATAATTCCATAATGAAAATAGAATTGTGTAACCTATTGAGAGGTGAAACAAGCTGCATTATTACTAATAATTTTGATTGGAGCTCCAAACTTGGAAATGATATTCTCTTTGAGAAAGTTGCATACAACTTCTGAAGTAGCATGCTTAGTTGGGATTGCTTCTACCCACTTGGTGAAATAGTTAGTTGCTATAAGGACATAATCATGTCCAACACTTGAAGATGGGTTTATTGTCCCAATAAAATCAATCCCCCATCGCTAGAAAAGTTCTTCTATGATCACTAGCTTGAGAGAGATAATAGCTAACTTGGGTCTTCCAATAAATTACTGACAGAGTTCACATTTTCTCACCCACTTATGTGCATCTTGGAAAAGAGCTGGCTAGTAATACCTAGCTCACAAAATCTTGTGAGCAGTCACAGGAGCAAAAAAATGTCCTCCACAGGCCAGATTGTGGAAAGATTTCAAAAGTTGGATTTGTTTTTCTTTGTCTACATAGCGAAGAAATAATCCATCTATGTTTCTCTTGTACAAGCCATTATCCCAAAGGACAGAATTGGTAGCTTTCAATTTGATAGTCCTCCTTTCTTTGTAAGACAAATGAGCAGGACATTCACCATAAGTAAGGAAATAAGTGATACTTGAATACCACTCATTGGTAGTGGAGATAAAAAGGACTGTTGGTGTCTCTTCTACTTCAGTTTCTTCACGTTGTGTGTCTTTTGGCTTATTGTCAGCAATTAATTGGCATAGGCCTTTACCCTTGACCAGCTTTATCAGCTTGATGTCTAGATTAAACTCTTGGATATTTGCAATCCAATTACCTCTTTTCATGCCAAACTCCTACTGAGTTAATATAGACTTGACTGTAGTGTTAGGAAATAAGGTAGTAGTGTGTGAATTCAGAATATAGAAGTGGCAATGTTTGACTACCTTCACCAATGCATAAGCATGCTTCTCTATATTTGAGTACTTAATCTCATGGATTTTGAGAGGGCAACTCATGAAAGAGATAGGAGATTCAATACCTTCCTTATCCTGTTGAACAAGAATTGCAAAAAGAGTGTGTTAAGACTCATAGCTGTATATGATGAAATCTTTGTTGTAATTTGGGAAAACCAAGGTAGAGACATGAGCAATGGTGGTTTTGATATCTTGAAATGCTGATTTGCCTTCTTTAGTTTAGCTGAAGATGGTCTTCCCTTTCATCATGTTCACAATGTGTCTAGTCTTCTCAGCAAATTTAGGGATGAATCTCTGTAAGAAATTCACCTTTTTGAAGAAAGAATGAACAACATTCTTACTTGTAGGCAAATTAAATTCTTGAATAGACTTGAATCTGTCTGGGTCAATCTTTATGCCTTCTTTAGACACAATGTGTCCAAGGAGTTTCCCTTTTGTTACTCCAAAAATAGACTTTTTAGGATTTAAGGAAATACCATTCTGGCGGTAGCGCTTTAGCACTTTTTGTAAGTGGTGTACATGATCAGATCGATGCTTTGAAAAGACAGTCAAGTCATCAAGGTATACCACTATGAATTTACCAATCTCATCTTTGAAAGCCAGATCTATTGCTTTCTGAATGGTATCACCAACATTTATTAAACCAAAAGGCATTCTTCTATATGCAAATATACCCCAAGGTGTGGTGAATGTAGTCTTGTGTTGGTCTGTTTCATCAACTTCAACTTGATTATATCCTTAAAAGCCATCCAACATTGATAACATCTCTGAACCTGTCACTATTTTAAGCACTTGATCCATAATTGGTAAAGGATAATTATCCTTCAAAGATGATTGATTTAGATTTTTGAAATCTATACAAATGAAAATTTTGCCATTCTTCTTCCTTATAGGAACTATGTTTGAAATCCATGTAGAATGATGGATTGAGAAGATGATTCTAGCATTTAACATTTTTTGTATCTCAGATAGAATAGTACCTGATATTTTTGGTTTATACTGTCTAGATTTTTGCTTGTAGGGCATTGAGTCAGCCTTGAGAGGAATGTCATGGCAGATTTCATCAATTCTAAGAGGCTTCAGGTCTTCATAAGAATATGCTAAGACATCCATGTATTGACAGAGTAAAGAGGTGAACTTGAATCTTTCTTTAGGGTTGCAACACTTACCAATATTGACCATCTTGGTATTTTCTTCAATATTCAGATTCACTTGATCGAATCCCTGAGAGAAACTCAAGTTTTTTTGTTGTTGTTTGATGAATCTATCATGCTTATCAAACAAATTTTCAAGAGAAACCAGGCCTTTGGGAATTTTGTTTCCTTTCAAATGTAAGAATTCTTCATTTATGTCTGAACTAGATTTAGAGACAAATTCATTCTTCTGAGATTCACTTCCTTCAAAACATAGTTGTTCAAAATTATATTTTTGTTCCAGGAAGGCAATGATTTGATGATCATCATTGAATACTTTCCAATGATCAAAATTGTCAGGAACACTTGGTCTATAGACCATCTCAATAGTATACCTATCTTCTTTGAAATCTGAATGAAGAACTAAGAGTGTTCCTAAAACAACAAGTGCATCAACTCTATCATTAGACTCTCTAGGTATGGCAAAAATGTTGAAATCATCAAAGCTTTTAATTTGATCCCAAACCAAGTTACGGTAGTGGCGTAATCTTTCATTCTTGGTTTGGTATGAGTTCCTCACTTGACAAACCACTAATTTAGCATCCCATTTGGCATGAAGAAACTTGATGCCTTTGTCTTGAGAAGCCTTCATGCCAAGCAATAGAGATTTGTATTCAGCTATATTGTTAGTTTTGTTAAATTGTAGTTTTTAAGATGAAGGAAACATATCTCCTTGAGGAGATATCAAAACAATCCCAGCTCCTGAACCAGTAGAGGAATAACTACCATCAAATTCCAAAGTCCATATCTCATCTGATACTAATTTTTTTTTAGACTTTCCTTCATCAGAGATGGAAGATCCTTCTTGGTCTATACTACAACCTACTAGTTTTTTCATTGTTCTTGTTAAACTAATTTTTGAGTTGATAATTTCAAGAATTATATTAGGTGTTTCATGCACTTCATTTGTAGATAGAAAATAGTTACCCATACTTGTGGATTCAAAAAGAATTTGAGCTTCAGGGGGTGATGTCTGGGTGACCACATATTTTGCTTCCTTTTCAAAGAGCAACCTCTTCATTACACCTTGGATAAGGATCCTTGCCTCAGACAGATCCATACTTAGTTATCCTCTCACATCCTTGAAAAAATTTCATCCAAGCAAAATGCCATAGGATGCTGGGACATCAGCCACCAAGATAGTCATCTTGATTCTCTTATCTAAAAAAGCTACAAATGCAAATTGGGCATCTTTGATTTGCCCTAGCAATGGTACTTACTTATTCTCCATGGAGAAACATCTTCCAAATGTCTTGGTTAGTGTGAGACCAAGAAACTTAGCTACTTTAGCTAGCATGACATTATCAGATGTGCCTGAGTCTATAATACAGTTACTCAGCTTATGGCCATTAATTAACAAGGAAACATAGAAAGGTTCTATTTTCTAGGAGCAGCTGGAGGAGTAATGACCAAATTATTTGGAATAGGCATGTTCTTTAGAGAATTAGAAGTTACCTTTTTAGCCTTTTGTCCTACAATGACAATTTGGTTTTTGACATATTGGACCAGCTTATTCAATTGATCAAGATTCGATTGCAAATATTTGAACTCAGACATTTGTATTTTTGTCTTTTTGACATGATCAATTATGTCAAATGGCTGAATTGAACTAGGTATAGAGAAAGGTATGTCAACTTTTTGAGTTTTAAGAGGGATGGGAGGTGGGCTGGTTTGCAAATTTAAAATAAATAGGGAAGGTGAAATTGATGTATTTGCCTTTTGGGTGATTATCAAATCCTTTGACTGAAAAGGCAGAGTGGTTCCACGCTTAGTAATCATGATTGCTAGCTATAGTTGCTCTTTTGTCTTCCCTTTATTAGTTTTCTAGACTGATTGGTTTTTGGACCTGGTAAACACTGCATATGATCCATCAAAAGCTTCTCCTTTGCTTTCAAGTTCATCTTGGTAGTTTAGGAGACCAATGTGGGAGTCGCTAGCTGATTCTTCTTGATTGCCTTTAAGGAGATTAGCATCATTTTATTGATTCAATTCAAGATAGAAAGAGAACTATGATTCTACTTCAAGATATCCCATTGTTGAATTGGTTGGAAGAGCTTATAGGGCAAGTTTCCCTTGTGGGGGAGGAAGGCAATTCTATTACCCTTGATTCTTGGCAACATTACCCTGATATGACTGATTTGGGAATGTCCTTATGTATGAAGGAGCAAAAGACATTCCTTGAGTCATTTGATTTTTGAGAGCAAGCAACTCATTTGCTAATTTCTACACCATTAGATCTGTGGTGCCTATCGATGCATATTCAGAAGATGATGAAGCTCTATTTCTATTTGGATCTCTTCTTATCTTCCCTACTAAGATGAGATCTTCTTCTACCTTAGTGGCCAAAATTTGAGTTACAACAAGATCTATTTGACCAACACATCTCAAGAGAAAACTTACTTTAGGTAGCTAAGAATTACTGAAAAAGCATTTGAGATTCTCAGCTGTAGGTCAAGCAATTACAGGATTCTATTTCTCAGTTTGTCAAATTTGGCTATGAAGTCTCTCATAGGCTCATGAGGCTCTTTCTTCATCTATGTAAGTTGACACAGAAGTGTATGTGCATCTTCTGTAAGTTTGAATCTAGCTTCAAACTTAGCTTTGAGAGTATTCCAATCAGTCATTGACCGAGCCTGTAGATGATAAAACCAATCTACAGTATCACCTTGTAGTTTTTCCACAAAAATCCTAACTACTACATCTTCAAATTCTACTCTGATTACTCCACAAGCTATGTTGAAGGCTACAATGTGTTCATCAAGATGAACTTTCCAATCACTATAGAATTTGGGGAAATTCTTCCTTGAACTGCATGGAAGCTCATGTAGGGGTGGAGTAAGATTGAGAGGACCAAAAGCATTACCCCAGAGGCCTTGAACTGCCATTGTAGGATTATGAAAAGGAGGGATAACAAATCTTAGAGGAGTAATTATTGGCAAAGCTTTATCAATAATAGAAGTAGAAACTTCATCTGGCAATGGATATTTGACTTTAGTAGGAGGAAAGCTCTTGGTTTGTTGGAGATGAGATGGTGAAGGAAATAGATCAAAATAACTTTCCTATACCAACTCGAATATAGGGTCAATGATACCTTTAGCCCTTTGGCTTCATGTATACCTTGAATCTACTAGATAGTGAAACAAAAATGGAAAATAATTGACCTTGCTTCAGTTAAAGCTTGAGGCTTTAAACTGTGCATTCTTTCCCAGCTAGTGTGGAGGTGAATGGATAGCTTATAAATAGATAATGGATTTTATATCCCTAGCAGAGTCACCAAAAACTATTGGTTGAATATTTAGTCGATCAGTGTACTAATAAATAAAATAGGTTTGATCAGCCAAAGTAGGAAGATTAGTCATCCAAATGTGTAGTTTTACCACATCAAAAAGAGACTGATCTCTCCTCTCATCAAGGGGAGGTTCCCTATAGGTAGGCTATATATATATATATATAGAAAATAATACTCAAGGGTAGGACAAACCATCCATATCTCTTTCTTAAGAGATGATGTGTGTGGATCAAAGGAAAAACTCAAAGGAAATGGCAGACAACACTCCTCTGCTTTCAGAAGTACTATTCAACTAGCCACAAGAGTACTCCTGGTAGTAACAACAAAATGTACCAAAGGATGTAATATATATATATATATATAGAAAATAATACTCAAGGGTAGGACAAACCATCCATCTCTCTTTCTTTAGAGATGATGTGTGTGGATCAAAGGAAAAACTCAAAAGAAATGACAGACAACACTCCTCTTCTTTCAGAAGTACTATTCAGCCAGCCACAAGAGTACTCCTAGTAGTAACAGTAAAATGTAGCAAAGGATGTAATATATATATATATATATATATATATATATAGAAAATAATACTCAAGGGTAGGACAAACCATCCATCTCTCTTTCTTCAGAGATGATGTGTGTGGATCAAAGGAAAAACTCAAAGGAAATGACAAAAGACACTCCTCTTCTTTTAGAATTACTATTCAGCCAGCCACAAGAGTACTCCTGGTAGTAACAGCAAAATGTAGCAAAGGATGTAATAACCAACAAATCGATATGCATCACAAAGTCTCTACCTAAATTTCACAAGAGTAAGATACAAAGGACAATGAGGGCACAAAGTCATCCCAAGGTCCTTTACACAAAATTAAAAAAAACACACTAAAGGCAATTATGGGGGCACAAAGTCTCTCCACACTTGACTCTTTAGGACACTTTTTCGAATGTTGTCACTAATTTTGCTTGTTGAATTAAAGGAATAGAAGATATATTAAGGAATAAGACATACAAATAGTTTCCTCAACAACAAAGATATTACAGCACAAAGTCTAAAAAACCACTTGCTTTCTTATTCCAATAACAAAATATGATAACAAACTGAGCTCAAAGTCTCAGAAGTGTCTTTCAATTTGGCTAGAGTTTTGTTCTGATTGTCAAAAAGAGATCCATTTACAATAAAAGAGAGTCCCTTATATAGCCTCTTCAAGAAGGACTCGAGAATAGTAACACATTATATTGCATTGGAATTTGTTCAGAAGATAGGCTAGAACTTAGGGGCATTTACCCATTTGATTTTATCAATGCAGAGAAACAAGTCATGCTATTGAAAGTTTACAAATTTCAATGTCCACCTGGTGATCTAATCCTACCTTCATCATTCCTCCTTTCTTGGTTAATTGAATCAGGTCCTGGATTCAATTTATTGTTCTGTTCCTTCCTCACTTTTTGTTGGTCTTGGCCTTAAACCCTGTGAATGCATTCGAGTTTGTAGGTTCAAAGGATCAACAACTATTTTATGAGCTTTAAAATTGATGTTCATGTGCCCATCACTATGTCTTTAATGGCTAGTTCACTGTCTTGAATTTGACATCTTTGAGCGCATCATTCATTGCTCCTTCTTTAGCTTTTCTGTTTGGTACTTTTCTAGAAAGAAACTACCCTTTTGGGCCTTAAGAAATGATCTTTGAATGGCCTTCAAGCTTCTTGTTTTACATCTTCCCAAAGGGAAGGTGACCCTTCAGCTTCAAGGAAGTGTCCTTCTATTTGGTAGCCAAGAGTCCCCTGTAAGGGCACCTGCCCTTCAAGGTCCTTCGGCTGCCTTTCATGCATTTCCTGAGGGTATTTTCCCTGGACAAATTCCCGCAGACAAAAAGTCCATGGAAATTTCCCATGGACAAAAAGTCTATGGAAATCTCCCACGGACAAAAAGTCGATGGAAAATGTTCTTATCACTTTTGTCTTGGTTAGTTCTTCAAGATTTTTGCCCACAACCACTTCTTGAATTCTTTCAGACTTTTTGTCTGAAGGAATTCTTTCAAACAAAAGTCCAAAAGAATTATGATTGTCTGCCTTAAACAAAATTTTTGAAGGAATTTACCTTTGCGGCCTTCTTCAAAAATGACCCTTTCGAAGGGTGTTTTATCGACCAAGTACCTTCTACAAGGGCACTTGTCCTTTGGGAGGCTCTTTGAACTTTTGCATTTGAACTGCTCCTTTAAACTGCTCCTTTAAACCAAGGTGATGAACCAACTGTTGAACTGTTTGATTGAACCACTTGGTTGAACCAAATGTTGAACCACTTGGTTGAACCAAAATGGTTTAATTGGATGAACCCTTTAATTGAACCAAGTATTTGAACAAAATGAGTGAAGTAAAGCCTTGAACCAAGACGATGAACCAACTGTTGAACCACTTCGTTGAACCAATCAATTAAACCAAGCTTTGAATCAAAATGGTTCAAGCCAATGGTTTAAGCTGATGGTTCAATTGAATGAACCAACTATTTGAACCAACCATTGAACCAATTAAACCTTGAACTCATTAAACCTTTGAACCAAAGTGGTTCAACGGTTTAAGCCTCTTTTGCTTGAATGCTTGCTGATAGACATTTTGATTGAACCAAGGCACTGAACCAATCCTTAAAATGACCAAGTGTTAGAAATTAATTCTTTTGGTTGAACTTGCCTGTAGAAGCCTTTGAACTTGTAGAAATGAATCCTACCTACAAAGTCTGTAGAAATCAAGTCTATAGAAATCAACCTGTAAAGCCCATTGAACTTGGCCTACAGAGTCTGTAGATTTTCTCTTCCTATTGAGTCTGTAGATTTTTCTTCCTATAGAGTCCATAGATTTAAGCCTACAAAGTCCATAGATTTAATCCTATAGAGTCCATATATTTAAGCTTACAGAGTCCGTAGATTTCTGAGAAGCTTGAAAACTGAGGAATTTGAATGCCCAAAACAAATTTTGAAAAGGGAAGAGACAATTTTGGTATATAGGACCAAAATAGTTCAAATGTTGTCCCAAAAATGAGCTAATATTTTTGGGGTACAACAGGTCCCATACCCTATGATTTTAGGATTTAAGGAATGGATTCTTTTCCATAGCTTTATTTTTAACTCAGTGGATGACTGACTCACTATCCCCATAAACCTTCAAATTCTTGATCCCTCTCTTATTTGCCCACTAGAGATTGTGAACTAGGCCTTCATATTATACCACATTGCAGGGTTAAAGTGGAATCAATATGAGGATTAATATTGATTATTAAATGGATAAACTAACATAACACTAGACCATGCACCTACTTTTCTTCTTGATCCATCAAAAAACATTTTCCAAATCCTTTCAAGTTCATGATCTTCATTAGTGAGTGAAGGGATTGAAACATCCTTTTCATGCTTATAATAAACTCTAAAATCAGTCTCTTTTATGAATGTATATGGATAAAGTCCATGTGTTTTATTTATTTACTTATCAAGTAAAATATCAAAAATACATTCAAGGGGGGAAAATGCTTCACCATCTGTGACACCTTCTTCTTCTTTGCCAATTGAATAATTTTGATTTAAACTTGTCTCCATATATGGTTCAATATGAAAACTTGATAAGGGTTGTGTCCTTATAGTTAGCTTGGTCCCACATCTTGTTTTAAACTCTATAAAAAACCAATGATAAAAAATGTACCCTCCTATCTTATCCATGAAGTCCCTTGACAAGTAGATAGCAAAATGAGATGGAAGGTCTACCACTACAATTTCTTGTATAATGGGGAAACTTAGGCAATCATGTAGAAAGACTTTCAGACCTCTAACCAATCCCTCTATCTTTTTTAGAGTCCCATCAAGCTAAAATATTCCCTTAATATGTGGTTCTTACTTCAATCCCAATTTATCAACCACCACCTTAGGCATGATAGTGGTACTAGCTCTACTATCTATAATACAATTTTGAACCAACTTGTCTCTGATAATGAGTGTGAGGTAGAAGGGTGGGGGTTTTTTAATTTTTGTGGAGGGATCTAAGACATGATTTGGAGTATTGGTAAGGGATAAACTATTGTGTTTTGAAGTTTGGAGGGCTACATGGATGCTCACGAGCTATTCTTTTAAAAACTCCTTTTGACTAGGCATATGCAAGACTTCCAAAATAGATATGCTTGTCTTGGTATTCTTTAAAGAATCAATAATGCTTAGAGGGGGAGTACTCACCTTTTATTATATTATTAAAGGTAGAGAGGGATACTTAACTTGGTGCATTTTATTCTTGGTATCCCTAATCACATTCTAACTTTGTTGAGGAGCATGACTGGTAGTAGGTATTACACTAGGATTATCACTTTATGGCCTTGGAGAGGCATCACTTGGAGTCACATGTACTCCTAGAACATCTTCTAGATCTCTCTTCTTGGCTCTTATGTTGGCTGTAATTGATGTGCTTTGATTCAACACATAATCATCCTTCACCTAAAAGTTCATCATATCTACACTCTGGTTACTACCTTCTCCATGAATTCCCTTTGCGTGAGATTCACTTTTTCTGATGTCATGTAAGGAGTAGATTATTATTATGCTTGGTTTTATTCTCCACCATCATGTATAAACTAACCTTAAGGTTATCCCCATTGGTCCAAATAATCCTCCCCTTAGACCAGGTTAGCATGCACTAGAACAAAGCCTTCATGGAAGGAGTGGAATTAGGATTATAGGAATTAGGCTACCTATTGAAACCTTATTAACCTTGTCCTCTTCCTTGGTAGTTTTATTGGGGCAGAGCTCTATATCCTTATTGAAGATAGTATTGAGGGTTAGGTGGAACACTTACCTAGAATTGAGCTTGCTTGAGTTGAGTGCATAATGATCAGATTTCCTCATCTTTGTTCATAGAATTATCCACCTTCTTGGGAAAGGTTCTTGGCTTGACATTAGTGATAGGAACTTGTGATATTCTTGGAGATTCAACTGAACTATGAGATAGTAAAGGCATGGAAACTATTGGAGGTATCTTTCTAGCTTGTATCAAGTTATTCTCAGCTTCAATAGCTATCTCATATGTGTTTGGTAGAGAAAATTATCCCATTGACTATAAAATTATTGCCACATCAGTACCGATAGACTTGAGATAAGTGGGAAACACAAAGCTAGGAGGAGGTCTCATGATAGGCAATAACCTATGCCATGTCTTTTAAAATATTTTGTTAAAATCTCTCATAGATTAATTAGGACCTTTATTTATCATATTCACCTGGTGAATTAGTGAAGTATGGTCACTTTGATTCTCAAATCTAGTTACCAACAATTCCCTAAAGCCATCCCAGTTTTTAATGCAACCACCTTCCACAATCCTATATCAGTCAAGTGCTTTATCTTTTAGAGACAGCAAGAAATCTAATGGATATGTTGGCTCAAGTGACATTATTGAAGTTTAAAAAATTTCAAATGTCCCTTATATGCTCAGATGGGGTAGTAAAACCCTCTCCATTGAAACTAAAGATATTCTTGGTAGCATTGGGAGGAATAGTGTCATATGCAGGAACGTCAATTAGATTGAAACTAAAGATATTCTTGATCTCCTATCTCTTCAACTTCCTTGACTTATTCTCTAAAACCTCCTCATCTAGGATTTCTAAGCATTAGGAATGGTTTAGGGCATTATTCTTCAAGAAAGGCTTCAGCTAGAGGGGCTTGATTGAAAATCCTAGATGACCTAGTGAGGACCATGAAGTATAATGTATGAAAATTTATCTAAAACCAAAGGTATTCTCACCTTTTAGAGTCACCAAATGTTGGATTAAGAATATTTATACAACCTTGGGCTTGTCAAGACCAGCGTTCACCTTTTGACATGTAAATAATTAGGACTAACTATCCCACTAGGTGTGCCAAAACTATTGTCTCCAAATCTTTCACCCTAGAAAAGGGTTTTCAAGTCTCTTCTAGATTTGGGAAATGTTGGAAAATTTATATGCATATGGGTATCCTTATAGAGGAAATGAACCTCTAGATTTAAAGGGTTAGCTCCCTAAATGTATTTCTACAAAATAACCTTTATCTAAACCAATTTGATTTAAAGGGAAAGAGTTAGAAATTGCTCAAAAATAAACCTACTCTAGGATTGGTGATACATCGAGATTATATTCCATGTGAATACCATATTCTAATGCATAATATAGCAAAATGCAAAGACCATTTTCAAGCTCTAAGGGGTTCTAACATAAGTATTTTAGTAAAGAGGTGAGATGTGTAAAATGACACAAGGTAAATTAACTAAAAGGAAAAATTTACACATTTCAAGAAATAATTATACACTTACAATAATTTAACACACTTGAACATACTCTATATGACTTGTTAGACTAATAAATTTTGCTCAAGCATGAATGATAAATGATAAAAGGATGTTAAATCATCACTTAATATCACTATACATCTCTTACACACATAGACAATTATTTAAAAACATAAAATAAATAGACTTGTACTTAATGCTTAAAGGTAGAATATAGCATCAATCTATTAGGGCTTCACCATACACTATGTGGTTATTTTTACACTTGCCCAAGGGTTGTATTTATAGTAGAAAGGAAGTGAGAGGAGGAGGCCTTTGGTGTCAAAAAGAGTAATCAATCTATTATGAGTATCCATTTTCAAGTATAACCATCTTTGTAAATGATTCTCATTTAGGCCATTTGATTAATCCATGTCACCTCAACTAGTTACTCAACTAACTTTCTCTCTCAAAGAAGCTTCCCCAATAGTTGCACTAGTAAAAATAATATATTTTCAATCTGAGTAATGGTATGAATGTAGTTATGCAAATGAGTCCACTTTTTGAGGTGTGAAATAGTGTAGGGAAGAGTCACTTTAATTATGTTGGCCTTAGAGAGGCATCACTTGATTCTACATGTATGCATTCATGGCATTTATCATAATGATGGCTCTAGCTCGACCTTAGTCAAATGTTTAAATATTACAAAGTCCCTCAGTCAATTGTTCCTTTGATTGACCATCAAAAAATGACTCAAATCATGATCTGATCAATGGTGATATGAAGAACATGAGCCCTTGGATATTTGATCATTTAAATGAGGACCATCAATCTTCTTAGGACCCACTGTTTAAATTCTAATGGCTAGTTCATCACCTTGAAGTTGATATCCATATAACCATCATTCTACTGGGATCATTCCTTCAATATTATTCATTCATACCTTTGATTCAACATTTTCCCAAGAAATATTCCCTTGGATCCTTATCTTCTTACCCTTTAGAAAGCTTGAACATGCCCTTTGACAATTTTGAAAGTGTCCCTTTAGACTTTTTGAATTGGACACTTTGCAAGAGAAAGACCCTTTAAACTATTTGAATGTGTCCCTTCAGACCTTTTAAAATTATCTTTCAAAGAATTTAAATCATACCTTTTGGAAAGCTTATTTAGAGAGAAATACCCTTTGGAATTTTTGATAGTGTCCCTTCAAGATTTTTACAAAGGACCTTTTGAACTTTTTGAAGGGCAGTTGCATGAGAAACAATTCATTCATAAAACCATTAAGAGCCAATTCTTTTGGAAAGATTAATATTGATAAAATGTCTACAATAATTCCTTCAAAAAAATGTAAAGGACTAATTCCCAAGAAAATACCCTTCAAAAATATTTAAAATGTCCCTTCGTAAGAGAAAGAAGCATCCCTTTTCTTGAGAAATGATCCTTCATAATTTTTTAAAGTGTCCCTTCAGACTTTTTGAATTGGAAACTTTGCAATAAAAATAACCTTTAGTAAAATGGAAAAAGTCCCTTTGAAAATATTGTAAAGGACACTTCAATGAGAAAAAGACACTTGAGAAAGATTATTTGAGGTAAAATGTCCAAAATAATTCCTTTGAAAAAGTTGAAAGAGCCAATTCCTTTAGAAAAGTTTCAAAGGACCAAGTCTTGAGAAAAGACTCTTCGGCAATCTTGAAAATGTACCCTTCAAACTTTCTACAAAGGACACTTCCATGAGAAAAATATATTTCAAAATTTTGTAAGTGACCCTTTAGAAAGCTTGAGATGGACCAATTCCTTTAGAATTTTTATTTTGGACAAATTTTTTTAAACAAATCCTTTGAGACTTGAACAAAAAACCTGAAGCAAAACCTTTCCAAAAGAATAAAGACTTGAAAAAAGACCAAAATAACACTTTCAAAAATACCAAACAAAGGCTTCCAAAGGAAATAACACTTGACACTTTGCTATGGGGAAAAAAAATTAAGAAAGATACACTTAGCCAAAATGAAAGATTGAAAACTTGGGTGTAAAAATTGGCTAATATGTCCTTCTAATGTGAACCCTTAGGTTAATTCTATTTATCTATAAGCATAAAAAGCTGTGAAACTTAACTAGATCCTTGATAAAATGAATGAAACTAATGATAATATAGAAAATCTCAAATGATAGGTTTATGGTACCAAAGGGTATAATGAGCAATTAATACCTAAATAAGACCCTATTAAACATGAAGTTCTTTAGGAACATAGGCATAAAGAAGTACAACCTAAATTATAATGAGACATGAAGAAGGTTATCCCACCCAAATTTGATGGCACTATTTTTTATGATGGATCAAAATTTTGGTTAACATAAATGGAAAAGTATTTCAAAATTTAGAACTACTCTGAGGTCACTAAAGTTGTATGTGGTGCCTACCATTTAGCTAGTGAATCATCAACTTGGTGGGATAACAATAAGTTCAAAATGAATCTAAATTCCACTACCATCACCTGAGAGCAATTTTTGGATATTTTTAGAACATGGTGGTTACCTCAACTTTACTTTGACTATAAGCTCGTAGACTTTTAGAATTTGAGGCAGGGAGACATGTTGTTAAATGAGTATTGGGAATAATTTACCAAGTTATTAAAATATGTCCCAAAGTATCATAAAGACGATCATTTTCATATTGAAAAATTCAGCATGGGATTGAGGACTCAAATTAAATGTGCATGGTCCATCCACTATGTATTAGGTGTTCAAAAAAGTTGTAAGATAGGAGTATAAACTACAATCTTTGGCAAAGGTTAGAGAAAAGTATAAACAATAGTTTGGTAGTTCCAAGACTCTTTTTAAGAATAAAAACTAGAAAAGGAATGGAAAATCCAAGAACCAATTCAAAAATTAGAAGGCAAGGTTTTCTAATACCTCAAGAAACAAGAATATAGGGGTAATTTTAGATAAGATTTAAAGTGTGTAAATCAATTTGAAATGAAAGGAATTCCAAGAAGATGTTTCAATTATGGAGGAGATCATTATGCCAAAGATGATCCTTAGTGTAAGATATATGTTGAGAATAAGAATGTAACTTTTTATTCATAGTAGGGAACATTCCAACAAAGTATCCATGTAGTCGTGGATAACAAGCAAGATGAATACCAAGCATCTCCTATTGAAATTTAAAGTGTTCTTTTTGGTTACCTAATTACTATTTTGATTGATATTAGAGCTACTGAATGATTTATTTCTCCTAGAATGTTGAATATTAACTAGGAAATTTGTTTTTATGGAAAATATATGGGAATGAGTTTAGGACCAAGGTTGATAGATGTCTTATGGAAGATCAAATTTAAATGCCAAGATTCACTATGGTGATGTATCTCTATGCAACACTATTAAGATCATATGATGTGATCCTAGGGGTGAATTGGATAGCTAGGCATAAAGACAAGGTGGATTTTTTCCTTAAAAAAGTGGAATGTCAAGATGATTTTGGAACCTTAGCCACAATCCATGGAATCTAGAAAGAGTTAAAGCTTAGGAAAATATCTACCATTTAATTAAAAATGGATTAATGCAAGGGATGTCAAGTGTTCCTTTTCAAGATGGATGAAGTTGTAGAGTCCAATGAACCCACCTTGGAATATTATCCCTTTCTACAAGAATTTTGGGATGTATTTTTTGAAGAATTATAGGGTTACCTCTAAAAAGATAATTTGAATTAACTATAGATATCATACCTAGATCATAACTTCATTCAAAGACACCCTATAGGATGATAAAAACATATTTGATTGAGTTAAAGGCTCAACTTCAAGAAACATTGGCTAAAGGTTTGATTCAGCCAAGTGTTTTACCTTGGGGATAACCTTTAGTTTTTGTCAAGAAGAAGGATGGAACCCTTCATTTATGCATAGAATATTGCATGATCAATAAAACAAAAATAAAAAATAGGTATTCATTACCTCAAATTGATGATATTTTCTATCAAATACAAGGTGCTATAGTATTTTTGAAGTTAAATATTTAGGTAGAATACCACTAATTGAGGATTCAATAAGAGGATACACTAAAGATAGCCTTCAAAATTCACTATGGGCACTACAAGTTCATATTTCTAAATTTTAGGTTGACTAATGCACCAACAACTTTTATTAATCTCATGAACATTGTGTTCAAATTTTATCTTGACTAATTAATTCTATTCTTTTTGGATGATATCCTCATCTATTATAAAAATTAGGAAGACCATGTGGAACATTTGAGGTTAATTTTACGATAGTTATGGAAACATAATATTCATGGTAAGTTATCCAAATGTGATTTCTTTTAGAAAAGAGTCTAGGTTTTGAGGTGTAGAGATGGAATCTAAAGTGAGTTAGATCAAGCATTAGTCAAGAAAACTCAAAACATGCATGAAGAAGATAACTAAATAATCTAACTTTCTTAATAGGATTTTCAAAATGAAATTAAGAGATATTGAAAGAAAGCTTATACATCAAACCTTCCCAAGATCATCCCACCTCTAAATATAGCTCAAAATGTGATTTTCCCTTGATTTGATTCTCAAGTTATTAGTAATTATGAATGGCTTGCTCCTACATCATCTGAAGTGTACTAATGAAATGAGGCTCATGATATTTGATCAAAGTTATACCTATAGTGAAGATCTCTAGTTACAAATTAAGCATAGTAACACTACACACAAATGACTTATGAAGAGAATTTTGCATAATAAGATTAAACCAAAAGAGCTTAAAAAGATGAGTGAGATGCCTCCTATTTATAGATTTTTGGAAATGATAAAAAATAACCATGACCATCCATATTGAGGTAAAGATATGTGTCCTTGAATCAATTAAATTTTGGAGGGTCAATCTATAAATATCCCCATTAATATTTAGAAGGGGCAGTAAAGAAGCATGGGAGGCCTTAAACTTGATATTTATTTCATTTATGGCTTATAGATGCCACCCCACAAATGATCTCATCTAATGATGTAGATATTAGAAATCAATTTACAATAAAGAAATATTTAATATATGGATTTTCCACTTAAGCCCTTAATTTGAATTAATTTTATTAAGTGAGATTAATTATTTTTTATGTAATCCTTTGGAAATTTGTTTCCCATTTAATCAAACTAGTCAAAATGTTGATTTATTAGGTCATAATTTAATTGGAGTATAATTAGAATATGTTTTTAGTTGCATATAGACCAATATCCCATTTAGGACATTGTTGATATGAAATAACACATGCACATGTCATATGCTTCCAAATTAGAAAAAATCAATGGTTTAGAGCATCAAATCACATTTTTGTCATTTTAACTTATAATGATTTGAGAAAATTTAATAATCAAATAAAATGTATTACCCCATTTATGGATATAGTAGCTTAAATAAACACTTATATATGACAATCTCAAACCATTTAACACATTTAAGTGATTTTGGCCCAAATTGAAAATTTAAGTGCATTTTGAGTAAGATTAATATTTTCAACACAATGGTGTTAGGAATTGGATGTCTCCATTTTGCCCCTATTTGAGAAGGCTTGGAAATAAATTTGGGAAGAAACATATTTTCAAATAAAAGAGTTGTCAAGAAGTTGAAAGGAAATAACCAATGATGCCCCCTCAAAAGGACATACAAGGATGAAAGAGAAGGATGGACTCTCAAAAAGAGAGATAAAAAGTGAAATTAACTCATGAATGAGATTAAATCCATATGAGTTAATGATTGTAAATGATGATTTCCAATGATCAAAATATAATTGAATATAATGGGACCTAAGAAAAGGGTAAGTGGGAAGGATACAATCCAAAAATCTAAGTGACACACTTTGAACACACTGACAAGAGGGTGAAATTTACACTCTTAGGGAATGATCAATCTCGAGACAAGTTGCATACTTTAAAAACTACCATAATGAGGGAAAAATTTGTAGAGTCTAAAATTAGAATAAAAATGAGAGTATTTCTCTAGAGAAAGGAAATAATAATGTGCTCAAGTAGAGTAGATTTGATTGGTTGATAAATCAATTTTTTCCCTAGTAGGGCTTATTTTAATCACTGATAATTAATTTTTTCATAGTAGGGCTAATTTGATTCAATGATTGATCTAAATATTATGCTCCATTAGGTAAAATTAGAAATCTTAGCTCAAGGATATAACTCATTTCACATATTAAAGATGAGTGAGCATAAATGTAGATGCAATTATCTAATGACTTGGGAAGCCATAAAAAAAATAGACATATGAAGATGCACAAATTGATAAAAGAGATGAATAAAAGAATGAAGGTGGCTGAGCTGACCCAAGATATGTCATGTATCCAAGCACTACCTATATAGTCCAAATGGACCTCAATCTAACTTAATTCACCTAGAAGTAGGAAAAAATGGAATGAAGAATGAAGAATAGAAGAAAAATGGACCATTGTTTGACTAAACTCATAATATATGCTAAGAGATGCACATCTTGCATAGAGTCTTGTGTGTAATCCATTGGTGTTTAATTCATTGGTGTATTGAAAAATTATCTTCAAAGATACATTGATTTTGAGACTTGGATCCAAAGCACTTGGTGCTTACTATAGAAAAAAAAAATTATGCATCATAATTATGAATAACCTATAATGACATTTTATTTTGATTGTGATGATTAAGTTCAAATGTGAATAATTATAACTAGGGATAAGGATAAAATTACCAATACCAGAGTTACAGCTATTTACATTTACATAGAGATGAAAAAAGATAAAAATAATACACTAATGTAACCTAACTTAAAATCAAGATATGAAAAATAAATATTTAAAATCTAAGCAAGAACAACATAATAAACAACATGAAAACAAGATATGAGTAATCAAGATCTATGTGTATTATCAAGAAGTACATGAAAAAAAAAACACAAAAGGCTAAAAGAACAAAAACACCCAAAATAAACAATAAAGGATAAGAAAAAACAAAAAAATAAATAGGGATACAAAAAATCAATCAAAATAATAATAAATATCAAATAAACACACACAAAAAAGAGTTTATCATAATATTAGTGAAAATAAAAAACAATTGTTCACACAGTTATGGTAGAAGCGTTACTTTCTACGACAGTGTGATAAGAAAAAAGGACACAAGGTTGTCCCTAAGTGATAGGGAAAAAATAAAACAAAGTGGGGAAAAATAAGAAAAGGAAGGGGGTGGTTAAGCTAACTTTAGATGTACAAGAAAAATGGATGTTTCCTACATAGTTTTATGGATGCAAGGTCCAACATGAACTTCAAGCCAAATGTAATTCTCTTAGGAAATGGGATAGAAGAAAAGTGATGATAAGAAAACATGATTGATATCATAGAGGAAATATGGAAAATGGGTTGGCAAAATAGTGAGTGCATTCAAATTAGTGATTACAAAATGGTAAGAGCGTGGAGATCCAAAAAGTGCAAAGCATTGTTTTTATTGGTTTTGTCGATCATTTTATAATTTTTTTAATTTTTAGAGTAACATAAATGAAATTTTAACAAAAGGTCCAGGGAACTACCTAACTAAGGAGATGCATGTCCATAGATAAGAGTTTAAACAAAAACTAAATTGGCTGCAATGGGGATCATAAATATAAACAATGGAATAGGGAACCAACTAGTGAAGGAGATGTATGTCTAAGGGTAGAAGTTCAATAATAACTAAAACCAATTACAGTGACAAATGACCATAAATTAGTGAGAGATCCTGCTAAGAAAATAATGCCTACCAAACAACAACAAAATAAGAATAGAATAATATATATTGCTAGATAAATCTGAAGAACTATTCAATAAGAGAAAACCATGAGCTTATGTATCTATGTTCACTTATCTATAAGAAGAAGCTAAAAAATATTATTTAGGCTGAATTGATTTGTAGAAATGGAATTTGAAGGTGTCCAAAATGCCTATGAGTCATAATCAAGATCATAATTGGGTAAAGGATGAAACTATCTAGGTTAGAATGGTCCAGGGTATAAAAATAATGTGGTTTTAAATATAACAGTCTAAAATGAATAGGTTTTAAATAATGATGGTCCATGGTGAGACAAAAAGAGTCAAGATAGAATATAAATGATCCAGAGTACCAATGATCCAAAGTTTCAACTATCCAGAGTCATAAAAGAATATAGTTCTTGTAATAATGGTCTAGGGTAGGTCAAAACATAATGAATGTGGTCCAAAAGAAGATAATCTATGATATAATAGTAGGATAAAATAACTTTATCATAAGCTAGCCCCAAGTAATGGGTCTTATAGATAATGGTTCAAAATATTTCAAGCATAAAACTTTGAGATGTAAAATATTCATGGGATATAGAATTTATTCACCACTTGGATTAGCCAGTCAATATACACTTGATCCATAATTCACTATGATAACATATTGGCCATGCTAATTGGGTTGAAACTTGACCTTTGTCTTATGTTCATCATTTATGTTCTTTTAATTATATTTAAAGACCAAATCACCAATGTCAAACTCCTAAGGGAGAATACACTTGTTATAGCTTCTACACAATCTATTTTTATAGGCTTGTAAGTTATCTAAGGCAGCCAAATGCTTGTCATCAAGGAGTTTTAGTTATTACAACCTAGAAACTCTATAATCTTTATCATATTCAATATTATCCAAAGATACATGCAATGAAAGAAAATCTATCTCAATCGAGATAATAGATTATATGACATAAACAAGGGAATACATAATGGCTCCTATTGGGGTTTGATGACTAGTGCGATAAGCCTAAAGGGTAAGAAAAATTTGTAAGTGCCAATTATAGCTAACATCACTGACAATATTCTTAAGGTTTTACACAATGGTTTTGTTTGATGCCTTAGTTTTTCCATTGCCTTTTTGGTTATTTGGTGTAGATTTATTGTCATTAATTTTGAATTTGGCATAAAGAGATTTAACATCTCTATTTACAAATGATCCACCATTATCAGATATAATTTGGGCTAGGATACCATATTGATATATGATATGGTAATGTATAAACTTGACAATCTACTTACTAGTGATGTAAGTGAGAGGAATGGCCTCAATCCACTTACTAAAATACATGCTACTAGTAAGAATATGTTTATTCCCATTTGGAGATGTTGGGTTAATTTTCCTAATGAGATCGAGTCCCCATGTAGAAAATGACCATGGCATAGTGATAGGATATAGTAGTAAGGAAGGTGCATGTATTAAATTTCCATGTTGTTGATAAGGAACACACTTCCTTACATAATTACAAGCATATGTCTCTATTTCATACCAATAGTAATCTATTCTGAGGAGCATTTTAGCTAAGATGACACCATTAGTGTGGGCCCCACACATTCCTTCATGAACCTCCTTAAGAACTAATTTGTATTCTCCTAAAGATAAATAATGAAGTATCATTTAATCATAGCCTTTACAATAAATCATGTTTTCAAGGAGGGTATAATGGGCTATGTAGTGAAGGAATTTTTTTTGATGATTATGGGAAAGGTTAGGTCAAAAAATGTGGTCATGAAAATAATTATAGATATCATAAAACCAAGGCAGTTTAGGTGGGGTATTGGGACCAACAATGGTGCATACCCTCTCTAAATCTTGTAGGATATGTGAGAGCTATAATTGATTTTCAATGAAAAATTAATGCTCTTATAATATATTTTTAATGAAAAATTAATACTCTTTAGCACTACTATCAATCTATATCATGGACCCAATTATTGTCATTGCATCGACATATCTGTTGTTGCCCTGTGGTACCTATTCAAACTAAAAATATTTAAAATGAGCCTTGAGATTATCCACAATATGCTTTTAAGGTAAATCTTTTCATATCTAATCTAATACTGATGTGGTTTGATTGATAATAAATTGGGAAGCCCCATAGACCATTAAGTGATGGATATGCCACTATATTGCAAGATGAATTCCTATAATAAGTGACTCATACTCATCCATATTTTTGGTACAATTAAAATTGATATGAAAAACCTTAGGAATCGGATCCCCTTATAGTGTAATCAACAAAATGTTGGCTCTAAATCCATAATAAGTGAAAGAACCATCAAAATATAGTTTCTATTATTCAGGTTCATGATGTACTTCTATTGTCATAATAGAATCATCTATAAAGTCAAATCTGAGTGGTTGAGTGTCTATAATAGGGGCATTTGCAAGTTGATCAACAATAACCTGCCCTTTCATAGATTTTTAATTTTGATACTCAACCTCAAACTCACTTAAATGTATGACCCATTTGTCCATGCAGCCTATAAGAGCTGCTTTAGATAATAAAATTTTTAGGGGTTCCACTTTAGAAATAATAATGGTTTTATTATTTAGAATATAGTATCTTAACTTTTTGAAGGCAAAAACCATAGCTAAATAGGCCTTCTCAATAGGCATATAATTTTGCTCATAATCCACTAGTGTGTGGCTTAAATAATAAATTGTATGTTCCTTTCCCTAATCATCATGTTCGGCCAAGAGTGCCTTCAGTGCATGTTATATCACTAAAATATAAGGAAGTAACAGTTGTCTAGGTGTTGGAAGTCTCAAAGCTAGTGAGTTAGCCAAATATGTTATGACCTTCATAAATGTTATTTGACACTCATGATCCCATTGGAATATGACCCTTTTATTCAAGAAGTGTGTAAATGGGTGGCACTTATCACCCAATTATGCAATAAACCTACAGTTATATTGGATCTTTCCTTTTAGGATTCAAAGTTATTTAAGATTTGAAGGTAGAGGAATTTCAATAATGGACTTGACCTTAGCAGGGTAAATTTTGATCCCTCTTTATGATACAATAAACCTTAGAAAATTTCTTGAAGTGATGCCAAAGACAAACTGTATAGGATTCAGACTAACCTTCTACTCATAAAGTATCTCAAAGATTCTCTAGAGAACATAAATATTTCTAGCATGTGTTATTAATTTAGATAGGATGTCATCAACATAGTATTTAAAAATATCATGCATCATGTCATAGAATATGACATTCACAGAACACTGATAAGTGTCTCCAATGTTTTTCAAGCCAAATATAATGACTTGATAGTATAATATTCCCCATGGTGTGTTGAACACAATCTTGTGTTGGTCTTCTTGGGCTATCTTGATCTGATTGTATCTAGAAAAAACCATCCATGAGGGACAACATCTTTTACCTATCAGTAGATTCGATAATCATGTTGATGTTGGGTAGAGGAGAATGATGTTTGGGGTATACTTTGTTGATATCTCTAAAATTAGTATAAATATGTATACCTTATGTCTTTTTATTGACTAGGAGTATGTTTGATATCCATTCAGAATAGTCTAGTGGTATGATGAAGCCTTTTCCTAATAATTTATCTAGTTATGATTTTACCAAAAGAGTGATGCATGGATGAATCTTTCTCAATTTCTATTTAACTAGGTTGGAATCTAGATGAAGAACAAGTCAATGCACAACCAAGTCAGGGTCTAAGCCTAACATGTTAGAGTTTACCCTTGCAAAAATATCAATAAAATCCTTAAAAATGGATATATTATGATCTCACTCCTCCTTAGTGAGGAAAGCTCTGAGATAAACAGTGTTTCTTACAAAGATTGTAAAACTATATTCTAGAATAGTAGGTAATGTGTGATCATGATCTTCTACTTCTTATATAGTTTCTATTTGTTCCTCCTAGAGCTTGGGATAATGTGATGAATTGGAATCTACCAATTTAGGTAATGGCCAACTAGCAAATATCTCAAGAAAGTCAAGAGAAAGATGCTTAAAGACTTATTGTTATTATAACATGATACTATTATGAGATATAGAGTAAGGAATTGATGGACCTTGAGCATATTTAGCTGATGAGCAAAATTTCCCATCCAAGAGTTCTTGAAATAGGTTTTCACTTAAGGGATTGTCTTTTTCTTTACTATTTCCCTAATCAACGAGTGTCTCAAAGAGATTTTCACCTTAAGATCTTGATTTTTTTATGTTTTTCATGACCAAAAAAGTTTACCTACTATCCAAATTAGGTAGAAGGATCCAAATAAAATTCAAAGCCTTACTTATGATCACCAATTGGAAATCCATACCTGAGACCCATATACTTTGTAATAGATTCTTCATTCTAGAATTCATCAAGGCATATGATCAAATTTTTTTGGTCCCAATCAATGAGTTAAAGATGGCAAAGGCAAAGGAAACAATGAGGTGTTATGGTCATAATGGAATTTGAATCACATAATTTTATGTTTGCAAGCTCATAAAAAATACTATAATGGGACACTACATCACTACCAAGAGTCTCATCGCTAGTCAATTTAGAATAATCACTATCAAAAGTCATGAGGTCACCCCTAGGTGGTATAAATGTGAGACATTGATTACTGTTAGATTTACTAGCTGATAAAGGTTATAGGATTCCTTGTGCTCGTGGGTTAAGTCCTTTTATTAAATAATAAAAATTATCCATAATATTATTAGGGATAGGATATTTTAGATTTTGAAAATAATCAGTAATACCATTAAAATATAACTAATCTTCTTTAATGGAAGCTTCTCGATCCTAATTTCGTGAAGTAACATGTATAAATAACATCGGTGGTTTCTATGTATCTTTCTTATTTTTCCAAATCATGTTGGGTCTATTAGGGATTTTAGAAGGTTTGGGTTTGCCAAATGACGTAGGAGACTTGGGCAACTTAACAATATGGAAGACATCTTTAAGATGGTATGTGGAAATGCCTACATATTTAATAATAACTTATTTTTTAAAAGTTATGAGAAATAGATTAGCCAAAGTGGAAACAAGGTCACCAGGGTTGATATAATGAGATTTGGGTGGATGCAAAACTATTTCCTTGTTCTTTTTTACAATTAATTTAGAACCAGGATAATAGTTATAATTATGAAATTTAGCTTCTAAGTGTTTGCATTACTGATAAGGCTATATATCAACATGGATGGTGACCTCGATCCCACTATGGGAAAACTTAAGGCACTGATGCAAATTGGATGGAATAGCCTATACTTCATGTATCTAACGATGACCAAAAAGTATGTTATAACAACTCAATATCCATAATATGTAACAATGTATGATGGGACACATACCTAACAATGATTAGAAAATAAATAGTACCAAAAGACTCCCTTTTGGCATTGTCATATGCCTTTATGGTAATCATCTCTACTTGAATGTCCTTCTTGGTGTAACCCAATCACTATACCAGTTTAAAATACATTATCTTTAGCCCTAAACCATTATCTAAAATAACACACTTGATTTTATGGTTTTCAATGATGATCTCAGTAGACAAGTGGTTAATATGGAAAGGATTGAGAGTGGACATGTATTTTTTATCAAATATAACCTAGAAAAATGAAGAAAAATGCCCTACAAGAATTTGGTACTATTCAGGGTTATTGTATTAGGGAATAGTAGATTGTTGAAGAAGGTCATTCAAAATAGTTCTATAGACTTTAGATTCACATAAAAGATCTAAAATAGAAATTTTTGTAGGGTATTAATCATTCTGATAGACTATAAGGTTTTACAAAAATAGGATGAGATGGTTTAACCTTGGCTAGTATAATGTTAAGCTTTGAATTAAGGACACAATGTTCACATTGGGTCTAGTAGTAGAAGAGGGCAAAGGGCCTTAAAGGGTAACTCATGAGCATTCTAGTTGTGATTTCATAATCTATAGGTGTCAAAGAGCCATTATATTTAGAAGATGAGGGTAAAGGGACTTGAAAGGTGACTCTTGGGTGTCTAGTTACATTTGAGTAATTTCAAGTCAGCAAGGAGACATTATAATTATAAGAAAGGGGTCCAGAAATAGTAACTTATGGAAACTGAGGTGCAATAGAATTTCTTGAACTCAAAATGATGTTACTTAGGGGAGAAGGTATTGAACATATAATAATGGGTCCATTACTTTGAGGAGTATGGGAAGGATCATAGGTTTTAATCATGATAGTGGCAATGTGGTTTGAAGAATTATGTCCCATGATATTATTTTAATTATAAGGCATGTTATTATAACCCAATTTATTAACATGGGTATTATGATCATGATTATGATCATGTTGATTAAAATTCTAACCTTGATTTTGATTTTTCCATTGATTTTGTCCTTAGTTCTAATTGTTTCTTACCTGTTATTAATTATGTCTTAGAAATGGATCTTTTTAAATGCTCATATCCTAATTAGTGTTTTACAAGGAAATTTTGATTTCAACCTCACCTCTTTTGATCAAATATTCAATGAGATGTCACAATTGAACACATTTATATGCACCATGACCAACAACATGATGGAAGTTACAAAATTCATTTGCCTAATACCAATCAGGTTTGGGTTGATCTTTAGCAAATGGCCTTGGTATAGGCCATAAAATCAAATTAGTTTCTATAATATTTTTGAACACTATCTCCATAAACTCTCCCAATTTACTAAATAATCTTTACTTATTTTTAAATTCCCTTCATAGAGGGACTCTTTGAAAAGTGTTTAGTGGATTAGGTAAAACTAATTGCACATGTGGAGTTGGTAGAGTCTACACCATTTGTACATGTCTTGATTTATTTACTCGATTTCCTACCATGTTTTTGTTCATATTTAACCCCTTGGGATTTTATATCACAATAGTTTGGATAGGTGATTGGGTCTAATTTAAAGTTTGAACCCATGAATAAATATTGATAAGGCCTTTAGTGATAATCACCTTCTCAATCTACACACCCTTGTCTATAATTTCTTTAAATGTGTTTATACAAGCAAGCTATAGATTGTGCACCAACTTAAGGTGTAGGTTTTATGTAAAAATGTCAGCCAACTATTTGTCTAGTAGATCATGTTGAAATAATCCAAATAATGGTGTGCACTATTGTAGATATGTTGTGAAGCTTTCTCCATTTTGTTATTTGGCTTTGCATAAGTCAACCACAATTAATTTGCGTTCAATATTGTAAGAGAAGTGGTTGAAATTTTTTATAGATAGATCATTCCATTCTACCAATGATCCCTTAGGTAACTTAAGAATCCATTCTAAAGCTTGTCCCAATAAACTTCATGGAAACAAGTAAAGCAAATAAATGCTATTGTAATCTACCTCTTGGAATAACACAAAAAATTCCTAAATATATTCATGAGGATCACTCTTCCCTTTATATTTGTCAAATTTGGGTGCCTCAAAATTAGGTATAAAGGGGACTTGCAGAATACTCAAATTTAATGGATATGGACATATCTCATTAAATTTGTACTTTTTGAATTATTTTCTTGTCTCTAATTATTACAAAATTTCCTTCATAGAATTCCACTCTTATGTTTGGTGCATTGGTAGGTGGAGTATAATTATGTTAGGGTAGTATGTGCCCCTATTATGTGGATTTTTTATGGATATACACCATACATTTTATAACTTTATTTTGGTTTGCTCCTTGAGTCGAGTAAGTGAGCTATTGATTCTTGGGTTGATAAACATTACCTAAAGTTAGACACCTTGAATTTTAAGTGTTTTATTGATTTTGGGGAGTCTATGGTCTATTCACTAAAGTACATGTCAGTTGATAAGAACTTTGAAAATTATTTTGAATAAATTCCTCAATACGCACCGATTGTTTCAATCCTTAATTATAAAAAGGAATAAAAAGTTCTTGATGATTGAAAAATGTATGTTTTATGTTTGACAAAGCATATTTTAGAACCTCTTAAGGCTTGGTTTGTTCAATTGAGATACTATGATCCATCTTAGGTGTGTTCTCAACTAATGTGTGTTGCATTGGTTATACCACATTCTCCTATTCTTTGGAAGTGTTATTGTGTATTGAAGTCAAAGATAAAGAGTCAATAAAGTCTATGATCAACTAGTATACATATCATTGATTTATCTTCTTGATCTTAGTGTAAATATCTTGATCATTAGGTATTGACTCTATGCTCACCTCCTTTCCTTTGTTAGAGGATCCGATGTTTGATTTTGAAACATGAGAGATGGATTGTTCTCATTATTGTTTTTCTACCCTAACCAAGGTATGTAATTATTCTATAAGAAATTCTAATGGCATTATAACACTTGATTCAATCAACCTTAGGAGTGTTTCATCTTTATCCTCTAGGGGTTAATGTTAAAAATAGTCTTCCTTATATCCTACATTTGTGAGGATGTATTCAAATACCACAGGATTATCTTGTCCATCATAAAAATGCTCCTCTTCATATATAGGGTCTTAAGAGACCCCACTATGAGTGTACCTTTTCATCATTTCTAGAAGATTATTCTCTACATTTTATAGGATTTGGAAAATGTTTTGAAAATGTTGACAAGGTGAATTTTGATTTTCTCCAAACAAGTTACAAGGAAAAAAGAGACTATAAAAAATAGAAGTGGTGTAGTACCACATAATTAGAAGAAATTGTCACAAAATTACTCAACTTTGGTGGCTTAAAATCATCAAATTAGAAGAGGATATGATCAATCTAAAACCTAAAGTGCATGAAGTAAAATTAACTTAGGTTTAAATGTACATCAATACCATAAAATCTAGGTGAAAATTTGATGAGTTGTAACTATAAAATTAGAAGAGAGTCTTTCTGATGAAAAAGGTAACAATGCAAACGAAGAAGTGAAAGATGTGAAAATACACAAGATATCCTAAGTATAAAACTAAAACCAAATGGTTAACACAACTCCACCACATGGTAATAGGAAGTAGAATGGTTATATAACTTATAAATTCAATAATACACAAGATAAAATAAGTTTACAGTGATCAAAAGGATGATGATTTTATATAATGACCTTTAACCTAAACAAGAAATCATACCCAAGTTAACTAAAACCAAGTGCAAATGAAAAATCAATTAACACCTTGGTCTAGAATTTAGAAAGGTGAGATTTTGAATTTGAATTAAAAATAGACTTAAATATTTTTGAAAAATGGTTTAGACTTAAATGAATGGCATAACAACATTTTTTAGACACAGATAAACATAATATTTCAAATGCAGATTTGAACAAGGAAAAAGGTGACTTTGATTTGGTCAGTGTAACACCTCCTTGTTTAAAAAAAATAATGGTTAAAAAATGCATTTTTTTGATGTGTTTTGGTTTAAAAATAATTATTAGACTTAATAATACCAAGAAAGTAAAGGAAAAATGACAAAATACAACTAAGTATAATGTCCAAAGTCTTAAAACTGATAAGGCTACTTTGTAATATTGAATTCCATCTATATAAATGCTCTTGGGAGGATTTTGAGTTTTAATCCAAAAATAAAAGCACATGAAGTAGTATCATTTTTACACCCCACTTCTCTTGAGACATTATACGATGACATGTAACTTTAGGAGACTCTCCATACAACAACAATATGTCTTTGATAAGTTGGGTTGGTCTAAAACTAAATTTTCAAACATCTAGATGGTCCTAAGTATGGTAACACTAGAGATACCTCACTTAAATTGAGTTCATACTAGCTAACTTACTATGCAAGGGTCTATTATTTTTCATAGTTATTCCATTCATTTACTTCTTAGTGGAATTCCTTGGTTAGCTAGACCTAACTTGGGTTTTTGTTATGATTAGAGAGGCTAGCCACTCAGCCCCCTAACAATCATAGTACATGTTCCCTAATTTAAATACCCTAATATGGATCAAGATTATTACGACGATAGGAGATGAAACCCCAAGTCAACACACCCCTAAATAACTCATGAGGAGGTTATGAACTCCTACTCCCAAGACAAGCTGTATAAAATAAATGACCAAATGAAAAGACTTTAGAGGTTGTGTTTAGATCACCCAAACCATATGGATTTGGGGAGATCCTTAACAACATTATTTTCACAACTTGGATAAGGCATAATTTTCAAGGAAAGAGTGATTTTGGTCACTTGAGTTCCCTAAAGGGGAGAGGGGAGAGCATACATGCATCCTTTATTTTGTAAAAAAAGAACAAGTATAAAATATCTAGCATAAAACAAATAAATGTTTACTTTAATGCACCAAATGGAAGTGTTTATGAAATTCTTGGTCCCTTGCCCTTAGTTTTAAACTTGTAAAACTTTCACAAAATAATTTAAACATAAACACCTAGATTATTTTTAACCACCAAATAGAAGTTTTCAAGACTTAAGCATTGCTAAATTTGGAACTTTATTCAACATGTGACCTACAATTTTTAGAGGGTTTATGTCTACCTTGAAGGACAAAAGCAAATTAGAAAGTAATATTTTAAAACTTTCTCTCGGGTTTCTCTATTTTTGTTACACAAAGACCGATGTTAGTACATAGTGATCTATGCAAGTTATAATAATGTTGATGTTTATAAAATAACTAATTGTGGTCGATAAAAAGTGATGCCAATTACCTAGTATACCCATAGACAATTTTTTTTTTCAAAAAAACAATTACTAGCCCAAATAAGTATAAAAACTCCATGAAGCCTTTGGGTCCTGTAAATAATGATTAGACTAAGACTTAGAAAGTTCTTAAAATCTAGAATAACAAATTGCAACTTTTGAGAAAACTGAATAACAAAAGTTTTCTACCATGTTTTGATCTACGTAGGGACTGATGATGGTTAGGATATGACCAATTCTAGTTAGAGTAAACTGATGCTGATCACTATGTAAACTATGTATCAATAAAAGCATAAAAATATGGGAATTTTAATGATAAAACTTAATTTTTAGATATTTAAAGAACATTTTAGCAAATCCAAGAATGTCACTTTAGTCTCCTTTCTTGTATGGGATGTGTGGTCCCACTGAGCATGCCAAGAAGTAGATATAGAATCCAAAGTGATTTAGATCAATCATTAGTCAATAAAACTCAAAAAATGCATGAAGAACATAACAAAGACAACTCCCTCAATAGGGTTTGTAAAAGGAAATTAATATCTATAGAAAAAATTCATATACAATATCATCCCAATATCATCCCACCTCTAAATGTAGCTCAAAACATGATTTTCACCTTGATTTGATGCTTAATTTTTTAGAAATGATGAATGGATTGCTCCTCCATCATCTCAATTGCACCAATGAAACTAGGATCATGATATTTGATCAATGTTATGATTATAGTGAAGCTATCCTATTGAAAATTATGCATAATAACACTACACAAAAATGACTTGTGAAGAGAATTCTACATAATAAGTTTAAACTAAAATAGATTAAAAGGATGAGTATGATGCAACCTAATTATAGATTTTTAGAAATGATCAAAATCAACCATGACTATCCATCTTGAGATCAAGATATGTGGCCATGAATAAATTCAATTTTAGAGGCTCAATCCATAAATATCCCCATTAATATTTGGAAGGAAGAATCCTTAAACTTGATATTTTTTTCATTTATGGATTATGGATGCCACCCTAAAAATGATGTCATCTAATGATGTAGATATTAGAAATTAATTTCAAATTAATAAATCTTCAATAACTATTATAATTTAGAATTTCACCATTTGTGGGAGAGTTTCTCAGGCTCTCTCATTCCTAGCTATAAACATTGGGACAATGTTAAGCTATGGGTATCCTATAGTGAATTTGAACCTCTAGGATTTTTAATGAGGCTAACTCCTCAGATGCTTCACTTCATCTTGATCCCACACACTAAAACCTAATATTGACCAAGGAAAAGGGAGAGAAAGATAATGTGGAAGGGAAACCTAAGATAAGGATGGTGATGCATCAAAGATGAAATGATCCACTTTTAGCCTAGAAGCCTTAATGAATACTAATGAATTTGACCAAGACACAGACTAATCTGATCGTATCTCAAGGCCAAAATCATAAATATTTTTTGTGGAGGTTGAAGGAAACCCTAAAATTTTAACAATAGAAAGAGATAGGTCTATATGAGACACTATAACTTGTGACACTTCAAGAAAGGAACCAATGTCTAACACTTCACAAAACTTATAAGGAAGTAAAAGAATTAAATAAATATACATAGAAAATCTATAGATGATGAAAAGGGACATCAATATGCAAGTTAAACTCCAATAATGTACACTTGACTTGAAACCAAATTCAAAAAAATCATCTCATTGCTTCAAGAGAGTGTTACAAGGCAATTTTGATAAAGTAACTCTATCACCAGTTGAGGGATTAGTTTTAAGGCTCAAAGGCCTCTCTATATAGCATAAAAGGATAAGAGAAGGGTCTTGTGTGAGAAGCAAAGAGGGATATCATAAATGGATCCAATCACCACCATTTTCCTTAAGCTCTTCTTTCCTTTAGAGCATGCAACTGCTTGACCATAAAATTCACCGTCTAAGATCACCATAAATCTCTTTGAGCCCTTTGTGCATTCAAGTCTCCCTTTTTGGATTTGAGAGAGAGATGTCGTGGGTAGTTTTATATTCCTACCAAGTGTACATGGTTTGATATTTTTCATTTAAATCCTAGTGTGCTCTTTAGTATTGTTTTAGACTTATATATTTTTTTTATTAAAATTGATACCCCCTTGGATTTTTACATGTCCATCAATCTACTTGTGCGTGGATGCTCGTGAGTCATTGATCTCCTACTAGTTGAATGTGTCTTTGAAACTTGTCATGCACACTTTTACCCTTGAGATTATTTGATCCCATTTGACCTCCATGCATTGTTGATCTTCAATGTAAGATTGATTATACACCATTGGATCTAGCTCAAAAAATGCTCCCATACTTCATCGTTGCATTTGGTTGGAGACCCCTTTGATGATTTTTGAATGACAATGACTAATTTTTTTTAGGGCTTGTATCCCATGATATTGAATCTTTGTAAATCTATTTCACCCTTTTACCTTCATATTATTTACACTAGGCCAATTCCTTTGGGATTTAGAAATGGACATTTCCTTTAGAGAATTCAGCTGGGAAATTCCATCTTTTAAAAATTCCTTTTCTAAATGGAAGAGACCCTTTGGGTTTTTTGAATTAAAACTTTTGAAAAGAAAATACCTTTCAATACTTTGAAAGTGGTCCCTTTTTTATTGAGAAAAGCCCTTTGAAAACTTGAGAAGACCCCTCCAACTTTGTGAAAATGATCTTTTGGAAAAAGTGTTTTGGCCTTTTGTGAAGGGAAATTACCTTTCAAATTTTTTATTTGGGGCACTTTGCTTGAGGAGATAATCCTTCATAACCTTTCCTTTTGATAAATTTTTTGAAGGAATTCCAACACTTAGTCAAAAAATAAACTCTTAAAGAGAGAACACGTAACCAAAAAAGAAAAAAAATCCTTTAAGAAATTGTGTGGACAATTTTTCCAAAAGGAAATTAAAACCTAGCTTAGAAAAGGCTTGAAAGAATTATCTTTTCCTTAGTATCCATACATAGTTTGAAAGGATGAACAAGTAAAGACTTAGTTGAAAGAGATTTTGCACTTAGCTTTTTGTCTTAAAGATTTATCCTTTAACACTGCTAACTAACCCTTGAAAACCTTTCTTAGATCCTTCTCTAAAATTCCTTTGATACATTACTTCATAAAACCATGTGAGATCTATATATCTAGGCCAAAATGGCCACCATCTTTAGTGGCTCATAGGGGTTACATGCCTATCGATGCACAAAAACCTAGACCATGTAGCATCATCAAATCCATCCTTTGGGCATGAAATCAAGTGATTTTTCACTGAACTAGAACCTCCCTTTTCAATCAATAAGGACAACTAGAATAAAATGAACACTATGCCCAAGGCACTTAGGGAATGGAAACAGACATCTAAAAAGGATGTGCATAGGGCACTTAGAGGAAAACATGAAAATATATATAAAATGTATAATATAATCAAGGGATACAAACTCTTCTAATAACATTGCTTTATATGAATCCCATTGACATGGATGGGTAGTATCTCTCTATCTAATTGGGCCAACTAAAAAGCATTATGTTGTTTGCATCTATGGATCAAATAAAGACCACTCCACAAGCTGTCAAATTTGGTATGGTTTTCTGGCTTGGCCTTATTTGAATTCCACTTAAGGACTAAATCCCCTTCCTTAAATTTCCTTGTTATGGATCTCTTGTCAAAGGCTTTCTTGACTTGATCTTGATATAACTCTAGTGTTTTCATTACAAGGTCTCTTGTTTCTTTAAGCTCCATGAGTTCTGCCAATCTCACATGCATGGGCTCATCTTCCAATAGATCCAACTGATGGGCTAAATCTAATGTAGAAATCTCAAGATAAATGGGCAACTTGGCCTCCTTTCCATTTAATAAGACATATTGATAATTACCAATGGTAGCTTTAGGAGTCACCTTATCAGCCTACAAGGATATCTTTAGTTTAGTTTACCATGTCCTTTGATTCTCTTCCATAGTTCTCCCAATGATTCTCAATAAATTCTTATTTATGGAGTCATTCAATCCATTTCCTTGAGGATAATAATTGGAAGAGGTTATGAGGTATATGCCCATCTTGAGAGCCCATTCACTCATTTTTAGACCAAGAAATGCTAATACATTATTAGAAATGATAGTGGATGGAACACCAAACCTGGTCACAATGATGTCATAGAAGTCTAGTACTACAATTTCATTAGTTTTGTTCAATGTAATGGATTCCATCCATCTGGTGAAGTAGTCAGTTGTAGTAAGCACCCATTTATGTCCTACACTTGATGGAGGGTTGATCATTTTGACAAAATCCAAACCCCACTACATGAATGGTTACTCTACCTCAATTGAGTTGAGAGGAAAAGAAGCTAATATTGTCTTACCCATAAAAAAACACACTTTTGAAACTTTCTTACCCATGCATATGCATCCTTGAAGAGGTTGGGCTAGTAATAACTAACCCTCATTATCTTTACTATTGTGGTTCTAGGTGTAAAATGACCTCCTATAGGTCCATCATGGAATTTCTCTAAAAGCTTGGTCACTTGGTCTTCATCTATGCACCTAAGGAGTACCCTATTGAGGTCCTTTCTAAATAAAATCCCATCAACAAATGCATAAGGTATGGAATAAAGTATAAAATAACTTCTTTTTTCCTTGTCTAGACCTTGAGGGCACTAAATTATTATGAAGAAACATGTCATATCCTAGAGCCAACTAGTGTGAGGTAGAGGTGCATCTATTTGTGAGTTATCTTGTGTAACCAGGATAACCTTTTTGTCTTAATGAAGGTCATCAACCATATGATCACAAAAGCCTTTACCTCTTACTATCTTAGTGACCTTGATCTCCACATCATACTCCATGACATTGGTAATCCAACCAACACTCTTTTGGTTTAAGTCTTTGTCAATAAGGAAGTCTCTCGCTCTAGGGTGAGATACAAAAAGATATATTTTGATATTGGAATGCATTGGATTGAAATTTTTAAGTCTTCTTACCACTACAAGGACCTATTTTTCTATAAAAGTATACCTCACCTCATAACCCTCAAGCCCCTAATTGAAAAATGCTATTGGTTTCTCAATTCCTTCATCATTCTTTTGCATCGACATAGCTAATATATTTTCAATATTAGAAAAGGCATACACTATGAAATATCTTGAGAAATAGAGATTCATGAGTGTGGGTGCTTGGATAATGGATTTCTTGATAGCCTTAAATAATGATTTGCCTTCATTTGACCAAGTGAACACTTGGTACTTCTTCAACATGGTAGTGATAGGGTTGAGAAAATTTACAAAACTAGGTATAAACCTTCTCACAAAGTTTATTTTTCCAAGGAAACTTTGAAGTCCCTTCTTATGCTTGGGTAAGGATAAGTCCAAGATGTCATTTATTATATTAGGATTAATAACTAATCCTTATTTTGAGATAATGTGACCCAATAACTTAACTTCATGCTTGATAAACACACACTTCTTGGGATTCAAAGAGATCTCATACTCTTTGCATCTCTCAAAGATCAATCTCAAGTGGTCCATGTGTTCATTGTATCCTTGGAGAAAAATATGATTTCATCCAAGTATACCAACACCATTTGATTTAGTAGCCTTTAAAAATTCATGTCCATTGCTCTTTGAATGTGGCCCTAGCATTTGATAAGCCAATATACATATTTTGATATGCATACGTGCCACATTTGGTGGTGAAGGAAATCTTGTATTGATCTTCTTCCATTACCAACCCTTGGTTGTATCCTACATATGCATTCAAAAGAGAAAAACATTCTAAACAAGTAACCATTCAAAAGAGTTGCTCCACAGATGGTAAGGGGTAGTGATCTTTCAAAGATACCCTATTCAAGTCTCTGAATTCAACCCACAATCAGATATCACCATTATTATTCCTCATATGTACCAAGTTGGATATCCATGAGGAGTGTTTGATGGAAAAAATGATATTAAATTGAATCAATTTAGTCAATAATTTCTTCATTATCTCTTCAATTTTTGGACTGATAGGGCTTTGCTTCTACCTCATAGGCTTAGCATTGGCCTTTAGTTCTATAGTATGCCGAAGCCTCTTAGATTTCTATACTCCCAATCAAAGATGTCTAAAAATTATTTACAAAGTTCAATTAAAGTATGCCTTTCAGCCTTATTGCTTACCTTCCCAAGCTTGAGAAGCTTATCCTTGAAGATGAGCACTCTCTCATAGTTTTATTCATTGGTTGACATTATCACCTTTTATTTTATCATATGGTATCCCTCATGGAAAAGGACCTCAAGTGTAACCAACCCTTTAGGAATTTTGTTAGACCTTAATTAAATAATTTGATCTTCATACTAATGTTGAATTTTACCTTGGTTTATTATGGAAATTTCTTCTTCCTACTATAAGAAACAAGCAATTTGTTCATCATTTTTAAAGACCTACTAATGGGCTTCATTATATGGTACTGATGGCCTCACCACCACCTTGACATGTGGCTAAACCTTGGTCTTTTTTAGCTTACTTATAATATTGAACTGAGCTCCCACATATTCTAACCTATCAACATGTTGATTCTAGTTCCTTAGCAATGCTTGGATGTTTAAGGCTTTAAAATATTCAATTAGGTTCCACACTCCATTTTTGTAAGACCTCATCAAAGGATTTTTTTTAATTTTCAATCCTTTAACTTGGTTCACTATAAGCTCACTATATCCATATGATTGCAACACTTTGATTCCTCTCTTATTGGCCCATTAGAGACCATAGATCAAGTCTTCATATTCTATTACATTATAAGAGCAATTAAAATAGAACCTATATGAAGAGATATTTTTATTTCCTAAAGGGGAAACCAACATTTACCCTATGCCTACTCCATGTTTACTACTTGAACCATCAAAAAATAACTTCCACATGACATTGAGGTCCTCTTTAGGTTCAATGAGGGAAGGCATGGGTTGATTTTATTTATATAGTAGATAGACACCCATGTCTCTTTCTTCAACACTATCCAAAGGGTTGAGAAATTGGTTATCCCCCCATAGCTCATATAAGAATGAGTATGGAATCTCCTCAGGATGAGTATTCAATTCTTGGCTAGTTACAAATTCATCTTCATCAAAAGATAGTGCAATTGGGGTTTATGTTATCTGGTTGATGGGGATCAATGTGAAATTGTGAATTAGGCTAGCCTTGATTGATACCTTCATTCCATACCTCATTCTAAATTCCCTGTATGACCAATCTACTAAGAGATAGACTCTTATTTTTGCTATTAATTCTCTAGAAAGACATAATGTAAGGTGAGGAGTTACATCAAGGATCAACACATCTTAAACCATTGAGACATTAAGATAAGCATGTAAGGTCATATTCAAATCCTTGATGATACTCGATGGATTTTTGGAAGAATCATCAAGCTATATAACTCCCTTGGTATGCAACTCATATTTGAGGTTCAACTATTCAACTATAGACTTTGTCATTACTAAAGTGCTAGTTCCACTATCTACCAAGAAATTATGCACCAAGGAATCATCAATGATTAATGAAATTTATAATGAAGGAGGTTTGACCACCTTACTTTATTATTATTCCATAGAACCTTGGGTTACATTGGTGAGGCCCTTAATTTATTTGCTTGGTTGTCTACCTCTAGTTGTTGTAACACCTATCTTGGGTAAACCTTCTTAAAGGATATCCACTTGACTAGGCATGAAAAGCATGTCCCACATTGGTACGCTCATGTTGGATTTATTCATTTGTTTAATAATATTAATAGGTGTATTACTAACCTTTGCTTGTGCTTTGGAAGCCACTATTACTATTTGTTGAATCTATGAGCATTATGTAAGTGTCGACACCTTTAGAGTGATAGCAGGATTGTTAGGCTTAGACAATGAAGGAGTGGTGATAGGAAATTCCTTGAATGCTCCCTAGTTTTCACCCATATTCCTTATTTTTAATCTATTATTTGTTACCACTAGGACATGAGCTTGACTGGAGCTAGCCTACTGATTGGATGCATATCACTCTTCTTGCTCACTGATGACCATTGTAACATCTGGTTGGTTTGGTGCCTAATCCAATCATTTTTATTATAGAGACTACTATAGCTTTGTCATAATAGGAGTCTCTATGCTTTGAGCCATTAAGAATTGATTATAGCCATAAGCAATAACTTGCTATCAATGTTCATTAAATTCTCTGATAAAACCACTAGTTGGGATAATGGATTTCTCAAAAGATTGATCCCAAGGCATGGTTCCTTTAGCTTCTTGAGAAATTTTGTTTTGAATAGGAGCCAAGGAGTTGGAAGAGCCTGAAGTATTTGGATTATAGCTATATTGTCTAGCATAGTTAGGTTGCCCTTATCCTTGACCTTATCCTTAGAAATTTCATTTTTAAGGTGGCTTATTTTCTTGATAAGACTATTTTTTAGGTTGATATGGATCTAGATAACATTTATATAACTAAGCTTGTTACCTCTTCACATTTACCACATCATTTCTCAAGGATTGGAGCATGCTCTTAAGTTTTAAGTAGCTATTTTTATCTTGAGAGTCACTAGATCCACTAGTGGAGGCCTTCTATTGCTTGGGTGAAGGTATAACAACAATAATTGGTGTTGGAAGAATAAAATAAAGTAGAGGAAGAACTAAAAAAGGTGGTTTGATCTTAAGGAAAAGAGGCATTGGGGGCCTAAGAGTAAGCTTGGTAGCCTAAACTACACAATTTTTGGCTTTGATATCCACCTCATAAGTGTTTGATAATATATATCCTCCCATGGATTGGATCATTACTATTGTGTCATTATTTAGAGCTTTCAAATAGTATAAGAATGCAAAGTTAAGGGATTGTCTAACAATGGTTAGAATTCTATCCCAAGCTTTTTGGAATTTTGTGTTGAAGTCTTGCATAACTTCATGAGGAGATCTAGTAATTATGGTCAACTATTCTGCTAGTGAAAAATGATCACTCTTGTCTAAAAATCTCTTACATAAGTCTATTCCTAGCTAATCCCATGATTTAATAGAGTTAGGAGCTAAACCTCTATACCAATCTAAATCCCTTCCCTTAAAGGATATAACCAATAGTCTGATAATTACATTATCTACTATGACATTATGTATATATTTTGGATGATACTATCTTAGGATAATATTATGGAAAATTCAAAGGACTTTAGCTATTGAAACCTACAAAAGTTATTCGAGGAATCATGGTAACAAAAGGGGCTAATAAAGGTCTTCTTGCATAGGTATACCTCACAATTGGTTTAGGAAAATAGTTTCCTATGTATGGGTGAGTATGGGTGAACCTTATCCTTCTTGTTTAGTTTAAAGGTAATTCAATAAATTCAAAATGAATACCTCCATAAGCTGATCTTTTAGTCACCTTTGGAATGAAATATAGTTACTATTCTACCACCAGATTTTTGAGTGTTCTTCGAAGTCAACATATACTAAAAGATGAAAGCTATAACTACTACAAATTTATCAAACTAGCATCAAACTTGACCAATCTTCCTTGAAAGTGGTCCCACCAGGCATGCCAAAAATTATTATAGTGTATAATTACACCATTTGTGGGAGAGTTTATCAAGCTCTCTCACTCCTAGCTAGAATCATTAGGAAAACCTCTAGCTATGGGTATCATACATTGAAGTTGAACCTCTAGGTTTTTTAATGATGGTTGCTCTAAGATGCTTCACTTTAGCTTTTTCCCACACAATAAAACCTACTATTGACCAAGGAAAAGGGAGAGAAATATAACATGAAAGGGAAACCTAAGCTAAGAATGGTGATGCACCAAGATGAAATGATCAACTTTCAACTTGGAAGCCTTGATGAATAAAAATGAATTTAACCAAGACATAGACTAATTTGGTCCTATCTCAAGGCCACACGCATAAATATTTCTTGTAGAGGTTGAAGGAAACCTTACAATTTGAAGGATAGAAAGAGATAGGTCTATGTGAGACACTATAACTTATGCCACTTCAAGAAAGGAACCAATGTCTAGCACTTCACACAACCTATAAGGAATTAAATTAATTAAAGAAAGATACATAGATAATGTACAAATGATGAAAAGGGACATATATTTACAAGTTAAACTCTGATAATGTATACTTTACTTCAAACCAGAATCAAAAAAATCATTTCATTACTTCAAGAGAGTGTTACAACATACTTTTGATAGAGTAACTCCGTCACCAATTCAAGGATCAATTTTAAGGCTCAAATGCCTCTATATATAAAAGAAAATGATGAGAGAATAAGGGGATTACATGATAAATATAGAAGGATGTCATAAATGGCTATGACCACCACTGTTGTCCTTGAGTTATTTTTGCCTTTAGAGTTTGAAATTACTTGACCATAAAATGAACCATCTAAAATCAGTATAAATCTCCTTGATCCCTTCACACATTCAAGTCTCCCTTTTTGGAGCTAAGAAATCCATGTCATGGGTAGCAACATGTTCCCACCAAGTGTACATGATTTTATCTCTTGTATTTAAAACTTATCATGCTCTTTACTATTATTTTGGACTTATATATTTTATATTAAAATTGATACCCCCTTGATTTTTTGCATGTTCATCGATCTACTTATGCATGGATGCCCATGAGTCATCAATCTCCTAACAATTAAATGTGCCTTTGACACTTTTCATACACACTTTTACCATTGAGATTTGTTGACCCCCTTTGATCTCCACTTGTCATTGATCTTCAATGTAAGATTTGACTATGTGTCATTAGATCTAACTCCCAAAATTCTACTATGCATCATCTCTACATTTGGTTGAAGACCCCTTGGATAGTTTTTTAATTCTAATGGCTTCTTTTTTTGGGCCTTTTCTCTCATGGGATTGACTCTTAAGAGATATGTTTCACCCTTTCAAATTGAGATTATTTTCATTGGGCCAATTCTTTCAAGCTTCAAAAATGGACTTTTCCTTTAGATAATTTTTTTGGGACATTTCATCTTTTGAAAATGACTTTTTTGAAGGGAAGAGATGCTTTGGGTTTTTTTAATTTAAAATTTATGAAAGGAAAATACCCTTCAGGACTTTGAAAGTGGCACCTTTTTTGTCAAGAAAATCCCTTTAGAAACTTAAGAAGACCACTCCAACTTAGTGAAAATGATCTATTGGAAAAGTGTTTTGGCCTTTTGTGAAGGGAAATTACCTTTCATATTTTTTATTTTGGGTACTTTTCTTGAAGAGATAATCCTTTGAAACCTTTCCTTTAGATAAATTATCTGAAGGAATTCTAACACTTAGTCAAAAATAGAACTCCTGAAGAGAGAACACTTAACAAAAAAATAAAAAATTCCTTCAAGAAATTGTGTGGACAATTTTCTTGAAAGGAAATTGAAACCTAGCTTAGAAAAGACCCAAAAGAATTATCTTTCCCTTAGTCTCCATATAGAGTGTGAAATCATGAACAAGTAAAGACTTAATCAAAAGATATTTTGCACTTAGATTTTTGGTCTTTAGGCTTATCCTTGAACACTATTGGATGACCATTGAAAACCTTACTTAGATCCTTCTCTAAGCCCCCTTTGATCCATTTCTTCATTTAACCATGTGAGAGATTTATATGTGGGCTAAAATGGCTAACATCTTTGGTAGCTCATAAGGGTTGCATGCTTATCAATGCAAGATAAATTAGACCATTTTGGCTCATCAAATCCATCCATTAGGCATGGATTCAAGTTATTTTTTCACTGAATTGGAACCTTCCTTTTGAAGTAATAAGGACAACTAGAATAAAATGAACACTGTGCCCAAGGCACTTAGGGATGGGAAATAGACAACTAACAAGGATGTGCACATGGAACTTAGAGGAAAACATGAAAATATATACATAATGTACAATTATACAAGGGTTGAAAACTATTCTAATAACATGGCTTTAGATGAATCCCATTGACTTGGATGGGTAGTATCTCTCCATCTAATTGGGCCAACTAAAAAGCATTATGTTGTTTACATCTAGTGATCAAATAAGGACCATTACATAAGCTATCAAATTTTGTATGGTTTCCTAGCTTGGCCTTATTTAGATGCCACTTGAGGAATAGATCCCCTTCATGGAAGTTCCTAGCTATGTCTCTCTTGTCAAAGGCTTTCTTTACTTGAGCTTGATGTGACTCTAGTGTCTTCATTGCAAGGTCTCTTGTTTCTTCAAGCTCCATGAGTTCTACCAATCTCACATTCATGGGCTCATCTTCTAGTAGCTTCAATTGATGGGCTAACTCTTATATAGGTAGCTCAAGAGAAATGGGCAACTTGGCCTCCCTTCCATATACTAAGACATATGGAGAATTTCTAATGGTAGCTTTAGGAGACATCCTGTTAGCCCACAAAGTTGTCTTTTGTTTAGTGTGCCATGTCCTCTGATTTTGTTCCATAGTTCTCCCAATAATTCTTAAAAATTTCTTATTTGTAGACTCATCTAGTCCATTTCCTTGAGGATAACAATTTTAAGAGGTTATAAGGTAGATTCCCATCTTGATATCCCATTGACTCATTTTAATATTGAGTAATGTTAATGCATTATTAGAAATGATAGTGGATGAAACACCAAACCTAGTCACAATGTTATCATAGAAGTCTAGGATTACACTTTCATTAACTTCCTTCAATGCAATGGATTCTACCCATATGGTAAAGTAGTATATTTTAGTAAGCACCCATCTATGTCTTGCACTTGATGGAGGGTTGATAATTCCTACAAAATCCAAACCCCACTACGTGAATGGTTACTCTACCTGAATTGAGTTGAGAGGAAAAGTAGCTAATCTTTGCTTACCCATAAATAAATCACACTTTTGAAACTTTATTACCCATTTATATGCATCATTGAAGAGGTTTGGATAGTAATAAATAGCCCTAATTATCTTTTATGTTGTTGTTCTAGGTGCAAAATGACCTCCTACAGGTCCATCATGGAATTGCTCTAGAAACTTGGTCACCTGGTCATCATCTATGCACCTAATGAGTACCCCATTGAGGACCTTTCTAAATAAAAACCCATTAACCAATGCATAAGGTATGCATTGAAGTCAAAAATACCTTATTTTTCCTTGTCTAGATCTTGAGGGCACTTACTTGTTATCAAGAAATGTGTCATATCCTATAGCTAACTAGTGTGAGGTAGAGGTGCATCTATTTGTGAGTTATATTATATTACCAAGATAGCCTATTTGTCTTCATGAATTTCATCAACCATATGTTCACACAAGCCTTTACCTCTTACTATCTTAGTGACCTTGATCTCCACGTCATACTCTATGACCTTGGTAATCCAACTATCTCTCCTTTGGTTTAAGTATTTGTTATGAAGGAAGTCTCTCACTCCAAGATGAGACACCATAAGATATATTTTACTATTGGAGAGAATTGTCCTAAAATTTTTAATTTTTATTACTACTACAAGGACATATTTTTATACAAAATTATACCTCACCTCATACCCCTCAAGCCCCTAACTAAAAAAATGCTATTGGCTACTCAAGTCCTTCACCATTATTTTACATCAGCATAGCTAATATATTGTCAATATTGGCAAAGGCATACATTATGAAATCTCTTGAGAAATCATGATTCATGAGTGTGGGTGCTTGGGCAATGGCTTACTTGATAGCCTTAAATGATGATTTGCTTTCATTTGACCAAGTGAACACTTGGTTCTTATTCAGCATGGTAGTGATGGGTTTGACCAAGTTTTTAAAACTAGGTATAAAATTTATCACAAAGTTTATTTTCCTAAGGAAACTTTGAAGTCCCTTCTTATTCTTGGGTAAATATAAGGTCAAGATGGCACTTATTCTATCAGGATCAATAGCTAATACTTATTTTAAGATAATTTAACCCAAAAACTTACCTTCATACATGGAAAATACATGCTTCTTGGGATTAAAAGAGATCTCATACTCTCTGCATCTCTCAAAGATCAATCTCAGGTGGTCCATGTGTTCATTAGCATCCTTAGATAAAACTATGATGTCATCTAAGTATACCATCACCATTTGATTCAGTGGCCCTTAGAAATCTATGTCCATTTCTCTTTGAAAAGTGGCCCCAACATTTGATAAGCCAAAAGGTATATTTTGGTATATGTCCCATTTGGTGGTGAAGGTAGTCTTGTATTATTATTCTTCCCTTACTAGCACCGGTTGTATCCCAAGTACCCATCCAAAAGAGAGAAGCATTCTAAACCAAAAACCATTTGAAAGAGTTACTCCATAGATCATAAGGGGTAGTGATATTTCAAAGAGACCCTATTCAAGTCTCTAAAGTCAACACACAATTGGATCTCATCATTATTATTCCTCATAAATACCAGGTTTGTTATACATGAGGAGTGTTTCATGGGAAAAATGATATTAGATTGAATCAATTTAGTCAATTCTTTTCTAATTAGATCTTCAATTTTTGGATTTATAGGCATTTTCTTCCACCTCATATGCTTAGAATTGGCCTCCAATTATATAGTATGTATGGCTAACTGTGGATCAAATCCTCTCAAATCACCATAATCCCAAGTAAAGATGTCTAAAAATTCTTTACAAAGTTCAATGAAAGCATGCCTTTCAGCCTTGTTGCTTACCTTCCTAGGATTGAGAAGCTTATCCTTGAAGATGATGACTCTTTCATAGTTTTCTTTATTAGTTGACATTACCACATTTTCCTTTCTCATATGGTCTCCCTCAATGAAAATGCCCTCAAGTGTAACCAACCTTTTAGGAAGTTTATTATACCTTATTTTAACAATTTCATCTTTATATTGATGTTGAATTTTACCTTAGTTTAAGGAAAACTCCACTTCCTACTATAAGAAACAAGCAATTTGTTCATCATTTTAAAAGACTTACAAGTGGGTTTCATTATCTAGTACTAATTTTCTCACCACCACCCTGACATGTGGTTAAACCTTGGCCTCTTTTAACTTACTTAGAATATTGAACTAAGCTCCCACAACTACTAATTTATTAGCAGATTGATTTTTGTTCCTGTTGAAGTCTTTAAAATATTCAATCAGGTCCCACACTCTATTTTTGTAAGACCTCATCAAAGTATTCTTTGTAATGTTCAAGCCTATGACTTAGTTCACTATAATCTCAATGTCTCCATAGGTTTGTAACACTTTTATTCCTCTCTTATTGTCCAAATAGAGACCATGGATCAAGCCTTCATGTTCTATTGCATTATAAGAGAAATTGAAATGGAACCTATATGAAGAGAAATTATTATTTCCTAAAGGGGAAACCAACATTTCCCTTGTACCTACTCTATTTTTTCTCCTTGAACCATCAAAGAAAAACTTCCACATGCCATTGAGTTCTTCTTTAGGTCCAATGAGGGAAGGCATGGGTTGATTTTATTCATTTAGAAGATAGACACCCATGTCTCTTTATTTAATACCCTTTAAATGGTTGATAAATTGGTTATCCCCCCATAGCTCATCTAAGAACAAGTCTATAATCTCCTCAAGATGAGTATTCAACTCTTGACCAGTTGCAAATTCATCTTCATCAAGAATAATGCAATTGAGGTTTGTGTTATTTGGCTGATGGGGCTCAATGTGAAATTATCCCATTGGATTATCATTAATTGATACCTTTTTTTGACACCTCATTTTTAATTCCATGTATGACCAATCTAGTGAGAGATAGCCTCCTATCTTTGCTATGAATTCTCTAGAAAGGCATAATTCAAATCAAGGAGTTACACCAAGGATCAGTGCATATTGAACCACTAAGACACTATGACAAGCATGTAGGGCCATATTTAAATCCTTGATGATACCAAATGGATTTTTGGAAGAACTATAAAGCTAAAAAATTCCTTTGATATGTAGATCATATTTGAGGTTCAGTTGATCGGCTATAGACTTCGGCACTAATGAAGTGTTAGCTCCACTATCTACCAAGTAATTATTCACCAAGGAATCACCAATGATTCATGAAATATAGAATGGAGGATGTTTGACCACCTTACTTGATCCTTCTCCCATAAGTCCTTGGGTTTCATTAGTAAGGACCTTAGTTTCTTTGCTTAGTTGTCTACCTATAGTTGTTGTAACACCTATCTTAGATAAAGCTTGTTGAAGGATATCCAATTGACTGGGCATGGACAACATGTTCCACATTGGTACACTCATGTTAGATTTATTCATTTATTCAACAATGTTGATTGGTGTACTAATAACCTTTGCTTATGATTTAGGAGCTACTACTTCTATTTATTAAATTTCTAAGCTTTATGGAGGTGTCAAGACCTTTGGAGTGATAATAGGCTTGTTAGGCTTAGACAATGAAGGAGTGGTGGCATGAGGTTCCTTGAATGCTCCCTAGTTGTCACCCATATTCCTTATTTTAAATCTTGTATTTCCTACCACTAGGACATGAGATTGACTGGAGTTAGCCTCTTAATTAGATGCATAACACTCTTTTTTCTATCTAACAACCATTGTAGCATCTAGTTAGTTTGGTACTTGATCTAATCCTTATTCTTATGGAGACTACTCTAGATTTGTAATCATGGGAGTCTCTATGCTTGGAGCCATTAAGGATTGATTATATCCATAAGTAATATCCTGATACCATTGGTCATTAAATGCCTAGCTAAAACCACTAGTTGGGGTAATGGATTGCCTAAAAGATTGATCACAAGGCATGGTTCCTTCAATTTATTGAGACATTTTTTTTGAATAGGAACCAAGGTGTTAAAAGAGCTTATAACATTTGGTTATAGTTATTTTTATAGTATACTAAGGCTACCCCTGTCCTTGACCTTATCCTTGGAAATTTACATTGTAGGGTGGCCTATTTACTTGATAAGACTACTATTGAGGATAATATGGATCTTGATAAGGTTTATGGAACTAAACGTTTTTCCTCTTCACATTTACCACATCATTTCCCAAGGATTGGAGCATGATATTAAGTTATAAGTAGTTTTTTTTTCTTGGGAGTCACTAGATCCACTAGTGGAGGTCTTCTATTGCTTGGGTGAAGGTATAACGACAATCGTTGGTGTTGGAAGAATAACATAAAGTGGGGAAAAATTACATGAGGTGGTCTAATCTTATGGAAAATAGGTATTGGGGGCCTAGGAGTAAGCTTGTCAGCCTGAACTAGATAATTTTCATCTTTGATAGCCACCTCATAAGCATTTGGTAATCTATCTCCTCCTATTGAATGGATCATTATTGTTATGATACTATTTAGAGCCTTCAAATAGTATAAGAATGCAATGTTAGGGGATGGTATAATAGTGGCTAGAATTCTATCCCAAAAATTTTGGAATCTTGTGTGGAATTGTTGCATAACTTCATGAGAAGCTCTCTTGATTGTAGTCAACTATTCTGCTAGTTACAAATGATAACTCTTCTCGACAAGTTTCTTATATAAGGCTATTCCCAGATGATCCCATGATTGAATAAAGTTAATAGATAAAACTCTATGCCAATCTAAATCCTTTCCCTTATAAGATACAACCAATAGTCTAATAGCTACATTTTTTACTATGGCATTATGGATATTGTAAAAATTGGCTATGTCTGTGATGTGTTCAATAGGAGTTATAGCTTGGTCTCTTATGAAATATGGGACACTTTTTAGGGATACTACTAGCATAGGATCATATTGTGGAAAATTCAAATGACTTTGGCCACTGAAACCTAAAAAATCTCTTTGGGGAATCATTGTAACAAAAGGGGCTAACAAAGATCTTCTTGCATAGGTATACCTCACAACTAGTTTAGGAAAACAATTTCCTACATATGGGTGAGTATGGGTGAGCCTTAACCTTCTTATTGAGTTTAAACATAATTAAACAAATTAAAAAGTAATACCTATATAATTTGATCTTGTAGTCACCTTTTTCATGAAAGATAATTACTATTCTACCACCAGATTGTTGAGTGTTCTTTAGAGTCACAAGATACTGAAAGATGAAAGCTATAACCATTGAAAATTGATCAAACCAACATCAAACTTGACAAATATTCCTTGAAATTAGTCCCATTGGATGTGTACAAAACTATTGTAGCATATAATTTCACCCTTTGTGGGAGTGTTTCTTAGGCTCTCTCAATCCTAACTACAAGCATTGAGACAACCTTATGTTGTGGGTATCTTATAGTGAGGTTGAACCTCTAGGCTTTTTAATGTGGCTATATCTTCAGATGCTTCACTTTAGCTTATTTACACACACTAAAACCTATGTTAACTAAGAAAAATGGAGAGAAAGATAATGTGAAATGGAAACTTAAGCTAAGGATGGTGATGCACCAAAGATGAAATGATCCACTTTCAGCCTAGAAGCCTTAATAACTACTAATGAATTTAACCAAGAGACAGACTAATATGATCCTATCTCAAGGCCACAAGCATAAATATTTTGTGTGGATGTTGAAGGAAACCCTAAAATTTGAAGGACAAAAAGAGATAGGTTTGTATGAGACATTATAACTTGTGATACTTTAAGAAAGGAACCAATGTCTAGCACTTCACATAACCTACAAGAAACCAAAAGAATTAAAGAATGATAAATAGAGAATATATATATGATGAAAAGGGACATACATATACAAGTTAAAATCTAATAATATATACTTGACTTCAAACCAGAATCATAAAATTCATCGCATTACTTCAAGAGAGTGTTATCAGGTAATTTTGATAGAGTGACTCTATCACTAGTCAAGGGATCAATTTTAAGGCTCAAAGGCCTCTATATATAGTATAAAAGGATGAGAGAAGAAGGATATTGCATGAGAAATAGAGAGGAATTTCATAATTATCTAAAACCACCATCATTTTCTTTGATTTATTTTTGCCTTTAGAGCATGCAACTTCTTGACCATGAAATGAACTGTCCAAGATCACCATAAATCTCCTCGAGCCTTTCACGCATTCAAGTCTCCATTTTTAGAGCTGAGAGAGCCATGTCATGGGTAGTTACATATTCCCACCAAGTGTATATGATTTGGTCTCTTGCATTTGAAACATGGTATGCTCCTTACTATTATTTTGGACTTATATATTTTATATTAAAATTAATACCCCCTTAGATTTATGCATGTCCATCGATCTACTTGTGCCTAAATGCTCATGAGTCTTCAATCTCCTACTAGTTGATTGTGTCTTTGACACTTGTCATGTACACTTTCACCCTTGAGATTTATTGACCCCCTTTGACCTCCATTAACCATTGATCTTCAATGTAAGATTGATTATGCGTCATCAAATCTAGCTCTTGAAATGCTAGCACGTGTCATCTCTATATTTGGCTAGAGACCCTTTTGATAGTTTTTGATTGCCAATAGTTACATTATTTTGGGCCTTTTCTCCCATATATTGAATCTTCAAAAATCTATTTTTCCATTTTAACTTTGGATTATTTGCACTAGTCCAATTCCTTTGGGCTTCAAAAATGGACTTTTCCTTTAAGTAATTTATTTGAGACATTTCATCTTTTGAAAATGCCTTTTATAAAGGGAAGAGACCCTTTAGGTTTTTTGAATTGTACCATTATAAAATGAAAATACCCTTTGGTGTTTTGAAAGTGGCCCCTATTTTGCTAATAAAAGCCCTTTGGAAACTTGAGAAGACCCCTCCAACTTTGTGAAAATGATCTTTTAGAAAAAATGTTTTGGCCTTTTACGAATGGAAAGTAACTTTATAAATTTTTTTGGGGGCACTTTTCTTGAAGAGATAATCCTTCAGAAGCTTTCCTTTAGAAAAATTATTTGAAGGAATTCCAACACTTAGTTGAAAACAAAACTCTCAAAGAGAGAACACTTAAACAACAAAGAAATAAATCCTTTGGGAAATTGTGTTGATAATTTTCTCGAAAGGAAATTGAAAAATAAATTATAAAAGGCTTGAAATAATTATCTTTTCCTTAGTCTCCATATAGAGTTCAAAATAATGAACAAGTAAAGACTTAGTCGAAAAAGATTTTGCATTTAGCTTTTTGGCTTGTAGGCTTATCCCTAAACATTGTTGGTTGACCTTTGAAAACCTTCCTTATATCCTTCTCTAATCCCCCTTTGATCCATTTCTTCATCAAACCATGTGAGATATTTATATGTGGGCCAAAATGGCCAACAATAATTTCCATGGATTTTCCACTTAAGCCCTTGATTTGGATTAATTTTCTTAAGTGAGATTAATTAATTTTTATGTAATTATTTAGAAACTTGTTACCCATTTAATCAAACTATTTAAAATGTCAAGTTACTAAGCCATAATTTTATTGGAGTATAATTAGAAGAAAGAGTCAATTGAGTGTGGACCAATATCCCATTTAGGACATTGTCAACATGAAATAACACATGCACATGCCATGTGCTTTTAAATTAGAAGAATTTAGTGGTTTAGAGCATCAAATTATGTTTTTATCATTTTGAATTTAAATTATTTGAAAAAATTTAATAATCACATAAAATGCATTACCCCATTTAGGGATACATTATACTAAATCAGCACTTGTGTATGACAAGCTCAAACCATTTAGTGCATTTAAGTGATTTTGGCCCAAGTTGTGTGTTTATGTGCATTTCAAGTAAGATTGACAATTTTAACACAATGTTGTTAGGAATTAGATGTCCAAATAGGGCACATAATCTACATAGAGTTAATATAAATTTATCCAACCAAACTCAGAGCCATCTTGGAATGGCCAGCACTTAAAAATGTGCATAAATTGCATATTTTTATGGGATTAACAAGATATTACAAGAAGTTTGTGCCTAAATTTTCCAAAATAAATAACCCTCTTTAATAAAATGAGAAATGGTTTGTTTAGTCAGATAATTATGAATAATCCTTTCAAGTCATAAAATAAAGGTTTAATTATACACCATTATTATGGATTCTAGATTTGAATGGTCATTTTTAGTGATAATTGATGCTTTAAGATATGGGTTAGGAAGAGTACTCATTCAGGATGGTTCAAATGTGGCCTATGAATCTATGAAATTGAATCCATATGAGGCTGATTATGTTCCTCATGATCTGGAGTTGGTCACCATAGTTCATGCCTTATAAATTTGGAGGCATTACTTGTTGGGTAAACCCTTTGAGCTTAAGATTGATAATCCAGGTCTTAAATATATTTTCACCCATCCCAACCTTAATACTTGCCGAAGGTGGTGGTTAGAGGTTATTTTTTACTATGATTTTGATATCAAATACATTAACTATAAGGAAAACTAATTTGCATATACTCTTAGCCGTAGGAGATACATTGAAGTATTGGCTACAATTAGAAGCACCTTCAGAAATAGGTAGTTAAATTTTCTCTAGGTGATGATTTATATAAGCAAGTCAAGAAATCTTTAACTAAAAACTTGCAAGATCACAAAATCAGGGTTATTTTTTATAAAATGGACTTTTATGGTTTAATGGTAGGATTTATTTACCTAACAAGAAAAAATTAATAAATATTGTGCTAAGGGTACTTCATAATTTACCTTATTCAGGGCATCCATGAGTAATTAAGTTGTTAGTAGAGTTGAAAGTTCTATATTTTTAGAAGGGAATTAATAAAGATTCATTTGATTTTGTTTCTATATGTTTGGAGTCTTAGTGATTCAAAGTTGAACATATGCATCCATCTGTGTTGTTATACCCACATTCAGTACCTAAATGGAAGTGGTAGGTGATCAACATGGATTTTGTTCAAGGATTGCCTATGTTTAGGAATCATCATGATATGATCTTGGTGGTTGTGGATAAACTAACCAAGGTAACAAATTTTATTCCTAGTAATATAACTAATGATGTACCTATGCTTTAAAAAAAGTTTGGTAAAGATATTTATAGATTGTACAAGTTTCTTAAAAATATTATTTGAGACTGAGACCCCAAAATAACTTCTAGATTTTGGAAAACTTTGAATTTTTCATTGGGAACATAGTTGAAATTTAGTATAACTTACCATCCAAAAATGGATGGGAAAATGGAAAGAATAAATTAGATCTTGGAAAATCTGTTGATAATGCATTACATGGATAAACAATAAAAATGGGAAGAGTATCTCCCATTAGTTGAGTTTGCATATAATAACTCCTATCAATAAAATATAAAAATGGATTTTGTGAGACATTATATGGTAGGAAATTTATAACACCTATTAGTTAGGATAATATGGAAGATAGAGTGGATTTTGGAACTAATATGCTTGCTAAAATGGAAGAAAAAGAGAAACTAATAAGGCAAAGGTTGGCTAAAGCCAATGATAGGTAGAAAAGCTATGCTAATATGAAAATTATATCAAGGTATTTTTCTATCAAGGATAAATTTTTTTTGTCGGTTAAACCCCAAAAGATTTCAATCGAGTTGGTAAATCAACAAAGCTATCACCTAGATATGTGGGACCTTTTAAGTTCCTAGAAGTAATCAATCTTGTAGCGTATAGACTTGCATTTCCACTATCCCTGGCATAAATGCATAATATTTTTCATGATTCTTAACTTAAAAAGTATATTATTGATCCTACACATGTTTTTGATTAGAATGCATTATAGGTTCATGATCCAGAGGTGATTGTAGTTGAACCAATCAGAATAATTGAACCCATAAACTTAACTTGTATAATATATAAGTATCATAGTGCAAGGTCCAATGGGACTAATATTATGAAGATAGTGCTACATGGGAGGATTATGAGGAATTTCTATAGTTGTTTCCTTATTTATTTAAATAAAACTCTCTACTAAACATCATTTATTATATGCTAAGACATTATTTTAAATTCTTCTAAGCTTAGTTAAATTTTAGAATTTTTGTTTGAAATAAGTGTCATCAAGACGATGAACAATTGTAAGGGAGGAGGATGTTACATATTATTTCTCTCTATGACTATTTGAGACATTATTTAGATTATTATGTTCCAGTTATTAATATATTTGGTGATAATTATGAATTGCATTAGTTATGTTATTTTGATAATAGACATATTTTACTTAATGAGCTATTATATTATGCTTACTATCATTAGTTTTATTGATTAGTGATATTTAACAACTATTATAATTTCATGCTGATTTTTATCATGGCACATACTAACTACAAGATTTTTTTGTGAATTTAATGTATTTTCCACCCTCAATGTTGGAGGTTCTAGGTTGTACACTGGCTAAGCAAAGGATTTTTTAGGTCCTCTTGCTTAAACCTAGTCCAATATGGGAATGAACCTAAGCTGTGGGTTACCTAATTTTGGGTCAGACTTCTAGGGTTTTTTTATGAGGCTAGCTCCTCAGATATGACAATTTGAATCTATATTATTAAAACTTAATCTAGTGGGATGAAAAGGGGAGAAAATACATGAATGAGAACCTACTTTCAGTGTGGTGATGCACCAAATGTTCAATGATACACTCTCAAATTGGACACTTTCATAACTACTAATGAATCCAATGGGAACAAGGATTGATCATATTCAATAATAGGGATCTAAACATGAGTATTTTGTATGAATGTTAGAAATAGACCTACAACTTGAAGGATAAAAAGAGATAGGTCTATGTAAGACATTATGGACTTATGACACTTCAAGAGAAACCTCAGTAGCTAACACATCACACAACTTACAAGAAACTAAAAATATTAAATAAAGGTACATGAAATACCTAAAAGTGATGAATAGAAAACATACATTATGTAAATCAAAATTCAGTAAAGCACACGTAACATTAAACTAGAATCTAAAACTGTCTTATATTACTTCAAAGAGTTTACAAAGTAATTTTAGTAGAGGTTTGCTATACCCAGCTGAGGGATGCAAATCAAGAGTTCAAAGATAGTATTTATAGGAAAAATAAGGTAAGAGAGAGATAAATTGGTGCTAAAAGGGTCATTAATGAGCCCAATTCCACTCAGAACAACCACTACCACAATCCTTCTCAATCCTTCCCCTGCATTAATGTCAATTTATCTTTCTTTGACATGATGGAGAATGTGAAGATTAAGATCAATTTTAGGAATCAATCCCCACCACAATAATATTCCTTCTCGATCTCCTCTACATTAATGCCCTTTACTATCTTCTTTAATCATGCTTAATAAATTTTTATGTAATCAAACAATTACTTGAACTTGTTCAGCTATGTTCTTTTTGACTTTCATTGCACAGTCACCATTCTACCATTGGTTCTAAATCTTTAATATAGATCTATTATGGATGAAAACCACACCCTATTGGTTTTCATATAGTCATGCTTCCAAATGAATATCTGTAAGCTAGGGTCTTTTGAGTCTAAATGAGATGTAAAAATTACATCTAGAATCTCTTGAAAATATTTACAAGGCTTTAATGGCATTAGATGGATTTTTAGGGTTTGTTCCTAATAACTTAGATCACATTTGATCTTGCATTTATGTATTCTACCTACTTTAAGTGGCAAGCTTTGTCTAACATGTCTACCTTCATAGAATCCTATTGAAATATTTACCCTAGATCAACCTAAGTCAAATTTATTGTCCATTTTAAGTCCCTGGATTTTGAATTTTGATATCGATTGGCAATCTTGATTTGATCTTCCCATATAGTACCAACTATCATCTCCTCATTTGTTTTATATGATCTTACTATCAATAATTTGACTCATTGACCTCATGCTCGTCATAGATGTACTTCTATATGAATGAATGCAATCCATAGATCTTATTTTAGTCTATCATGGTTGAGACACTTTTCACCTATGCATTTGCTCTTAGGATCCATTGACCTTTTGACTTGATTCTCACCATTGATTTGTTTTGTATGATTTCACATGCTCTATTTTTCTATTTGGGATTAATGGCCTTTTCATTTTCCATGCACCATTATATCTATGATTAGGTGCCTAATATCTTTACACTTGTCATTGATGCATTTATGCTAACTTTTTGACTTGATGCTCATTGTTGATCTTTGATGCATGATCAAATGCACGCTGTTAGATCCTTGGAACCCACTAACTCATCATATTTCCCACTCACCATTAGATCATGACTTGAGTTCCCATTAATTAACACTTTTCATCTTTGCATTAAACTTGGGAACATTTAAATTTAAATGATTATTTCATGAGGCCCAACTTTGATGTCTACATATATGTTTCACTCTACAAGTCTAACTTTGAAGCTTTATATCTTGAGATATCAAGCTCATCAATACACTAAATTTTTAGAGGATGATATTGGTATAAATAAATTCATGTCCATGAAATATTTTGTCCTGAAAGATCTCTTAATAATACTTATAAAATGTATATTCAAGCTGACCAATCCATTTCTCTATGATATGTGATGACAATCTACTTCTTCTGGACTTGTGCTTGAACTACTTCTTTATATTTAAAAGATTTGATGAGTCTTTGAGGCCTATGTGAACTCATTCCATGATCATAACTACATTTATCACCATGAGAATATGCTTCCTCAAAATTTGACAAGTTATACTTTAAGTTTACTTAAAGTGTTTCAAAATCTTTGTAAGATACATGTGATCTTTGAACCACTCATTCCATATAGAAATTTTTAAATCTCATTCATTCAAGTAAAATCTTAGCATGTGGGTCAAAATGGCCAAAATTTGTGGTGACTCATCTATCTTGACTAGCCTATTGGTCATGGAACCTATAACTTGATTAAGCTTGCTCATGATGACTAGACACATGAAGTATTACTTACAAAAGGATTCTACATAACTCCTATAAACAATTTTAAGCAAAGGGACATGAAAAAATAATAATAAATAAATAAAACACACTAAATAACTTCCTAAATAGTGGAAAAATAATAAATAAAGCAATGTGTAAGAGCACTTGGAGGTAAAAATAGATCTATCTATCTATGTACAAAGATCATGAGACAAAACTAGTAACATAATTTAAGATACCTCCCATTGACAAGGATGGAAATGATCTCTCCATTAAACCTAGAAACATCAAAGGCATTTCTCTTCTTACAACTAATGAAAACATAAGGCCCATACTAAAGACTGTCAAACTTAGAGTGTTTTCTTGGTTTTGCATAGTCCTCATCCCATTTGAGGACTATATCACCTTATTGGAATGTATTTGAGGAAGATATCTTATCAAATGACCTCTTCACTTGGTGTTGATTGGATCACATAATATGTATAGTAGAGTTCCTTGTCTCCTCTATCTACCTTAACTCATTCAACCTTATTTACATAGAATCATCCTCTAGGAGCTCAATTTGATGTACAAGCTCTAATGTAGGAAGTTCAAGAGATATAGGAAGTTTGGATTCTTTCCCATAGATAAGAAGGTATGGGGAGTGTCTATTATATTTATTAGGTGTCACTATGTCTATCCATAGGGAATTCATTAGTCTAATATACCACTCCCTTTGACCATCTTCCATAGTTTTCTTGATAATCCTCAACAAATTCTTATTTGTGGACACTACTAGTCCATTGACCTATGGGTAATAGTTAGAGGATTCCTTGAGATAAATTCCATGTGAAATAGCCCACTCACACAACTTGTTATTGTTGAAGGCCAATACATTATCAAAAATTATTGTAGAAGGCATATCAAATCTGGTCAGAAGGTTATCGTAAAAGTCCAAAACATAATATTCATTAGCTTCCTTGAGGGTAGTTGCTTCAACCCACCTTGTAAATTAGTCTATATCTGTAATGATAAATTTATGTCTTTTAATTAAAGGAGGGTGTATCATCCCTATTAAATATAAGCCCCATTACATGAAACAATGTTCTACTTGTATGGGTTTTGAGGGAAGGGTAGCCAATTTCTACTTGCCAATAAACATTGCACATTTTGGGTATTTTCTTACCATAGAGTGTGCATCTCTAAACATTGAGGGCCAAAGGTACCTAGCTATAATAATCTTAGAAGCTATGGTCTTAGAAAAAAATTTCCCACCAACTGGACCATAATGGAACTAATCAAGCAACTTGTTTATGTGGAATGATTCTACACACCTCAAAAGCATGCCTCCTATGTCTCTCTTGAAAATTAATCCATATATTAGGGCATAAGATATACTTTAAAACCTAAAGTGCCTCCTCTTGGCTCTATTTAGTCTCATAGTACATTTGCCTAACTTAGGGAATCTGATTATATCATGTGTCCAACTAAAAGGTGTGTTGTCTACAGTTACCTATTGGCTATCATAGACTAACAACACTTGATATTTATCTTATTTTACCTCTACTACAAGGTGTTAATGTGACCCTTTTCCCATTTTAATTTTTTTAACTCTAACTTTAAGGTCATACTCCATGTATTTTGTCACCCATCCAACTCTTTTCTCATTGAGGTCTCTATTAAGTATAAACTCTTTAATACTTGGGTGTACCACCATGAGTATGATCTTACTATTGGAGGCCATGTTCCCAAATTTATTTAAAATTTTCATTACTACAAGAACATTTTTATATATGAATATATACCTCTCTCCATACCCCTCCAAGGCCTGACTGAAGAAAGCAGTAGGCTATTCCAAACCTTGCTCATTCTATTGCATCAACATGGCATAGATTATATCCAACATAGAGAAGGTATACAAGTATAATTCTTTGTTAAAATCATGATTAATAAGTGTTTGGGAATGAGATATGGCATCCTTTATGGCCTTAAAAACTCCTCTTACTTTATTTGGTCCATGTAAACTCCTTGCATTTTATTAACATGTGAGTAAATGGCTTGACCAACTCTACAAATCTTGGGATAAACCTTCTTATAAAAGTAATATCTATTAAGAAAATCTACAAATCCTTCTTGTGCTTAGGTAAGGGTAAGGAGAAGATGGAATACAATATTTTAATATTTATGGAAAGACCATCCTTTGTCACTACATGCACTAATAACCTACCCTCATGAACACCAATTATACATTTTTTAGGATTTAATGAAATGCCAAATTCTCTGTATCTTTCAAATACTAACCTCAAGTGAGAAATGTGATTATATGGGTCCTTTGAAAAAATATTAATGTTATTTATGTAGATGAGCACCATGTCATTGATCAAAACTTCAAAGGCAACATCCATTTCCCCCTAAAAAGATTATCCAACATTGGGTAGTCCAAAAGGAATTTTCATATATGCATAAGTGCCCCACTTTATGGAAAAATTAGTATTACACCTATATTCTTCCTTCACCATAATTTGATTATAACTAGAGTATCTATCAAGCAATAAGAATCTCTAGGAACCTGCCACCTTTTGAAGAATCTAATCCATTGAGGGAAGTGGGTAATGGTCTTTTAAAGAAACTTTATTGAGGTCCCTAAAGTCAACACATAAAAATATTAGCCCATTATTCATCCTCACTAGTATAGGGTTTTCCACCCATGAGTAATGTTTAATGGGTAATATTATCTTTAATTCAGTCAACTTAAACAACTCTCTTATCATCAACTCCTCCACGTTTGGGTTGACAGGGCTTTTTTCTACCTAACTAGTATTGTATTCCTCTCTAGTTCAATGGTATGTTGTGAAATTTTGGGATAAAAACCCTTCAAATCCTTGTATTCCCATATAAATACATCAAATAACTCTTTTCATAAAGTAAAAAATATATCTCTCTTCTTCTGTGTTAATATTTCCTAAGTTCAATAGTTTATCTTTGAAGATCTCTGTATTTTCATAATGTTCCTCCTTAGATGAGATACATGCCTTGCCTCTTCTCACTTAGTCATATTCATTTAATATGTTCTCCAATGTCACAATCCCCTTAGGCATATTTTTAGATCTTAGTTACACTATCTGATCATCATACTAATGTTGGAATTTATTTTAATTCTTATGGTATAATTCTACCTCATTCATTAAAACCCATATAATTTGGTCATCATTATCAAACACTACCAAATCACCTCATTTTTAAGAAAAAATGGATTATATATGGCCTTGATCTTGTCTTCACTGTGGTTGCCTTTGAATCCTTATACAACCTCATACTAAGCTGTAATGGCTGGAAGCATATCTGCATGTTGATTTTCCTCTCTTGGTATGGATTATATATTGAATGCCAAGAAATATTCTATTATATATTATACATGATTATTTTAATATTTCAAATGATAGTTATTAACTACACTAATGCCTCTCATTTATTGCACAACAATCTCACTATCACCCTTGAATTGAACAAGTTTGAAACCTCTTATTCTTGCCTCTTAGAAATCATTTAAAAGATATTCATATGCAGTTATGTTTTAAGTACAACTAAATTGAAATATTGGAGTTGAATAATAATTTTGATATGAGGGTGAAACAAACATGGATCCATCTCTACTACCATTCTTTAAGCTTGATTCATTAAAGAATAAAGTCCATAGACCATCTTCCTCTTAAGTGGTGTTAGTTAGGCAAGGTATAGTATCACCTTCCTCATGCATACAATACACTCCTAAGTCTACTTCTTCAATATTAGTGTAGGGATCAAATCCATGAGTGTTAGTTTAACATTCATCCAAGTATAAGTCTAAAATTCCTTCAAGATGACCATGAGGCTCTTTTTCACTAACATTTTCATCCTCTTCAAATATGGTACAATTAATATTTATAAGGTTAGGAATATATGACTCTGGATGGAACCTAGAGAGAGTTTTTGATCTAATAGTTGCCCTTATCTCATATCTGGTCCTAAAACCATGTATGACTAGTTAGAAGACAAATATCCCCTAATGTTTATAGTAAAGTCCCTAGATAGGTATAGGGAAAAATAAGGGGTAGGTATACAACCATTACATCCTAAGTGATGACATAATTTGGGAAAGAATCCAATTTAATCTTAAGGTATTTAAATATGCCTGCCATTTTAGTGAGGGAATTATCTAAGAAGAAAACACCTTTTTTATTAGGCACATATTTAAGCTCAAGCTTATCTGTTATGGCTTTAGGCATAATTGAAGTTGAATATCCTAAGTATATCATACAATTATGCACTAATAAATACCCTATGATGACTAAAAAATATAATGGAGGTGTTTTTACAACTTTAGGGGGATGAACAACATTATAAAATTGATCTTGAATAGGAACTTGATCTTGACTAGGAACTTGATTTGACTAGGTTATCTATTATTTGTAAAAATAGTGTTCACCTTATCAGTTGTCTCATTCACATGAGAAGGCTTGAATATATATTATTGAAGAATGTCTTTATATCCCAAGATAGATAGAACATCATACATAGACATATTGTCATCATCCTTTTTCATATGATCCACAATGTAGAAAGGAAGACTAGTACCGTTGAACTACACCTTAAAAGTATAAGTATCACTTGACACTTGAGTGACATGAGGAAAAAAAGAAACTTATGTTTTTGTCTATGATGTTGAGGTTTTTATTGAGTTATATGAGATTTAAAATCTATTTAAGAAGTGGTAGGCTACTATCTAACTTGTAGAGGTGTTGAAGAAGCCCTAGGCTACCCCAAATTGTGATATAGCATTCTCTTCTTAGCCTTTATATTGGCTGAATATGGTTCTCATAAACTTTGGGTAGTTTGTCATATGTTTAATACTACATACTCAAACATATGATCCCTTTATTGATAGTGTATGCACATGGTCTTAAATGGTGCCTTACCCATGCACACTTGTTGAATTTATACTTCTAATGATGTCAAGGTAGACATATTACCTTGATTCATTTAATGGCCTTGTGGTAGAGGGGGAATTATGTCATGGCCTTAGAATGAAGGATCATGTTGCCAACTAGGATCCTGATAGATTATCCACTTGTAACCATTACCATCTCATTAGACTACCCTCCTGATTGCCATTGACCCTCTTATGCAAGGCTATTTTGTGTTGGGACCAAATTTCTTGAGCTACTTGATGTTATGGGGTTATAACTATTATAAAATATACCTTGATTAATTTAGCCTTGGATTTATTGATTTTATGGTTAAAGGGGTATATTTTAGGATTAATTAGGGTATTTATCCTAGAAGGGACCTTGGTATGGCCTATATGAAGTCTATTGTTGTTTCTCTATAGCCATTAGCTTGTTGTTTTGTGCCTTCAACAAGCTCTCAATCCTTTTATATTTATCCATTTGACTATCTTTAGGTTAGGGCTAATTGTTTGGAGTGGGAAATAGATCAATGGTAGGTGGGTTTGGCTGAAGCTCAGGAAAAAATGGCAGAGAGGTCTTGGAATGAGGTTCCTTGCTTGTATCAAACAATATTTTACCCTTATAGATATCTCATAAGCTCCAGATAGAGTTGTCCCACCTATAGATTGGATCATGACTATAATGTCTAAATTCATTGATCTAAAATAGTAAATAAAACATAATTGGATGTGGGTTTAATGATGATAGGGATCCTATCCCATGTCTTTTGGAATTTATAATTGGAATTAACCATAAATTCTTGGGATGCCCTCTTGATTAAGGTGAGTTATTCAATAAGTGACACATGGTCACTTATATCCTCAAAATGTTTATATAGGCACTCACCAAACTCATCCTAAGTATTGATTAAGGTAGGATTTAGATCCCTATACCATTTTATGTATTTACCTTTCAATGATGTGGATAGTAATCTCATATCTATATTCTCTTGCATAATGTTATGTATTAGATAAATGTTTGCAATGTTAGCTATATGATCTACAGGGGTGGTGGAGTTTTATCTTGTAAAGTATGGTATACTCTAAAAAGAGGAAGTATAGATATCATCATGTTTCTAAAGGTTAATAGGACTAACACCATTGAAGGGTACAAAATCTTACATTCTAAGCCTTACCATTTACATATTGGGGGTTGTACTAATTAAGATAAGAGGATGACCAGGAGATGAATATTTATTTTGGGGATAAGAACCTGTCCTATTAAATCTTGCTCTTTTATATGAATTAGAAGGTATCTTAGTGAATTCAATGGGAATACCTTTACTAGTTGACCTTCTAGTAACCCTTGGCATGAGAGGTGCTATCTAGATGATGATATGAACTCTGAAACTTGGAGAATCCTTAGATTTTATTGATGGTGGATGTCTCCCTTTGCTACAAATACTTATTCTCAACTATAAACTTTGGTCATGTTAAGAGAATACATCCCACTAGGCATGCAAGAAACTATAAGAGGTTTTAGGTTGTACCCTAGCTAAGAAAAGAATTGTTCAAGTCCTCTTTCTTAAACCTAATCCAACATGGGAATGACCCTAAGCTATGGGTTTCCTAATATTGGGTCAGACCTCTAGGGTTTTTTATTAGTCTACCTCCTTAGATATGATAAATTGAATCTCTCTTCTTAAAACCTAATCTATTGGGATGAAAAGGGGAGAAAATACATGAATGAAAAAATACTTTAAGTGTGGTGATGTACCAAATTTTTAGTGATCCACTCTCAAATTGGACACTTTCATAACTACTAATGAATCCAATGGGGATAAGGATTAATCAGATTCTATGATGGTTCTAAACATGAGTATTTTTTATGAAGGTTGAAAAGAGACCTGTAACTTGAAGGATAGAAAGAGATGGGTCTATGTAAGACATTATGGACTTATGACACTTTAAGAGAAACCTCACTACCTAACACTTCACACAACCTAAAAGAAACTAATAGTCTTAAATAAAAGTACATGAAGGACATACAAGTGATGAATAAACAACATACATTATGTAAATCAAAACTCAATAAAGCAAACTTAGCATTAAACTAGAATCTAAAAGTGTCTTATACTACTTCAAAGAGTTTACAAAGTTATTTTAGTAGAGGTTTGCTATACCCAACTAAGGGAAGCAAATCAAGAGTTCAAAGATAGTATTTATAGGAAGTAAGAAGGTAAGAGAGAGATAAATTAGCACTGAAGGGGTCATTAAAGAGCCCAATTCCACTCAAAATAACCACCACCACAATCCTTATCAATCCTTCCCTTGCATTAATGTCAATGTATCTTTCTCTGGCATGATGGAAAATGTGAAGATGAAGATCAATTGTAGGAAGCAATCCCCACCACCACATGAATCCTTCTTGAGCTCCTCTGCATTAATGCCCTTTACTATATTCTTCAATCATTATTGGTGTTTTTTATGTTATCAATTAGTTACTTTAGCTTGTTCATTGATGTTCTTTCTGAAATTCCTTATGCAGTCACCATTCTACCATTGCTTTTAAATCCTGAACATAGATCTATTATGGATGAAAACCACACCCTATTGGTTTTGATATAGTCATGATTTCAAATTAAGATCTATAAGATAGGATCTCTTGAGTTTAAATGAGATGTAAAACCTACATCTAGAATCTCTCAAAAATATTTATATAGATTTAATGGTGTTAGAAAAAAATTTAGGGTCTACTCCTGGTAACTTAGACCATGTTTGATCTTGCATTTATGTATTCTACTTGCTTGAGGTGGAAATATATTTTGTCTAAAATGTCTACCTTCATACAATCCTCTTGATATATCTACCCTATCTCAACCTAAATCAAATTCATTCTCCATTTGAAGCCCCTAGATTTTGACTTTTGATGTCGACCATTGATTTTGATATGAGCTTCTCATATTATGCCAACTATCATCTCCTCATTTGTTTTGTAGGATCTTGTTTTTAGTACTTTGACTCCTTGACCTCATTTTCACCATTGATCTAATTTTTTATGAATGAATGCGAGAAATATATCTTCTACCAATCTAATGTGGTTGAGACATTTGTCACCTATGCATTTTCTCTTTAGATATATTAACCTTTTGACTTGTGCTCATCGGTGATTTACTTTGTATAATTATATGCACTGTGTTGATCTATTTGGGTCTAATGACCTTGTTAGTCACCATACACCATTATATATTTGATTAGGTGCTAAAGATATTAACAGTTGTCATTGATGAATTTATGGTGACTTTTTGACTTGATGCTCACTATTAATCTTCAATGCATGATCAAATGCATGTTATTAGATCCTTGGGACCCACTGACTCATCAAATTGCCCACTCATCATTGGATCTTGACTTGATCTCCCATGATATTGAAACTTGTTAGCTTCACATTCAACCTAGGAACATTTAAACTTAAATGGCTCTTTCATGAGGCCTAATTTTGATGTCTATGCGCATGTTTCACTTTGCAAGTATAACTTTGAAGCTTTATATCTTGAGATAAAAATATAATCAAAACATGAAAATTTTATAGGATGATATTTTCATGAATAAATTCATCTACATGACATATTTGGGTCTAAGAGGCCTCCTAAGCATACTTATAAAATACACAATCGAGATGACTAATATATCTCTCTATGATGTAAAATGATCGTCTGGTTCTTCTAGACTTATGCCTGAATTCTTGATTGATATTTAAAAGCTGTGAATAGTCTTTGAGGCCTATGTAAACTCATTCCATGATCCTCACTACATTGATTACCATGAGAACATGCTTCCTCAAAATTTGACAAATTACACTTTAAGTTTAGTTAAAGTGTTTCAAAAGCTTTGTAAGATACATTTGATATGTGGACCACTCATTCCATCCAAAACTTTGTTTAACTCATTCATTCAAGTGGAAACTTGGCATGTGGGCAAAAAATATAACACTCAGTTATAGATTGGAGGGAGAGTATCATAAGGGAGGGGGAATCATATGATTACATTTGGGGGTAGAAATAAATATATAGGGAACCTATAGACACCATAGAATAAATGGATTTAGTGATTATTTTATTTAAAACCCTATGATTGATATAAAAAGTTGGATGGATTCAGTTATGATTTCTTTTATAGATACCTTTAGTAGTGCATGTTTACATTATTTTGGATGATGTTGTCTTATATATTGTTTTCTAGTTAATTGTAATGTAGTAGGTTGTTACTTAGATATTTTACATTGTTGTGGGTGAAAAAATCTTGTAGAGATATGATTATGCTAAAAACCATAATTTAGACCTAATATGATAATTTATAAGACTCCCTAAATATAAAAATATACATGTCATAGTGATCTACATAGTCTTAAAATACTTGATTATTTCATTAAAATTTTATTAGAAACTACCAAGATGGTAGTGGTAAACAACCCCCAATGATAATTATTTGGTGTTTAACACAAAACTTGTAACGAATGATTTATATATTGGATTAACATATTATTATAGGAAGTTTTGAGACATGGAAATAATTATGTTGGATAGGTTTTGGGATTAAAATTAGGGTTCAGTTGTGATGGTAATGGGCTAACCAAAAATAATTTTGGATTTAATTTAGTGGGTGACCATTTTTTTTGGGGAATGTTGACCTAGTTTATGACATGAAACATAATCGACTACCAAGCTTTCATGCATGCAATGAAAAACTATGAGTGGATTTGGATATGAGATAGAGTGGGATACTAATGAAAATATGGTTGCATGAGGATTATTGGGTTGAGATACCAGGAGTATAAAAGTGAGGCCAATCATGCATGAATTTAAGGATTAGATAAGTAGGAGGAGAGGTAACATAATGGGGAATTTAGTTCTATCTTTAAGGAGTATGGACAAAAAAGAAATCAAGGATTTATATTGAGACTTAGGACAAGGACCTAAAATCATGTGGCTCAAGTAATTCATTCATAGCCATAGGTTAATTCCTCTCTTATTGCATATTTAAATTAAAAAACAAGGTTTTAATTTGGGGTAAATAGGTCTTGTTGATTATTTGTTTTGAATCAAAAATTGATACCTTAGGGTTTTAGGGTTGTAAGTTTGAGGAGCGAGCTATGTTCAAACCTTAGATTTACTTCTCTAAGACTATATCCCTAGGAATAACAACTTAGTCTAAGATACACACACACACACATACATAACTATATTTTATTATCAATATAGATATATACATAAATGTATATCTCATCGACTATTGAAATAATCTTACATTCTTGTAGAAGTCGAGTGGGTAGTTTGTTAATTTATAAAATTGTGAAAATTTTTAGGTGTTTTATTCTAGTTGTGATTATTGTATATGAGATGACTTAGCTAAAACATTAGTGACCATTGATATAATAATCCAAATCATTGTTACAAAATTATTTATATAATGAAAATCCTAGCCTAATGTTGAAGTTATAGATTATGGGTTTAATGAAATCTACTTAGGTTGGGGGCATTTTTGTATGAAAATATTTTTGACTGAGTCCTTGCCATAACCTTATATAATGAGTTGTGCTTCCACTCTAAATTTTGGTTGTTATTGTTAAGATTTATAGGAATTCATTTTTATATAATATGATTTATGAATTAAATATAAAGTTATAAAATGGGCTATGTAAACTTAGTTTTATTCATATGGTTTGACATTAGTAAGAGGTTAAGTATGAGTCAATTCTTTCTTAAATCCTTTGAACATAATTATAGAGACTTGGAAATATAATGAGGTAGTTATATGGTGTTGTCATATGAATGTGCATCTCATATTTAACTTCTTAGTAAATCTTGTAGGTTACATTATAAAAGGTAGAATAAGTTGAAGAGTTTTTGAATTGGGTTATGAATGTTACAATTGAGTATTATTTTTATGAAAACATTTATGAAAAGAATTGTTTTAGAATAGAAAAAGGCAATCTAAATCGAGAAATAAAGATTGGGATAGTATAATATATTTCAAGTCTTATTAATGTTTTTCTGGGACATAAAGAGTCCATAGAAAAATGAGAAAATGTAAATTTTATCGAGAATAGGAAATTATGGGTGAAATCATGTGATTAGTAAATGAGTAAATGTTTGAGTAAGAACTCCATCTTAAACCTTAAATAAGTATAGGTTTTCATTTTACAGTGTATTGTGGATAGATATGATTATAAGTTTTGAAATAGGTTAGAATTTGACCTTGTTTATATACCATTGTACTTGGTGTTGTTATAAATAATTACTGAGGTTAAAAGTGTGATTTTTGTATGTAATATTTTAAATGTACAAACAAACTATGTTATGACTATATGAAAGTACAAGCAGTTAGATAATTATTTTTTGGGTCATGGTTTAATTTGATATATTTATGGATTATTATTAAAATATATGTTAAGTATAAAAAATATGTATTTACACTATTTCCTATTAACATATTTGTATGAGGTTAAATTGGGTATCTAGATGTAAATACATATATTTTCATTGTGGCATAGTATTTATGATCTATTATTGAATCTTTAGTTACATGTTATGTTAGATAATAGGAAGTACCTATATGAGTACACAAGTGGGTGACTCATATACATACCTCTTGATATTATTATGCCATTGATAAGAGGAAATAATTATATGAGTATGCCAATGATTGTCTCATATACGTACTTCCTAATATACTCTAGTTTGATTAACTAGCAGAGAGTTCCATGTGAGTGAAAACACTAGATTATTATAAAATTCTATAAATGATTTTTTTTTCCAAAATAATGTTATAGCTAAGACATTGTCATTTCATTATACTTATATTTTACATGATTGTTGTTATCATTTAGATAAAGAAATGAAATTATATGTTCTATTTCATTACTGCATGTAATAGAGTTAGTACACACATGGGTTTTAGTTGTTTCTTGATATCCATATTATTTTTATCTACCCCTTCATGAATGGCAGGGCCACAACCAAAATTGAGGTATGTGGGATACTGTAGTTCTATGGTTGGAGGTAAATCACTCAGATAATGTTCTCCCTCTTTAGTTGATTCAACTAGATAAAATTACACTCTAGTTATGTGGTAGATCATAGATCTATACCTATAGCTCCTCTTATACTTTTGTACTATCATTTTATATTATACCTTATTATACCATGATTTTGGATGTATTATTATTAACATATAAGTGGTTGTGTTATTGTATAAAATCTTATGATTTATAAATAGTAGTGGCTATAATTATACTCTTGATTGATTCATGATTTTTATCCATATTTAAGGTACTTGATATGCCTTAATGTTTATATGATTAGTCACATATCTTAATGTTATGTTTATTTTTGATTAATTAAGGATGATTCATATGCCAATGGGATGATGTATTTCATACATATTCTATATGTAATTCATTTAGTTATCTATTTTAAAGTAATGGCTATAACATACTTTAAAAGTGAGATTTATTGTATAAAAAAAAATTAGTATAATTTTGGGTTAAAACTAGTTGGGCCTAAAAATTACTGAATATAATGAGAAGTGTGTTTAGGGATTATCTTGATCAATTTGATTTTGTATTTTTGGATGATATCCTCATCTATTTCAAGAATGGGGAAGAGCATGTTGTGCACTTACAATTAGCTTTGCAATGGTTGTAGAAACACAATATTTATGGTAAGTTATCTAAGTGTGCTTTCTTTGAGAAGAGAGTACAATACTTAGGACACATCATCTCCATAGAGGGAATTTCATTGGATCTAGCTAAGATTAGGGCCATCATGGATTGGATAGCACCTAAAAATATGTATGATTTATGTAGTTTCATGGGATTATTAGGGTACTATAGGAAGTTTGTACCAAATTTTTATAGGATAGTTAACCCAATCACCTATCTTTAATGGAAGGAGAAACATTTAATTTAGTGAGATAAGTATGAACAATCCTTATAGGTTCTAAAATAAAGGCTTATTTATGCACTAGTATTATGGATCTTTGATCCAAATGGACATTTATTAGTGATAATTGATGCTTAAGGTTATGGATTAAGAGGTGTGCTCATGCATGATGGTTCAATTATGGCTTACGAATGTAAAAAACTAAAATATTATGAGTCAAATTATGCTCCTCATGATATGGAATTGGATGTTATAGTTCATGCCTTACAATTTTGGAGGCATTACTTGTTGGGTAAACCCTTTGAGATTAAGACTAATAACTTAGGTCCTAAGTATATTTTCACCCAGCCCAACCTTAATACTTCCCAGAGGTAGTTGTTAGAGTTTCTACCAGATTATTATTTTGATATCAAATACATTAAAGGAAAATAAAATAGATTATTATATGCCCTTAGTAATATAATATACATTGTAGCTTTGGATACAATTAGGATCACCTTATAAGATTAGTATTAAAATTATTACCTAGTGATGATTTCTATGATCAAGTTAAGAAAGGTTTGGCTGACAAATCTCAAGATCATAGCCATTAAGGTTTTCCATTAGACAATGATGGGATTTTAAGATACAATGGTAGGATTTATGAACCTAACAAGGAGATTTTGATAAATATTATGCTAAAGGAATTACACAATGATCCATATTTAGGGCATCCTAGAGTAACTAAGTTGGTATCAAAGTTAAAACCTATGCACTTATGGAAATAAATTAAGAAGAATGCAACTCATTTTGTATCTATATGTTTATAGTGCCAATGATTCAAGGCTAAACACATGTATCTAACTAGATTGTTATACCCACATTTTGTACCTAAATGGAAATGGTAAGTAATTAGTATGGATTTTGTTCAAGGTTTTCCTATGTCTAAGAATTATCATGATATGATCTTGGTGGTTGTGGATATACTAACTAAGGTAACTCATTTTATTCTTAGTTATATAAAAAATGATGCACATATGCTTGCTAAGAGTTTTGTGAAATAAATTTACAAATTACATGGGTTTTCGAAAGATATTATTTTATATAGTGACCCTAAGATGAATTCTAGATTTTAATGGACTTGAAATTCAAAATTAGGAATTTAGTTAAATTTTAGTACAACTTACAATATAGAACTAGATGGGAAAATAGAAAGAATATATTAGATCTTGTAAGATTTTTTGAGAATGTATTGCTTGTCCAAAAAATATAAGTGGGAAGAATAAATACCTTTGGTTGAGTTTTATTATAAAAAATCATACCAATAAACTATTAAAATGGCTCCTTTAGAGGCATTATATGGTAGGAGATGCATAACACTAATTATAAGATAGAGTGGGTTTTAGACTCTACATGATTGATGAAATGGAATAGCAAGTGGAATTAATAAGACACATATTGGTTGAAGCCAATGATAGACAAAAAGCTACATTGATCTAAAAATAATAAAAATGTATATCTCAATTGGGGATAAAGTTTTTCTATGGGTTAAACCCCAAAAGAGAACAATAAAATTTGGTAAATCAACAAAGTTGTCACCTACATATATGGGACCTTTTAAAGTAATAAAAGAGATCAATCTTATAGTGTATATGCTTGTAACATGAATAGTTATAACACAGATACATAATATTTTTCATGTTACATATCTTAAAAAGTATATTGTTGATCCTCAACATGTTTTGGATTAGAATGCATTACATGTTCATGATACAAAGGTGGTCATAGTATAACTAATTAGAATAATTGATACTCATAAGCTTAGCTTATGTAATATACAAGTATCATAGTGCAAGGTTTAGTGGGACCAATATTCTAAAGATAGTGCTATATGGGAGGACTATGAAGAATTTATAAGGTTGTTTCCTCATCTGTTTACTTTATTTTATATTGGTTATCTTTTGTTTTACGCTAAAACATTATTTTACTATGATAAACTTGATTATATTTCAAAACTTTTGTTTCAAATAAGTGTCATCAAGATGATGACCAATTTTAGGGGGCAATGATGTCACATCCAATTTTTCCTATGGATATTTAAGACGTAATTTAGTGGATTGTGTGTTGATTATTGGCAGATCTATTGTTTATTTTTATTTGTATTAGTTTATTTTATTTGTTTAATAAATAAATTAGTTTTGATAGATGTTGCATATGCTACATTATGATTATGATCATGTTTTTTATAGACTTGTTAAATTCAATTTTTTTTATTGTTATATGTTGATTATTATAATGATATGGGATAACTACCAGTTTGTTTGATGAGTTGGATGCAAGATATTTACACCATCATTGACAATGTCGAGAGAGAGTATCATTAGATAGGGGGAATAAATAGATATAATGGAGGTTGAGAGATATGATTAAAAAATACCTATGCACATACCATTATTTACTAATTAAATGATATCTATGATGCTTATGCTTAATGTTTTAGATGTTGTATGCCTTGATTTCATAACTTGCATATGTGTGATAATTTATTATTTATATAGGATGCTTTACACTTCATTATGCTTATAGAAATGTAAGTATAGTAATTTGGTTTGTTGCTTACGTACACTGTTGGTTGATCATATCATGCTTAACCATCTAGCTGACTATTAGTCATAACCTATATTAGGATAAGAAATATAATTATCTCTTTTGTTATATATGTATACTTTCATAAATTTTTGAATAATGGTAAGATAAAATGTTACTTAATTGTTTGAATAATTATATGAGATTTAGATGGCATTTTTTTAATCTTGTGACAAGGTGAAAATTCCCATATAAGTAAATAATGCTAAGGCAAGATGTTGATATCCATATTCAAGCTTTTTACTTAAAAGGATTTTACATGTTTTGATATATAAAACTTAATTGGGTCTTATTTGAGGATTTTTTATGATTCTTCCTCATTATGATGTTTTATAATGTTAAAAGGGAATTGGGAATGAATTATGGTTTTAGTCATCATTATGTGAGTTGATCTTGTAAAGTGGGAGATTGTGGATACAAGGTTACAATGTTTGGAAATAGAATCATGGATGTAGTTTTAATTGTGTATAGTGGAAGTGGATATATAATGAAGGCC
>JARHVA010006602.1:97500-157500 GCA_037957365.1 Torreya grandis
TGAGTCTGATGCTGGCATTTAGAGTGTGGAGGTATACTCAGAGGTTAGTACATTAAGTGTTAATTGTGAGTATGTTCCTACAGTTGTAGCTGAGGAACATGTTGTTGGTACTGACACACATGTTCAGGATTTGGGAGTCCCTAGTCCTAATGAGTTTGGGATACCAGTGGAGTCGAGTCTCCAGATTGATTCTTCTCATATAGATGACAGTGTGGTACTATTGGTTGTACCACCTTTACAGAGGGATTAGTTATGGGATGGATTGGCACCATCTTTTGTAGATGGAATTGGCAGTTTGAGTTGTCCATTCTACTTGGGTTATCACATTTCGAGAGTTTGTTTCTCATGTGTTCTTGACTATGGCAATTGTGCTTTTAGATTTTGGTTGAGTTGCATTCACCAGTTTGATTATGGGTCCCTCTTTGTTATACTTTTGATGATATTGTAGGTACTTGCATTGATTTACAGTAGTGCAGAAGATAACTACATATGGGATCCAGGTGGATCAAGTGGTTCATTATTTTGAGATTGCTTGGGGACAAGCAATTTCTGGAGGGGCGAATCGTCATGTCCCCTTTTTTGTGGACATTGATAGACTTGATGATTAGCCTATTATGCGACCTTCGTAGGCTGATAGGATGGATAGAGGGTCATGATAGAGATTGGCTTGGCTTGAATTTGCAAAATTCTTATAGTTGGCTTTCATTCAGGCTATTTCAAACACATTTGGCTTGAGCTCCTATTATTTAGGGATATTTGACATGCAACATCACTTCTTGATTCACCAGCTTCAATCGGTTTGAGGATCTGACATATACTAAGGGAGATATTAATATTTGATTGATTTAATCAAATATTAATTATTTAGTCTATTTTTAATTATGAAACCCTAATTAGGGCAAGCACATCTTTTTGAGGGTATAAGGGTTTCTCAAGGAGGCCATTATTGATGATGCATATGATTATTGATTTTGATATTGAAGAATTCTTCTATGAAGACTGAGCCAAGGGTTCCAGGATTCCATTGCAGTGGAGAATGTCAACTCTTCAGTGTGTGCAATTTAGAGGCTGTGAAATATCAGCTGATTTATTGCCAAATTGAGAGATAGCTTCATACAGAAGTTATCATAGAGGTTTACAGATTTGAGAGGTAACTTCATACATAAGTTGTCACAGAGCTTTCCAGGTATATTTCTTTATATAGTTTTTATTCAATAAATTATACAGATAGAGATCTTCTGTATTAGAGCCATATATTTTCAGATCAAGGGTTGAAAATAGACAGGTTGTGCTTAATTGGTGGCCATACAAAGTCTGTATAGGTCTGTACAGATCCACGCAGACACTAACCTTGGTAGACAGAGATCCCCAATGACCGACATCGGCTGACTGAAGACCGACGTCGGCAAAGAAGGACCGATAGTGACCGATGTCAGCAGTATATCGACCGACACCGGTGACTGTGTGTTCGACACAACAAGCTGAGACGTACCAGATCCATATTTCTTTCCTAGTTTGTAGAATATTCAATTTATTAAGGCTGTACTTTCAATATTCTTTGTATACTTGACAAAGGACCTCTATTGTAAGCTTATGAGAAAATAAATAAGAGATTATACTGTGATTTATTTATCTATTTGAAGATATTTTTTTAGAAATTCAGATAAGCAATTTAGAGCTTTTGTTTTGATATCCGAAGGGATATTCTAGTGGTATCAGAGCTTTTGCTTAGAAAAAAGAGTCCCTAAGTAAGATACATTACAATAGATATATACATACATACATATATATATACATATATATATATATATATATATATATATATATATACATACATACATATATATACATATATATATATATATAAGTATATATATATATATATATGTATGTATGTATTATGTATATATATATATAGATACATATATATGTGTATATATATATATATATACATACATACATACATACATATATATATATATATGTGTATATATATATATATGTATGTATGTATTATGATATTATGATATATTGAGATAAAAAGCATAGAATAAATGTATTATTGTTCTATCTCTATAAACCTATATGTATGGAGTTAAATTGGATTCTTGGTTGTGATTGCTTATATCTTCATTGTGCATATTATATCATTATTTTCCTTTTTAATCCTTATTTATTGAATGTGTTTGGATAAAAAGAGGTACATACATGAATACTCTAGTGTCTAACTCATATATTTACCCCCTTAATATCATTTTATCAATATTCAATAGCATAGAGCACTATTTGAGTGAAAATGACTCATATTATTGAATCCAAATTTTATAATGAAAAATTTGGCAAAAGTAATGTTATAGATGAGACACTGTCATATTAATGTAATTTTAGTTTATATGTATTGTTGATATAATTTAGATAGAGTAATGGATTCCATGTTCTATTTGATTATTGCATGTAATAGTGTTAGTACACACATAGGTTCTAATTATTTATCAATATCCACACTATTCTTATCTACCCCTCTATGAAGGGTAGGGCCACTCCCAAAAGGGAAGTTTGTCAAAGACCCTTGATTTTTGGTTGGAGGTAAAACAATTAGATGATGATATCCCTATATATAACTAATTCAACCAGATGGAATAGTACTCAGGTTATGTGATGGATCATAGAGATACTTTATGTATCTCATTTTATACATTTTTACTTATTGATATGTATATTTGACATCATGTATCATTTTAAGTTATTATGGATGTATATTTAATAAAATAATGGCTATATACTTATATATTATTCTAGAAAAAAAACATCAGTGGATGTAAATCTATTGTGATTGATTCATGAAGTATATCAATATTTGCAATACTTGGTTCATCTTATTACATTAATGATCAGTTCTTCATATTACTGTTTTGTTTAATGCTTGAATACTAAGTGAGTTTTTATTTACCACTGGGATGATGTGATTATTTAATATGTTTCTTAAAGTTCATTCAGCTTTCATGTATTAAACTTTTTACATGATTAATCTTAATAGTATTATTATAAAAAAATGTGTATCTTTCAATTAGCTTAGTGTGGTCTAACATGGAATGCTTTTAGAACTTTGGCACAAAATATTTAGTTATTTGAATTTTAATATATTAAGGAGAGTTAAACAAATGGTAAAAGGTATGCCTTATTTTAAATTAAATGAATAAGTTGTATATGATGTGTGTGTTATGGGAAGGCATCATATGGATCCCTTCTTGTTAAATGATAAAAATCATGTTAAGAATATTTTTACCTTATTCACTCTAATGTTTTTGGATCAATGATTACCACTTAAATTTATAGTTAATTTTTTTTATAACTTTATATATGGTTCTTCTAGGAAGTGTTGGATCTATTTTATGAATCATGAAAATTAAGTTTATTTAAGATTTTGTTAAGTCAAAGCCTTGATATAAATGTGAATATGGCACAAGATCAAAAATTTGAGAAATTTTAATGGTGGTGAGTACAATTATAATAATTTTTTTTTCATTTTTTAATAAATATAGGATAAAGAGGGAGTATTGTGTTACTTATACTCTTCAGTAGATCAGGTTAGTAAATAGGAAAAATAGGTGAATTGTTGAAATTCCTTTATGTATGTTGAAGCAATTTAGTATTCCTTGCTTTCTCTATAATTAAGCATGAAATATTTTTTTATGTATAATGAATATGTGTCTTCATAATAACTTTAAGGATGTTACACATAAGGTGGTTTTTAATAGATTGTAGTCCTTAATTATGTTTGGTTCATAAGCATATGCATACATACCTTATGAAAAGAGGAAAAAATGAATCTACTACTAAAATGGGAATATTTGTTGGATATAGTGAGGAGTTAATAGCATAGATAATCTTTGTTCATAGTGAAAGATGCAATATATTATGTAGAGATGTTTTTTTTAGGAATCTAATTTTAAAATAACATGTAAATATATTGATGTGTAGGCTCAAATAGAGGTGACAAAAGTCAATGATGAGTTGGTTTTAACAGATAGTGATAAAACTATAAATAATGACATGAAACTTGAGGAATATAATTGAGTGGTAGTGACCACCAAAATCATCAAAGTAAATTTGGGGAGAAGAAACTAGTTGAATGTTTAGAATTAAATCGTAGAAGGTCTATTCAAGTCAAAATTTTGGAATAAAAGGTTTGAATCTAATTTTATTACCTTGATAAATACCTTGGTAGAATTTAATCCTAATACCTTTAATGAAAGTTCTCATTCAAAATAATGGGTTAAGGCCATGCAATAGGAATACCATAGCATCATAAATAATGATGTTTTGGATTTATTTCTTTTACTTAAGGGGAGTAAGTTTATCGGTAGTAGTGGATATTCAAGTTGAAATGCAACTCTAATGGTTCCATCAAGAAGTATAAAAAAAGGTTTGTTGCAAATGATTTGAGTCAAAACCCTAAGATTAACTATGATGATACTTTTTCTTAGATTTACATATATAATACCATTAGGCATATTATTATGTGAATATTCCTTTTTTAAATGGTGTTTTTTAGGAATGAGTTTACATATAATAACCATAAAGGTTTGAGGTTACTGATAAAGATGATCTTGTGTCCAGATTGAAAATGGATATTTATGGTATTAAGTAGGCTATTCATGCATGGTACAATTATATTGATGAATGGTTTCATTTAAAAGGAATAAATAAATCCCATGTTGATATGAATATGTAAGTTTATACATTATGGATATAACATTTTTATTGTTGTTTTATATGTATATGATATCACTATGCCTGGAAATGTTGATTCATTGCTAAAGAATGAGTTATCTTATGAATTTGAGATGAAGGATTTGGCTCCTCTTAAATACTATCTTGGTTTAGAAGTGTGGCAGGATAAATATCAAATTATTCTGGCTCCATCCAAGTATACTTTGGAAAAATTTAAAAAGTTTATAATGGAGGGGTGAAAATCTATTTCTATACCCATGGATCCTTGTGTGAATTTGAGAGTTTATGACCCAATAAAATATTTATATGTTACATTATAGCATTAGTTGATTAGTAGCCTTATTTACTTGTGTAATAATCATCTTGAATGATCATATATAGTGAATAACTTAAGTTAATTTATGGTACAACCTAGGGAAGTACAATGGTAAGTTGGTAAGAGAGTCCTCTAACATTTAAAAGGTATAATTTCATAAGGTATTGGTTATGATAAGGGTAAATATGTTTATTTGAATGGGCATGTGGATCTTGATTGGGTAGGTGATATAAGTTCTATAAATTTCATAATAGGCTATTATTTATCTTTGGGTTCTAGTATTATTTCTTAGAGTAGCAAGTGACAAGATTGTGCTACATTGTGATCTAAAAATGCTAAATATATCATTACATACATTGGTATTTATGAGTTAATATGGATTAATTGATTGATTATTGAGTTTGGAGTGACGGAAAATAATATTAATTTTCTTTTATATGTTAATCATTATTATATTAAGCTAGAAAATAATCTTATGTTTTATGATAGGTCAAAACACATTGAAAGTAGACACCATTTCATTTGATACCTAGTCAATAATGAGGTATACACAAAATATTATTTTAGATAAGATAGTGTTGTTGACATACTCACAAAATACTTACTTAAGCCAAATATTGAATAGTATATGACTCAACTTGGCTTATGTATATTTAGAACTATACACAAGATGGAGTGTTATAATATGTGATGTTAGTTTTATTATAATAAAGCATGTTTATTAAGTGTGTTTAATGATTAATATATGGTTAGGTTGTTGACCAACCATTAAAATGGTTAAACCATCATAGTTATAGAAGACACCCATTGTTACTATAATAGAGAACATTTGGACAATAGAGTCCTAACTCAATCTAGAAACAACTATGTATAACTCTATAAGGATGTGAATCCTTCAATTGTAAACACATACAAAATTAGTAAGTTAAGTTTTGTTTGGTTTGATAAGTTCTTATTTTTTTTATAATTTTTCACTTTAATATTTTCTAGTACCAAAATTTTGATAGGCTTTAGTTCTAATTTGAGATTCATTTATAAATTACTTGAAGGATTAGAGAGGAGACCATGCAAATAAATCTTATTTGTACAAATCTATCATTACCTAATACCAATGATAACGGTGTATAGTTTTTTTTTGACTAAGTTTGTTTCAATTACATAAGTAGAAACAATCTCAAGTTTTGTACGGGAAGTGATAGGACCTAAGTTCCACAAAGCTCTAACACCACTTGTCAGAATTAAGAGCACACTTGATTACCTTTGTATAAGCAACTAAATGCAGAATTTAACCAGAAGTAAAAGTAACTAGAAATAAGAAATAACATAGAATATGAGAGGCAACACACAATTGTATTCAAATCATTCCAGAAGGAAATTAAAATAAAGAGATCACACTCTTCTTCCACTTCGTGGGCATACCAGTAATCTTCCCTCAAGAGTTATCTTCTCTCAATATAGGTCACAACAAAAGGCTAACATAGAGCTATTGTTCACCTCAACCAGTCAGTATAATACTACCAGTACAACTGAGTACGAACTGGTACTCCAAGTAGATCTCCCCTGATCTTGCTCCTTGATGTGTTGCTATCACCTTGGATCTTGCTACCCCACAGATCTCCTTTTGACCCTCACACACACACACCTGCAATCCAACCTGATCTTACTTATCCATGTAGATCTCCTCCCTGATCTTGCACACCCTATAGACCAACCTGATCTTACATACCTGGAAGAACCCCTGTGATTCCACCATGGAAGAACTCTTCTGTTTCTACACTTTACAATACAGCCCATGAGTCTATTATATAGATCCCATGCATACAATAATTTAGACAAGCGACTCAAGACTCGAACTAGTCTTTAACATGCAAATAACCAGTTCGTTAACCAACTATTCATCAACAGTCAGTTCTGGAACCGCACAGGCGACCGACGTTGGTCCCTATCTGCCTAGAGGTGACCAACGTCGGTCCTCTCCTATCGATGTCAGTTTCTTTTTGTTGACCCTGCCTGACATCGGTTGATCCTATCGACGTTAGCAACTGTGACACTCAACAACCTCCTCCATGTTTGCATCTGGGTGAAGCTTTTAGCTCCACAACCTAACAGGAAGTAGAATCAAGCCATGTTTGAGAAACTGGTGGAATTAGATAAGGATGAGGTGAGCTTCAAATAAATTCCCATTTTCTCAATATTGTATACTCTTAAATATAAAATTCATCAATTGGTTACAAATTTGGATGTGGAAAACTATAATCAATTGTAAAATATCATCATTGGAAGTAATGTGGAGAAATAAAAATGATTTTTTATACTCATATTCTCCACTTACATTATTTATAGGTATTTATATGTGTATTATTCTTATTGTGACTGATGTATACATGTGAAAATTCTTATAAGAAATAACTTTATAAGACATCTAACATGGATTCTTCACTCGCATGGGAATAAATTTATAGAAATAAAAATAGACATAAAATCAGGTCACTTTAAATTCAATACCCCCAAATGTTTAAGTAACTAACTAAAGGATCCAAAAATCAAAAATTCCAAAAGATATTACATTACAAAAGGATGATATGTGCATCAAAAACTTGGGGGCCATGATATTGTCTGATTTATGTGGGGTTAGTCAAAGTAATTTTGTTTTATGATTTATGATAATCAAATTAAATTAAACATAGGAATATTATACGTAAGGAGAAATTTCAATAGACCAATAATTTTTTAATGATCATATTAACCATATGGTCTCTAATGTTTATTTCTTTTGTGATGAGTTCTCTCATATAAAGGGCAATGTTGAATGCATAACCAACATTTAATTATCAAAATTTGTAGTAGTATACTTTTATCCTTTTTAATACTACCCAATGGTGTATCATTATTTTTTACAACATTATGAATGTTTAAAAATAATTAAAACATAAATAACAATTCATGTGATAAAGCAAACATACAAAGTGCAAATGTTTGACATCTTAAAAAAAATAAAGTGTAAATGCTTGACATCCTTAAAAAAAGATGATTTTGGATGTGCAATATGGATAAATGACTTCCAATTATATTTGATACACATACCCAGTTATTTTTTATTAGGTTTAGACATTTAAAAATGTTATTTATGTATTTATTAGTTATTAAATTATATTATTCTATAGGATCTATATATTTTTGTTTATTAATTTAGATTAAGTTCTATTGGTGTGTTTTATATAATTTTTATTATTTTTGTTATCTCTCTCATTTTCTCTCTCCTTACTCCTCTCTTCTCTTATTGTATGCTCATATATTTTTAAAGTTTTCCCCGTAATCATATACTACATGTTTTTTGGGTTTTGAAATGTATAGTGTATGCTTTTGGGGTGTGGATCCTTATTACTTATTAAGGGTACCCCAAGGGTTATGAGTATCGTATTGTTATTTTTCCACCTATTTTTTTGGATTGCATGACAACATCATCCTAATTTAAATTTAAGAGGTGTATGAGTACACAAGCACATAAATGCATTTAATAAAACTAAGAGAATGAGGAAATCAATTCAAGCCTATAGAAAAATAACCTAAAAATCAAAGGAAATATAAAAGAGTATCTATTGTTGAATATTTTGACAACAAGTCAAAATAGGTCAACCCCCTAAAGTTAAAAACATGTATATGGGCTTATTAGGGTCTTATAAGGTGTATCATGGTCCTAGAAATGTCATTTGATGTGTCATTATCTTTTCCATGGACAATTTTAGTCCTTTATGTCATTTCATGTCACATAAGGTCAAGTCAGATCTTTGTCATATATGTCATTATTAACTCAAAACTTGTAGGTACTACATTGAAATCAAGAAAATATTTGGAATTTGAGGAAGTTTTGGAAGTTGTATAGTTTGTACAAGAGTTTGGAATGTGTGGTAGGATTATAAAATGGATCTTAAACTCCCCTAAACTCACACTCACATTTGATCAACTTTGAAACACTTGAAATTGGCCTAAAACCATTATGTTCTTCTATTGCTCTATTAGGTAGGAATAAATGACTAATTAGTTTTGGATTAGTATGAACATGAAGGGTTGATTCAAGTCAAATGCACTTGTTTGTATTTATTAAAATTAGTATACTTATATATCATGGTGAGAGTTAAATATTTGGTTGCATATATTCTATATACCAATGCTAAAAAGTCTTCTATATTTTCATGGTTGCTCATTCCCATACCCTATAGGTTTCTCTTCTATTTGAATTGGTCTGTACAAACCAATTGATGAAAGTGTTTCCATATAGTGTATAAATACTCCTCACACGGTTCTCAACTTATTTTTAATGTGTGGAGTGGATGAGATATTCACAAGAACTTTATTTTTCTAGTGAGAGTTGTATTGCTAGTTTGCATCAATGTTTCATCAATTATAGAGGGTTCTTGTTCCTATAAGGATTTAAAATAAAGATGTCATGGTGTGTTTCATGTATATAATGATATGATGGTCACCTATATTTCCAAATTTTAGTTTCATGTGAATAACATAGTCATGTGTATGCACAGTCAAACTTCCTTGTAAAAAAGCCACCTACAAGCAAGTAAAAAGAACCTTGCATAGTCATGGTGATGTAATAAAGGTTTAAAGATGGAAAATATCAGTTTATAATGATAAGAGGTATAATATTTGTTTAAAAAAAAATTAATCATGCACAAAATCTTATATCATAGTTTCATATACTATATGTGCATCTACAAGTGTTCCCCACATAAGTTGAGTAGAGTTAAAAGAGGGTGTTTGAGCTTGTTTGAGAGCCTCATAAAGTCTAGTAACATATAAGAACATCATATAATCAATAATAGATCCATAAATTGGAAAAAATACTTGAAACCATGATCATATGTGAATAAGTTGACTTAAGGGACACCTTAACTTAAAGTCTATGAAATAGGGTTGTTACCTTTATTTTGATCCTTCTATAATGAAATATCTGAGGTCTAAACTAGTCTAATGGTCTTTATCATGAAACCCAATCATAGGATAACTAACTTTAAATATAAATTAATTTTTTGGTCCCAATAGGTATTATATATGAGGCCTCCATATTATACATTCTTTCAATGTAGAATGTCAGAGTTCTTTACAGTGTTTTGAGTTTCATATAACCTTACAGTCCAACAATGGCATGATGGAAGCTTACCATCATAACAAGTGACCCCACATGGATAGAGAAAAAACCATGGCATAAATAAAATAAAAAGAGTTAACTATATAAGGTTCAAGAGTGAATATTCACCTATAAGGGTCCCTTTTTCACCAAAATGAACACCTATAGCTAAACTGTGTACTAATGAGATACTAAGAGTATATAATTTGGAGGTTAACTATACCTATGGGAAGAGAAAAGTATAAAAAACTGAAGAGAGTAATTATATGACTTCAAGGATATCCTAATAATAATTTAAAATGTATATCATTTATGGAAACATATATTAATAACCTCATTTGCTTAAAATATGTACATATAATTTGCTACTGTAGGCAATTTAGAGTAGTCAAGTAAAGAGAAGTATATGTTAGAGTTGTAAAACATTGTAGAATTAATATACCATGATTACATCACTCACATATTTTTAGGGTCAAGATAATTTATTATTAATAAGAAAATAAATATGGTAAGGGTATTGACCTATAACTATAACATTGAAAATTTCTCAATACCCTATATAGTCTTATCTACAAGTCTATTTTAAAGATGGTGGCATTTGAAAGTTTTAGGAGAGTGATAAAATTTAAAATTTGGTACACAATACCTTCATAACCTAATTTATCCTCTCATATAATTGGTTTTATTTATAATATAGGGGAAGTGCCTTCTATTCTATCTCAGATGGAGGGTACTCCCAAAGAGGCAAAACCACAAACTTGATGAGGAGATGAAAAGATAAAGTTTTGGGAAGGTTTTTAACACTAAAAATGGTTGTATAAATTTGGAATGAGGGATTAAATTTTTTGGAACACCTTAAAACCAATAGAAAATACACAGGGTGGTTTTGGGCATAAAGGACATAATCAGGCTGATTTAGGCCTAGTTAGGCCTAAAGCCCTAAAGGGATCTCAATACCATTTTTAGGGACAATTAAACCTTCCCACATATTTGATCAGATTTATATGGATATTTAAGGTGAAGTTTTTCAATTGGATTGCAAAAACCCATCACAAGTTGGTCAAACTTGACCTTTTTCACCTTAGGCTTACTTAGATTGTAGTCTCAAGCTCAAGAAGCCAACCTCAAGAGATCATACAAGTATTGAAACTTATATTGGAGGCCCAAGGAGTTGGGAATGTTTAATACTATCACTAAAATTCTTTTATATGAAATGGTTTGAGGTTTTAATGTCAGGGTTGTATGAACGATCCTTAAGAGTCAAAACATCCTAAAACCCTCCAAAACCCTTACTCTTGACCCTATTGGAAAAGTAAAGAATAATATGCATCCAAATGAGATAGTTTGGTTTTGGAAGTATTTTTTACTTGTATAAAACTCCCTTAGGCTCCTTCTCATCGGATTGGTTTGTACCTTATTTGTATAGCTAGGGTATAAAACATGTTTTCTTGATAGTTTTTGATGGTTTTGTAGGTGCAAATGAGTCTTGAAATATTAATATAATTTGGAAAGGCCAGTTAGGACCTAATATAACACTTAATGTTTATTTATTTCTTCATCAAATAACTCAAACACTTCTGCAAGCTCCTTCACTTCAATTAGTCTGTGGAGGACAATGAGAATAGAGGGTGACCATCAAGTGAGAAGTGATAACTCCAATTTGGAATGGTTTTTGAGGAAAAAATACTCTTGAAAGGTGCCATATCACCCCTTATTTGGATTGGATTGAGGAAATGAAGATAATTTGGGTGATAAATTTAGGAACATACATACAAGGCTAGTGATGGTGACTGTAGATGGTGGGAATAGGTGTACACAAGAATAAAAATGGTTAGGGACACATATAATGAATTTTTAAGCTTGTTTCTGACCCAAATTTAATAGTTCATATGTTTCAATTATTCCTAGTCTACTTTGGATCATCCAAGAGAGGCCTAGTGATGAAGGTAGTTTCAAGAAGCCATTTGAAGGGTCCTACACCAAATTTGAGGAGTTGTCATCATTTATATGGACATTTTTACAAAAATTAATTTCATGGTATATTTAATAATATTTTATCATAAAACATAACTAATTTTCATGCCTTGATAAGTGCAATTGTGACCATTTAACTCTATTTCCCTCTCTCCTCTCACACATTCTATAAATGTAAGCCATTTTGGCTCTTGTTTCATTATTCTACACATTGTATGGTGAATCCCTATTGGTTTGATATTGTAATTTGCCTTTGAATAATAAATGAAATATGGTTTTTAGTTCACAAAAATATTACGTAAGTGTGTGAAGAGATGTATGGTGAGTTCTAGTGATAATCTTATATCCTTGCTTCTCTTTATCTTTTCATGTTTTGTGCAAAAAGTTCTCATTCTAACATGTCATATGGAGTTTAGATAGTGTTTTTGACTCCATTAAAGTGTAAAATTAACATTAGTTTATAAAAATAACCTATAATATACTTAACATGGGTATTTTCATGCATATCACCTCCATATTGAAATACTAATGTTAGAGTATTCTAGGACTTTGAAGCTAGTGTCATAGGTATTTTCTCTTATTGCAAAAGTATGATAGCTTAGTGGAAATAATTATGGTGTATCACCCCATTTGAATAGTTTAATTTCACACATATTTATACCTCTTTTCATGCAAAAAATTAGTTAGTGTAGGTGATAAGCACATAAAGGTCGATATAGGGAGCTAGCCCTTAAACCTAGAGCTCTACCTCTACTTTAGGCAACCTACAGGCCTAGAGGTATTCCAATGTCACAAAAATATTATATTAGGATTTAAAAACCTTATTTAAGGTGATATATTTGGTGATAATTTTTATGGCATGCCCAATGGGACCATTTTTCTAAAGACAACTTGTCAAAGTGAATGTTGGTCTTGACAATGTCACAACTGCATATGGTGTTCTACTCAAAATTTGTCAAATCCATTCAAGGTAAAATATTGTTTTAGACCATTGTTTTGTCATATATTTATGCTCACACATCATGGTACTTACTATTTCATCTTATAGTATATTATTTAATCTTGTAAATTCATCTCTTCAACTTGAACTTCCCCTTGAAGTTCAACAACCTCAACCTATTCTTCCCTTTGAAGAGCAAGAGGACTTTTCTAGCCAAGAATACTAAGAAAGTGAGTAAGTGGCTGAAGATAACATGGATAGGTATGATTTATTCTCAATTTTTAATAATGAAAACCCTATCCATCTTGATGCATATGATGACATTCCACCTAATGCTACAAATAGTGTTCCTACATTCAATGGTGATGGCCATGTCACTCCTAGTGAGCACATTAAGGATTAATCAAAATTTTGTATTTTTCAAAATGTCATTGAGGTAAACATTACCATTATAATCTTCACCATGTATCTTAAATGGAAATAACTTGAATGGTATAGGAATTTTCCCAGTGGTTATATCACAACTTGGGATGATTTTGGAGAGCTACTAACATCAAGATTTGAGGACAAGATTGATCACACTTCACTCATCCATTAGATCAACATGATTCAAAGAGCCCCTAAGGAGATAATTAATGATTTTAATGAGATATTATAAAGGAATTATCATATTTTACCTCCTCCCATGAGAAAACATTATATCTTTGTGTTCCCCACATATTTGAGAAATATTGGTACTGACATAGCCATCATGCTATAATCCATGGGTGGTTACACTTTACCTAAAGCATATGAAATTTCAACTAGAGATAAGAATGGACTCATAAAACATGGGAAGTTACATCCAAAAGTGTCCATGAATCTTATACCAAATATGTCTACTGATAATCCAAGTGTCTCTCAAGTTCCTAATGTAAATGCTAAGTCAAGGACTTTTGCTAAGAAGGTAAAAGAGAAAATTAGTTGGAAGGAAAGATATCAATCGTTAGAGGATCAAATTAGGAAATTAATATAAAGTAAGGTTCTCATCAAAACCCCTACCTATAATAAAATAATATGGATAAGGGAGAGTTCAAGGGTAGCCTAACTTTAATAAGCTTACCAATGCATACAATCCTACTTCAACCTCCAACAAAAGAGCAATGGTACTGGTGCATAGAATTTTGATCCAAGGAGAAGAATGATAGAAAGGTCAGATTATGGATGAAAATGAAGGTGAAAATAAAGATATAGTTACTCAAGGAGGATTCACTCCTCAACTATTAGTAGATGATGAAGTCCTTATGTAAGCTAATCAAGGATGGTAGCCTCAAGGAGTGAGTTTTACTAACTTCCTAGTTCAAGAGACCTATGTTATTAATCATGGAAATTAAATTATAGGAAATAATATAGATAAGAGGAAGGATAAATGAGATAATAATGGTATGCCTTAAAGTTCATACAATCCTCCTACAAGGCAAAAAACCATGACTTCAAGCAAGATAGGCCCTATAATTCCTGCACCTCCTCCAAATCAGAATGTTGGAAGGTCTTCTCTAAGTACTTCAATACCCAAAAATAAAAGAACTTACTTCCCTCTAATAACTAAAAAGAAAGTAATTACTTATACTTTAAACATTTTTGAATCATTGAAGAATGCTAAGGAATATATCTCTCTTTGGGATGTCCTTCACATGCTTGGCCAAAAAGAACTCTTGCAGAAGTAGCTTTTCACTATCCATGCTAGTCTTTCATCATCAAGCTATAGTCATAATAATGTTTCTCTTACCAATTCTCCTAATAACATTATGGAACTCTCTAAAAAATATGAGAATCCTCCACCTTTCTACCTCACTCCCATTATGGGGGATAAGCTTGTTCATAACTACATAGTTGATAGTGGAGCTAAAACATTAGTGATGCCCAAGGTTGTAGATAAAAAATTAGGTCTAAAGTATGAACCACATAGTGAAGGGGTGATTAAATTATATGGCACACATACCAAGTCAATATGATTATTTAAATGTCTAAAAATTTTCCTCCATGATTATGCAAGCTTCCCCATTCTTCAAGACATTATGGTTGTGGACTTGGCTGCCCACTTTACTATCTGCCTCTAGAGTAATTTCACAACTAAGATAGGAGGATACCTCTTAGTTTATTGGTCCTTCTTAGAATTTAGGAAAATATATGGAACAAATTTAACCATAATAACTCAACCACTTGTTAATTTCCACATTTAACCCTATATAGAAGCAAGCTCCAATTTAAATTATGTCATCAATGATAATGAAGAGCCTATTCTGGTTGATGGTAAATTTTCTAAGATTGAATGTATTTCTGATCTATTTTTTTATGAGTATAGTTTAGACACATATGTACATGATTCATACACATATTTTGAGAAAATTGACCTTGGCACCTCTATCACCCATGAGGGAGCAAATGAGTAATCTAAGGTAAGTGTTGAGCATTATTTCTCACAAGCTACTGAAGTAAATTACTTGATTCATGTGTATGATGATAGTTTGAAGAGCATGATATATTAATATGGTGAGAAAAAAAATTCTATTTAATTGTAATTGATGAAGGATCCCTTGAAGTTAATAGTCATGAAGAGGAAGATGACCTATGGTAAAGGTTCAATGCCATATGTCAAGAGTTTGATCATTTGAGTAATCCTACTTCTCCTCTCAAGCCTCATAAAAAGTATGAATTTGATGATAGGATTGTTTATAATAATAACAAGAAGGTTTTGGAGTTTCTCATAAAACATTAAGGAGAGGGTCTTGATAAGCATGAGGTTAAATGCAAAGCTACTATCATAGAAGTTACTATCATAAAAGAGCATAATGAACATAAGGTAAAAGTTTGTGTGTTCAAGGAGAAAATAACACCTCAAACTAGTTCTTATTTACTCTCATATGTGTTGGAGTGTAAGGATTATGATCTTGATGGTCTCATACATAAAAAACATCATGTCCAAGATGAGGGTAAGGTTGAGGTAGTTGTCATGCATCCTAAACTATAGTTTGAAGAGCACTAATTGAACATAGAAAAAGTAAATAAGGTTGAATATTCAAACAAATATATTGGGTATTAGTATAAAACATCCTTAAAGGACCAAAGAATAAAACTTCTAAGCATAAGAAGAGCTAAATATGGTAATATTTTTGACCATCAACATGAGCAAGTATTTTTTGACAAACATGTTTCACATGTTAAGTTTATTTCATGGAGAAACAAGGATGTAATATGAACCATATTTGACCTTGGTTTAAGTATGGTGAGTTTTTCCTTGCCTCAAGTTTGAGGTCTTGTATATACTAGGATATGTGTGTGTCTTTGTTTTAGTTGTGTGTGTGTTCCATAAGTGTTCTTTAGAACACATGTGTGTTTCCTTTGGTGTGTCTTGTTTTTTGTGTATTTTATTATTTTTTGTGTGGTTTAAAGTTAAATTTAGTGTCAAAATTATTCATAGGTGATTCCATACCCCAAGGGATAGGATTAGGCTCCTGGTCAATGGCATAGCTAGCTTGCCACCCCTAGGAAATTACTAAGAATGTTGACTATTTTGACCACAAGTCAAAATAGGTCAACCACCTATAGTTGAAAACTTATATAGGGAATTATTAGGGTCTTTTAGGGTGTATCATGATCCTAGATATGTCATTTGATGTGTCATTATCTTTGTCACGGCCACTTTTAGTCCTTTATATCATTTCATTTCACTTAAGGTCATGTTTAGGCCCTTTAATGAAGTTTTTATAGTTTCCATAGAAGGAAAAGTGTTCTAAGGTGTTTATTAACATCATTAATGCCATATAATTGTAATATATGTTAGTCTTAATTGAAAAATTGTAGGTACTACATTGAAATCAAGAAAATAGTAGGAAAATGAGGAAGTTTTGGTAGTTATATAGTTTGTACATGAGTATGGCATGTGTGGTAGACTTATAAAATGACTATTTAACTCTCCTAAACTCACTCTCACATTTGAATAGATTTTAAACACTTGAAAGTGTCTTAAAACCATTCTATTCTTCCATCATTCCATTAGGCAGGCAAAAATAACTCACCAATTTTCGTCTAGTAAAGATAATAGGGATTGATTCAGGTCAAATTCACTTGGTGGTAGATAATAATATTAGTATAATTTCATCTCATGGTTAGAGTTCAATAATTTTTTACTTCTACTCTATGAACCAATTCTAAGAAGTCTGTTACCTTTTTATGCTTGCTCATTTCCATACCCTATAGGTTTCTCTTCAGTTTGCATTAGTTCATACCAAAAAATTTATGAAAGTGTTTCCAAATAGTGTGTAAATCCTCCTCACATGGTTATCAACTTATTTTTCATGTGTGGAGTGGATGAGATAAGCACAATCATTTCATTCTACTAGTGAGAGCTCCATTGCTAGTTTGCACTCAGTATTTAATCAATTATAGAGGGTTCTTATTCCTATAGTGGTTTAAAGTAAATATGACATGGTGTGTTGAATGCCTCTCATTATATGATGGTCACCTCTCTTTCAAAATCTTAGTTGAAAAAGTGTTACATGTGAATAACATAGTCATGTGTACGCACAATCGGACTTGAAAAAAGGTGACTTACAGGTAGGGAAAAGGAACCTTAAATAGTCATGGTGATGTGATAAAGGTTTAAAGATGGAAAATATCAGTTTAGACTGATAGGAGGTCTAATATTGGTTGTAAAATCAATTCATCATGCACATAGTCTTATATCATACCTTCACAATTCCATATATTGTATGTGCATCTAAAGGTGGTCTCGATAGAGGTTGAGTAGAGTTGAAGGAGGGTTTTTGAGCTTGTTTGAGAGCCTCATCAAGTATAAGAACATGGGATAACATCATATCATCAATAGTAGACCCATAAAGTGGAAATTAGAATTTAAAATAGGTTCATATGTGAAGAAGGTGATTTAAGGGACACCTTACCTTAAAGTCTCTTAAATAGGGTTTTTACCTTTCTTTTGATCCTTCCATTATGAAATATCTTTAGTCTAAACTAGTCTAATGGTCTTCATCATACAACCTAGTCATAGGATCACTACCTTGAAAAATAAAGTGAGTGTTTTTCCTAAAAGGTAGTGTAGATTAGTCCTCCATCTTATGTATTCTTTCACTGTAGAATGTCAGTGATCTTTACAGTGTTTTGAGTTTCAAACAACCTTACAGTCTAATAATGGTATGATGGAAGCTTATGTTCATATAAAGTGACCCCACTTAGATAAAGAGAACACCATGGTATCCATATCAGTAAGAAAGGTAAATATATAAGGTTCAAGATTGAAGATTCACCTATAGGGTTCCCTTTGTTATCAAAATGACCACCTATAACTAAACTATGTATTGATAAGATACTAAGAGTATACAATTTGGAGGTTGACTATACCTATGGTTAGAGACAAGTATAAATAACTAAAGAGAGGAATTTGATTAATTCAAGGAAATCCTAAGAATAATTTATAAGTTATAGCATTTATGTACACCTATAAGCATAACCTCATTTTCTTGAAATAGGTACCTATAATTTGCTATAGTAGACAGTTTAGCCTATTCAAGTAGAGAGAAGTGTAAGTTAGAGTTGTTAAAGGTTTTAGAAGGAATTAACCATGATTAAAAAACTCACATAGTTTTATCGTCAAGATCATGTCTTATTTTTAGGAAATTAAATATGGTAAGGGTATTGACGTATAGTTACAACCTTGCAAATTTCTCAATACCTTGCACAATCTTGTTTGCAAGTCTATTTTGAAGATGGTGGTGTTCTAAGGTGCTAGGAGATTGATCCAAATTTTAAATTTGGTATATAATAACTTCATAACCTAATTGAGCTTATCATATCCTTAGTTTAATTGAGAAGTTATGGGAAGTGCCCTACGTTCTATCTTTGATAAAGGGCACTCCTAGAGAGGAAAAAATATAAACTTGATGAGAAGATGACAAGAGAAAGTGTTGGGAAGGATTTGAAAACTAAATAAGGGTGTTGAAAGTTGGAATGAGTGATAACATAGGTGTGAAGACCTCATAATAATTAGAAACTACATAGGGTGGTTTTGGGAATCAAGGACACATTCAAGCCTATTAATTTCAAGAAGCCAACTTCAAGGGATCATACCAGTATAAAAACTTAACATCAAGGCCCAAGGAGTTAGGAGATGTTGAATAATGTCCCTAAAATTCTTCTAGATGAATTGGTTTGAGGTTTTCAATATCAAGTTATATGAATAATCCTTAAGATTCAAAATGTCCTAAAACCCTCCAAAACCTTGCTCTTGATCTGATTGGAAAAGTAAGGAAAAATATGCATAAAAATGAGCTATTTTGGTCTAGGAAGTGTTTTTCACTTGTATACAAATCTCTCGGGCTCCTTCCCATCAGATTGGTTTGTACCCTATTTAAACAGAGAAGGTACACAATAGGTTTTATTAATAAATTTTGATTTTGATGATTTTATAGGTGTAAAAGAGTATCAAAATATGAAGATCATTTGGTAAGGTCAATTGGGACCTAATATAACTCCTTATATTCATTTATTACTTCATAAAATCACACAAACACTTCTAAAAGCTCCTTCACATTAGGCAGTCTATGGAAGATAATGAGAATAGAGGGTGACCATCAAGTGAGAAGTGATAAGTCCAATTGGGGGGCCTTGTAAGGTCTACTTGATGGTTTTAGATGCAAGGGTAATATTTATAGGTGTCATATCACCCATTACATGGATTTTACTGAGTAACTGAAGAGCATTTAGGTGACAAATGTAGGGACAAACCTACAAGGCTAGTGATGGTGACTGCAAATGGTGGTTATAAGTGTCAATTAGAAGATTAGCAGGTAGGAACACATATAATGCATGTTAAATCTTGTTTATAATCTCCTCTTTATATTGCATATGTGTTAGCTATTCCTATTCTACTTTAGAGTGCTCGAGATAGGCCTAATGATGAAGGTAGTTTCAATAAGCCATTTAAGGGTCATATGCCAGATTCAAGGAGTTTTCATGATTCACATGGATATTTATCTACAAAAAAATTTCTTGGTATATTTCATAATGTTTTTTCCTACAACATAATTGATTCTCATTCCTTGATAAGTGGCATTATGATCCTTGATCTCCACTTCCCTCTATCCTCTCACACATTCTATAAATGTAAAATATTTTGGTTCTTGTTTCCTAATTCCATACCTGGTATGGTTAATCCCTACATGTTGGATATTGTAATTTTCCTTTAAATAATACTTGATATCTTATTTTGAGTTCAAAAACATTTTTTATAAGTGTGTGAAGTGATGTATGGTGAGGTCTAGTGATAAGCTTCTATCCTTGCTTCTCTTTATCCTTTCATGTTTGGTGCAAGAAATTCTTATTCTAGTAGGTAATATGGAGTGTAGATAGTGTGTTTTACTCCCTTCAAGTGTGTAAGTAACCTTAGTGTATAAAACTAACCTCTATTCCACTTAATTTGGGTATTTTCATGCATATCTTCTCCATATTGAAATATTAATGTTAGAGTATTCTAGGACTTTAAATCTAGTGTCATAAGTCTTATCTCTTAGTGTAAGTGTATGATAACATAGTGGAAATCCTTATGATGTACCTAATGAGACCAAAATATGGCTCATTATTAACATGTAATTTCCTTCATTTCATCTCTCTAAGGATATAATCTTATGTAAATCATAGACCTTTAGCTAACTACTGCATGGAAAATAACTACTTTATCTCATTTATGTCAAACCAAAGGTTGAGTTACCATTTTGTCATTTATACCTAACAAGTAGCATGTTTTAGTTTTTTGGTTTTTAAGAATACACATGAAGGATGGAAAAAAAACATTTTGGAGAAGTTCTAGTTTTGACCTCCATTTCTCAACTACTAATCTAGGATCTATGAACTCTACCAGTCTAGAATCTATGAACTTTTTAGATCTAAAATCTAAGAAACAAAAGATTTTGTAGATGATTTGAAGAGGAAGATTACTCCATCTAGAATCACATCAATGAAATACTTGCCTCTTATTTTTAAGGATTCAATCTTGATATATTTTATATATATTTGGACCTTAAAACTATTATAGGGATAGTATAACTATCTTATCAAGACAAATAGATTTTTAGGATCTTGATCAATCCAAATTTCCTATTTTGAGGATGAATGGATTGACTAATAAGTCCTATTTTCCTACATACTTTTTTTAGTTTGATGAATATTTTGTAAATATTTTGTCTAAAAAGAAGATGAATAACTATTACACTCAGAATTATAGATATACTATAAATGTTCATGTTTTCTATTAATAAGTGTAATATCATTCTAGCTTTTAGTACTGAGTAAACTTTCTTCCTGACTCTAAGAAGACCAAGGGCCCACTCTCCTTGGAACTAAGAATATCTATATGGTATTTATATTTATGTTAAATTAATTTTGCATTACTAGATAATTAGAATATCTTAAATACTTACAAATATTAGTAATTTAAATTCAAATATTTACATTCCAATAATTATCTTCTTTTATAACAAGTGTAACTTAGTCTTAGTGTTTCTTTTGATTTACTGCACAGGAGTTAGTTAGCTTATAATTATCTCTCCAACTGAGTGTTTACATTTCCATGCAAGTGTGAATTAGATAGATTTACATTTCCAAGAAAGTGTGAATTAGATATATTTATATTTCCATGCAAGTGTGACTTACATAGATTTACATTTTCAAAAAAGTGTGAAGTATATTAAGGGTGATTTAATTTCAAGCAAAGGATTGAATTACTTAGTTTAATGGTTAATCTCTTCTTTTAACAATTGTGTGAATCAATTATCTTAGAATAATTATTTCATTGGTAAAATTTATATTAGAATCATAAAAATCCCCCCAATACCAACTTATAGATCTACCAACATAAACCTTACTATAGATGGCTTTGGACACTGACCCTAGTTTGATAGACATCAATCTAAAATATTGATTAAATGAAGGGTTAAACAATAGTCATCATTTTTGTCACCATTGTTAGGGATATTGTTAGGTGTTAGTAAGATAAAACTTATTGATCTATAGTTAAAAAAACATAAAAAAAATCAAAAAAAGAGAAGTCAATTTATGTTCCAACCTAGAGATTCTAAAGGAAGGTTTATCCCTAAATACCCTCTAAAAATAAATGCTGAAAGCTCTACTTCAAAACTCCAAGAAGAAAGTCAGTCATCTTTATCTGAGAGACTTGAATAAGCTATGGAATCACATCTTCAAGATTCTCCTAAAATATTATTTGGTACTAGAGTGTTGTCTCAACCAAGTCCTATAAGAAGAATTCACTCTGAACATCAATTTCCAAGAAGAGAGTATTTAGAGTTTGTAAAAGATTTAGAAGAAGCATTTAAACAAGCTATCATTGAAGAGATTTTTAAAGAATTTGAGCAACCTTCAACAAATGTTCATTAGGAAGCTAATCCTAGTTTTGAAGAACCATCAGAAGAAGAAGACATGGCTCAACAACAAAACTAGTAAGTTTTAGTACCAAGAAGGACTTTTTCCTTTCCCATTTTTTTAGATCCTAATGATCAAACTTCTATGAAAAACATTTTTCCTGCTAATTTGATAAATTTTTGGGGAAAATCTACAAAAGATCCTGACTAGTTTTTGTTTGAATTTAAGGTACTTTGTAAAACCTATGACTACACAATAGACAATCAGAAAAAAAAAATTGTTTCCATCTACACTCAAAGATGCAACCATGAGATGGTTCATGGGCTTACCATGTAATTCCATTCACACATGGGATGAAATGGAAAATAAATTTGTAAACAAGTATCAATATTATTATAGGGTATGGGAAAGAAAGGAAGATTTTTATAAAATCAAATAGAATGATGATGAATCCTTGGAAGACTATCTAGATAGATTTACATTTGTTCATAAAGGGAGTAGTTACCCACTCACTGAGGAATTCCTAAAAATTATTTTCCTCAAAATATTATATAAATAAACTATATATGCATTAAATCTAATGATAAGATGAGACATAAATAAATTGGGATTTCATTAGATTTTATAAATTTTTACTAATTACTTTAAGATAAGAATAAGGATTAGGAGAACAAGACTAGGGAAATCCAATGAAATGGATAAATTGATGGAAGAATATGCTAATCTAAAGATAGACATTTTGGTCACACTCAATACTACATTATATGGCCTTCAGGCTAAAGCCAATACAATAGAACCATTAAAAATATACTATCCTAAGTGTAGGTTGAAACATGCCCTTAAAACCTGTCCTTTGGATTAAAAAAGCATTTCATCTTATGGAATATATGAAGGAAAATATCATAACATATATCATTGTACTTATCTTCCCACTTTTAAAAGTTAGATGAAATAAAATGTTTAACCCAGTGAAGAGCTAAACTATATTCAGAGGTAGAGATTCTTTCCACAAAACTAACACCAAGGATAGTTTTCTTTCAAAAAATTAGGTAACCATTAGACATCATCATGGAATGTTCTAATTCCTCCATCCATGTGGGAACAAACATAGATGAGATCAAATCAAATTATATGGCAAGGACAAGAATGGATACCACCTCAACCATGGATGATACTACCTCAACTATGGATAATGCCACAATAGCCATGGGTGCCCCAAAAATAATCACATACACAATGGAGTCCACAATGGAATCCTAATCCATAATACAATCAACCAAGAAGACCACCATAGTATAAAACTATAATGCCACCCCCTATTGTCCAACATCTATATTAAGTTAATCAACCCCCATGCATGCACAACCAATATCCAATCAAAAGAATAAACAACCACCACTTGTTAATGTTAGTGAACAAGATGACACAATGATTGTAGGAGCAATTGACTACTCTGATATTTAGTTAAGATTAGGAAAAAATGTAAAGGAACCACCAATTATCATTTCTAAAATACCAAATGGAAATGAAGAAATAAAACAATCTCAACTAAATAACAAATAAATTGAAAGCAAAGAAAACTTTGATAAACATAAGGGAAATGTCACTATACTAGTAGTTCCTTTCCTTGAGAGATTAAAATAAATTGAAACCAAAGAATAATTAGATTTGATCCATGAGTTGTAAAAGATTAGCATTGAGGTACCCTTAATACAAGCTATTAAGTATAATCTTGAATTGAATAAAATCATTAAGAATTTGTGTCATGACACCTAGAAGAAAGAAATAGTATCCAAAAACCATACATGTTGATGGAAAGTTTCCTAATTTGTTAGCAAGAAAAGTCTTAATACCCAAGTATGGAGACCTAGGTTATATTTTCATAATAATAAATATAGGTGGAAAGGAAATTCTAAATGTTCTAGTGAATCTAGGGGTAATAATCAATGTCATAACAATGGATACTCTCCAAACACTATCCCTGATGAGAATGCAACCTGCCACTACCATCCTTCAAATGGTAGATTGATCTATGGCTAAACTATAAGTAACTATAGAGAATGTTATAGTATTTTTTGAATCTTGGGAGTATCTAGTTGACTTTATGGTGCTACAACCCAAAACTAAGAATTTAGGATATCCCCTAATCATAGGAAGACCATGGCTAGTTACTGTGGTAACACTAATTGATTTCAAGTTAGGAGACATTATCATTTATAATGGTTTAAAATTAAAACAAAAACATTTCTTTGTACCCTCTTACAAAACCATCAATCAATCAAAGAAAAAATTTGGTTGGATAAGCTAGATAATATAACAAATGAATTTTCATCTTTGGCTATAATTATAGTTAAAGAGAATTTAGAAAAAATGAATGAATAAATAATCCAAGGTTATGAAGAACATAACCATTTAGAATAAATGTCTACCAATTTAAAACCTATGCACTCTATTATTCTAGAATCTATGAACTCTATTAGTCTAAAATCTATGGACTTAACCAGTCCAGAATCTATCTGCCAATCCAAAATATATGGACTTAGCCAGTCAATAATATACAGAATCTCTAGACATTTTTCGGACATATTATATCAACATTTTTTATACTTCTTCATCATATGATCATAGGCTGATTCAAGTAAATATTTAGAATTGGGAAAAAACACAACAAACCTATTTCTTGAGTGCATTCCATTACCCATTAACATGAGCTATTCCTCTTAGAAAAGGATTTGTTGAAAACATAACTACATTCCATATGCTAATTACTCATCAATATCATTTGAATTTATTAATGAGTAAATTTAAGAAAGTGAAACCTAATCATCCAAGCACTAAACCTCTCATGGTGTTATTAGGAAAAGTCTTGAACATTAATAGTTGGTTGACAAATGATGAAAAGGATAACTTTTTGAAGTCTTAGAGTGACACACCAAGGCTTTTTATTGGGATTACAATGATATGAAGATAATTCACCCAGGTGTATGTACACATAATATCTACATAGTATCAATAAAACTAGTAAGATAGCCATAAAGAAGAATAAATCCAACATTTGAAAGATAGTCAAAATAGAAATTCAAAATTATTTGGATGTAGGATTTATTTACCCCATTTTGGATAGCCAATGGTTTCACCATTGGTAATTCTACCTAAAAATAATGAGAAATGGCATGTATGTGTCTATTATAGAGAACTAAACAAATCCACTTTAAGATATTATTTTCCATTACCTTTCAATGACCAAGTTTTATACAATTTGGTAGGGAAAAAATATTTCTCTTTTTTAGATGGGTTTAGTGGATACAACTAGATAATGGTAGTAGGTAAAGATCATGATAAATCCACATTAACCTATCATTGGGGAACCTTTTCCTATCGAGTACTTCCATTTAGAAAATTTAATGCTCCTGCAACCTTTCAAAGAGCAGTCCTAGCAATATTTTCTAACCTCACTAATGAATATGTGGAGGTTTACATGGATGATTTCACTATCCATGGAGAAACCTATGAATAAGCTCTTACTAATTTAGAAAGAGTTTTGAAAATATGTGAGGAACATCAATTATCATTAAGTCATGAAATATGCTTGCTGATTGATCAAGAATAGTGTTAGGATATCACATTTTTATAAAAAGAATTTAGGTAAATCCCAAAAATGTTGAGATAATCTCTAACCTGCCCATTTTACATACACAAACAGAGGTTAAAAGTTTTTAAGGACATGATAGATATTATATATTCTTTATAGACAACTTTAGCAAAATAGATACTCTTATGTTTGCTTTGATAACAAAGGACAGTGAGTTTGTATGGAGTGCTAATTTCCAACAAGATTTTGAAACATTCAAACCCAAGCTTAGTACTGCCCTAGTATTAAGAGGATCATATTGGAAACAAACTTTTCACACACACACACACACACTATTTTATATATATATATATATATATATATATGCATGTATATATATATATATACATATATATGTATATATATATATATATACATACATACACACACACACACACACACATACACACACATAAATATATGTATATGTATAATATAAATATGTATATATATATATATATATATATACATATACATATATACATACATACATACTTCCAACACAACAATGGGTGCATTCCTGGGAAAAAAAGATGAGAATGATCACATGCATGTTATCTATTATATCAATAAAAATATGACACCTGCTAAGAAAAACTACACCATAACTAAAAAAGAGCTCCTTGTTATAGTCTATGTAATAAATAAATTTAGACACTATATAATAGGCTATAAGGTGTTCATCTATACAAACCGTTTAGCTATTATATATGTTACCAACAAACCAATAGTGGGATGAAGGATTATCATATGGTTTTTGCTTTTACAGGAATTTGATATAACTATTATAGATAAACCAAGAAAATTTAATGTGGTTGTTGATTTCTTATTCAAACATGACACTTTTGGTGAAGAAGAACCAATAGAGGATGATTTTTTAGATGAACAACTATTTGTTATTTTAACAAAATCTCCATGGTTTGCTGATATAGCTAATTACCTTGTTACAGGGAAGTTTCCTCTGTATTTTTCAAGAAATCAAAAAATATTTAATTAGAGAAATTTATTTTAAATGGATTAATGGAATGTTATTTAAATTTAGACCTAATCATGTTTTTCATAGGTGTGTAACCAATAATGAAGCATATGACATCATCAAAGCTTATCATGATGAACTAGGAGGAGGACATTACTCAACTTAGAGGACTATATAAAAAATCATAGGAGCAGGATACTACTAGTCTTCCCCTCACAGACAAGTAAACAGATATGTTAGATAATGTGATGTCTATCAAATAATGGGATAACCCACTCTTTTAGCTGAGATGCCTCTCTATCCTCATTTGGTTTTAGAATCATTTGAGAAATGGGGAATTAACTTTGTAGGACCTATGGATCCCCCATCTAGAGGAAAGTAATATCTATTAGTTTGCATAGACTATGTTACCAAATGGGTAGAAGTTGAAGTTTTAACACATGCTTGAGAAGAAGCTATAGTATATTTCCTATATTTTAGAATTATGCAAAGATTTAGTGCTCCAAAGGAGATAGTCTCATATCAAGGACCCTAATTCATGTCAAAAATGATAAATTACTTCATGAAAGTATATCAAGTGTATCCTAGGAAGTCTTTTACATATCACCCACAAGCTAATGGATAAGTTAAAGTCACAAACATAGAATTAGAAACCATTCTAACCAATATTTTTAGTACCAACAAAAAATATTGGGAAAATAAAGTACCAAAAGAAGTTAAGGCCTATAATACCACCTAGAAAATAACTACTGGTTTCTCTCCTTATGAGATAGTTAATGATAAGAGACCCTTATTCTATATTGAATTTGAATTACAAACATTAAAAATAACATTAGAAGTGGGAATTGAATTGAAAAAAATACAAAAAGAGAAACTCATGCAACTCAATCAACTTGATCAAATGAAAATTGAAGTCGTACAGAGGAATAAATTAGTGGAAAATTATAGGAAATTTTGGCATTATTCACACATCAAACAATGAAAGTTTTAGAAATAATAATGGGCATTATTGTTTGACTCAAAATTTTAACAATTCTAATGTAAACTATAAACAAGGTGGTTAGGACCATATCAAATAGAGGAAGTCTTTGAAAATAGTTTTGTCAAGTTGATGCCCATTGATGATAATAGAAGGACTCTTCTAGTCAATGGGCATAGCTAAAAATTTATCAAAAACCTTGTAGTAAAGATGAATCTGTATAGAAAATGAAAAGTGAAATAGTTTTCTTGGAGGAATCAGTTTCTTCCAAGGAACTTGTTATTTAATGATTTCTCTCTGTTTGGATTTTTTTTAAACAAAATAAATAAATAAATAAATTAAATATTGAAAATCATTTCAAAGATGCTATTGACAATGCATAGCTAGAAAACCAACTTGTTGGCTAGTTATGCATTGCTAAAAAGGGCCTTGACTAGAAAACTAGTAATGGCTGGTCAAGGGGAAAAAACCAAAAAAAAATTTGATCATTCAATCTTGATTGATTTCCTCCTACAATGAAACTTCAGATTTTTATTTTAAATTATGCTAACTAATTTATGTAAACTTATTTGTGTAGGAAAAATGACAAGAGAAGAACAAGATCTGAGGTAAGAATAAATGAGTTATAAGTTTTATTTATTCATGTTTTAGTGAAATAGAAGTATTTTGATTTAAATAAGAAAATCCTATGGAGATGAAAAACCATAATTAGATAATCATCTATCCTCTAAAAGAGAGGAATAATCATAGAATGTAAAAGAAAGGGATAAGGAAGCACATGCCATAATGGATACATGTATCTAATGCAATTAATTACATCATTATCATTATGATGAGACATTATGGCATCATTTCATAAAAATCACAAAATAAAAGGGCTTATAATCATTACTGATTAGACATAACAAATGCCTATGCTGGTGGAAGCAGTAACCATTCCATCTACATGAGCAACAAAACTACCACCATGTCACGCCATCATTCAAATAGGCATAATAGTATTCAACACCATTTCTTGAAATAAGGGAAAAAGGTTTGGGAAACCTTTAAAAATAGGGTCATTATATAAATTATATCCCTACTTGTTTAGGAAGAGGTTAGAACATTAGGTTCAATCCAGTTACAAAAGCAATCTCTTACAATTGTTACAACTACCAAGAAAGTGAGATCAAGGAAAAAACCAAAACATCCTGTAGTTGTACATAAAACTCCTCCCTCTTCATGAAGTGTTACCAAATATTAAGCTTCTCAAACCCTCATTAATTTAGAGCCTCCACAAGAACCTTGAGAACTAGTTAAGAAACTAGTCCTCTACTTAGGAAGAAGGAAACTAAAAAGAAACATTACTATCTAAACATGACCTAAGAAGGGCTTGAATCCTATAGTAGAAGAAGGATCAAGTGTGGCCCTCAAGACTAAAAGAAGAAGAAGATTGATTCTTTTGAATGAATATGAACAAGAAGCAGTCCATACCTTGGATAGCCTTCAACACCTATCCCAACCTTCATAACAATAGAACAATAAAAAAAAAGAAAATCCTATAGAATTTTCTTTAGAAGAACTTACTAAGAGCTCTTCCATACAACCATTGGAGGAGTTAGAAAACTCTCCAATAAGGGAATCAAAATCTAAATAAGATAATTCAATAGGAGAACAAAATGATCAAATTAAAGTTCCATTAGATAAAGGTAAAGCTGTATATACATTTGAAAAAGGAGAACCATATAGTACTAAGGATCCTATCATGTAGCTAACCATGGAACTTTTTAAAGCCCAAAAGTTGATTCAACAATAAGCAATAAAAATTACAAATTTGCTTAGCCAACTATAGGGTTATGCATCAAAACAACCTTATCCATTCTGAGATTGATTGATCACAATTTCAATGGAGCTTGTTTAAATATTTCCATCAAAAACCACTATTTAGAAGCTTTGTATAACTATATTATTTCATTTGACCTATTTGGAAGACAAAGCTTTGATTCATATTGTTGCTGCTAGTGTGAAAAGATGGGACCAATTATCAATATCTCTTAAAAGATGAGAAGTTATGTCTCCTAAAAATTTTAGGTGGAGTAGAAGAAGAGCTGATGAAATTCTTGAAAAAATTATAGAAGTAATAAACTCTATATGAGAGCAAACATGGATTGGAATGAGGTATAAACCTCCATTGTTTATCATACCAGTTATTAGATGGTAAAATTAGGCACCACAATCTGATGAAGAGTTTAACATATGGAAAAGAATGGTTCAAATGTATAAAGTATTTACAATCAATATAGATCAAGATATCTAAGATGAATTTTATGAATATAATCTTAGCAAGGGCATGGAAAATAGGCCAAGAACCAATAAAGCTAGCTGAATGTTTGTAATGGCTCACTATTGACATGGAATTTCCTTCATTTCATCTCTTTAAGGATATAATCTTATGCAAATCATAGACCTTTAGCTAACTATTACATGTAAAATAGATATTTTATCTCATTTATGTCAAACCAAAGGTTGAGTTACCATTTTGTCATTTATACCTAACAAGTAGCATGTTTTAGTGTTTTGGTTTTGAAGAATACATATGAAGGAAGGAAGCAACAACATTTTGGTGAAGTTCTAGTTTTGACCTCAGTTTCTTGAAGCTAGGGACTCTACTAGTCTAGGATCTATAGATTTTACTAGTCCAAGATCTATGGACTCTACCAGTCCAAGTTCTATGGACTCTACCAGTCCAAAATTTATGGACTCTATAGATTTAAAATCTGAGAAGCAAAAGTGTTTGTAGATGATCTAAAGAGGAAGATTACTCCAAATGGAATCACATCAATGAAATACTTGCCTCTTATTTTGAATGATTCAACCTTGATATATTTTGTATATATTTGGACCTTAAAACTATTATAGGGGTAGTATAATTTTATTATCAAGATAAATAGATTTTTAGGGTCTTGATCAATCCAAATCTCCTATTTTGAGGGTGAATGGATTGACTAAGAAGTCTTATTTTCCTGCATAATATTTTTAATCTGATTTTATTAGCATAAATATGTAAATATTTTGTTTTAAAAGAAGATGAATAACTATAACACTTAGAATTTTAGATATAATGTAAATGTTCAAGTTTTCTATTAATTAATGAAATATCGCTTCATAGTTTAGTACTGAGTAAACTTTGTTCTTGACTCTAAGAGGAGCAAGGGCCCACTCTCCTTATAACCAAGAATTTTTGTACAGTATTTATATTTATGTTGAATTAATTTTGCATTACTAGATAATTCAAATATCTTAAATAATTATAAATATTAGTAATTCAAATTCAAATATTTACATTCTAATAGCTATCTTCTTTCAGAAAAAGTGTGACTTAATATTAGTGTTTCTTTTGATTTACTGCACATGAGTTAGTTAGCTTAGAATTATCTCTCCAATTGAGTGCTTACATTTCCATGAAAGTGTGAATTAAATATATTTACATTTCCAAGCAAGTGTGAATTAGATAGATTTACATTTCCATACAAGTGTGACTTAGATAGATTTACATTTCCAAGAAAGTGTGAAGTAGATTAAGGGTGCTTTAATTTCAAGAAAAGGATTAAATTAGTTAGTGTAATGGTTAATATCTTATTTCAATATGTATGTGAAACAATTAGCTTAGAAGAATTATTTCACTAGTAAAATTTATATTAGAGTCATTGAAATCCCCCCAAAACCAACTTATAGATCTACCACCATAAAAATTACTACAAATAGCTTTGGACACTGACCCTAGTCTAATAGACATCAATTTGAAAGATTGATTAAATGAAGGGTCAAATGACACTCATCAATAACACATCCTTAGAATAGTTTACTTTCATTAATATTTATACCTCTTTTCATCCAAACAATTAGTTAGTGTAGGTGATAATCAATTAAAGGTAAATCTAGGGAGCTAGCTCTTAAACCTAGAGGTCTACCTATACTATAGGCAACCCACATGCCTAGAGTTATTCCAATGTTGCCAAAATCTTAGAGTAGGCTTGAAAAAACTCTTCTAGGGTGTGCGATTTGGTGACAACATCTACATTTAACATTCATTGTAGCACTAAAGGCCATTGTAATGACACATTCATTACATTATAATGCTTGGCTAAATTTTATTTTATTTGATATGTTAAAACTAATATTGAGTACCATTGAGGGAATTGATAGGTAGCTAGTGAATAAAACCATTCTAACCTTAAGCATATGCCCAAATTGAATAATTTTATTTATCCTTTATAGGTTCAACTAACCTATTAAGGTTTGAATAAGAACATGAGAAAACACTAGTAACATAATTTAAGATACCTACCATTGATAAGGATGGGAAAGATTTATCCATTCAACATAGCAAGATCAAAGGAATTTCTCTCCTTGAAACCTATGTTAACATAAGTCCCACTCTAAAGACTATTAAAATTGGAGTGCTTTCCTAGTTTTCATTGTCCTCATCTTATTTGAGGACTATATCACCTTGTTATAATGTATTTGAGGAAAATATCTTATTAAATGACCTCTTCACTTGGTGTTTATTGGAACGCATAATGTGCATAATAGTGCCCCTTATCTCCTCCATTTGCCTTAACTCATTCAACCTTATCTTCATAACATCGTCCTCTAGGATTTGAAGTTTATGTGCAAGCTCAAATGCTAGAAGTTTAAGAGATATAGGAAGTTTGGCTTCTTTCCCATAGATAAGAAGGTATGGAGAGTGTCCAATATATTTCTTAGGTGTCACTTTGTCTACCCATAGGACAATACTTAGTCTATTATTCCACTCCCTTTAGCCATCTTCCATAGTTCTCTTGATAATCCTCAACAAATTCTTATTTGTGGACTCTGCTAGTCCATTTCCCTATGGGTACTAGTTAGAGCATGAATTTATATAAATTCCATGTGAAAGAGCCCACTCACATACCTTATTTCTATTTAAGGACAATGCATTATCATAAATGATTGTAGAAGGCACACTGAATCTAATCACAAGGGTATCATAAAAATCCAAAATATAATCTTCATTAGCTTCCTTCAAGTTAGTTTCTTCAACCCACCTTGTAAAGTAGTATATATATGTAATGATAAATTTATGTCATTTAATTTAAGGATGGTATATCTTACCTATCAAATATAAGCCCCATTACATGAAAGGTTGTTCTACTTATATGGGTTACAAGGGAAGCGTAGCCAGTTTCTGCTTGCCAACAAACATTGTACATTTTGGGCATTTCCTTACCCTAGAGTGTGCATCTCTAAATATTGTGGGCCAAAAGTACCTATCTATATTGATATTAAAGGATGTGGTCTTGGAATAAAATTTCCCAATAGCTGGACCATCATGGAACTACTCAAGTAGCTTGTTTATTCAGCATGATTCCATACACCTCAAAAGCATGCCTATTATGTATCTCTTGAAAAGTACTCCATCTATCAGGATATAAGGTATAATTTGTAACCTGAAGTTCCACCTCTTAGCTCTATCTAATCCCATAGTACATTGGCCTAACTTAATAAATCTAAGTATATCATGTGTCTAACTAAAATGTGTGTAGTCTAAAACTACATGTTGGCTATCATGGACTACCAACACTTGATCTTCATCTTACTTTACCTCTACTACAAGGTGTTACTATAACCCTCTACCCATTATAATTTTTTTAAATATAACTTAAAGTTCATACTCCATGTATTTTTTCACTCATCTAGCTTTTTTCTCATTGTGATTTATGTTGAGTATAAACTCTTTAATACTTGAGTGTACCACCATGAGTATGATCTTACTATTAGAGAGCATGTGCTTAAATTTATTCAAACCTCTCACTACTATAAGTACATATTTATCTAAAAATATATACCTCTCCTCATACCCCTCCAAGGCTTGACTGAAGAAAGCAATAGGCTATTCCAAACCTTTCTCATTTTATTTCATCATGATGTCATATATTGCATCTAATGTAGAGAAAGCATATAAGTAGAATTATTTGTTAAAATCAAGATTAAGAAGTGTAGGGGCATGATAAATGGCCCTTTTGATGGCCTCAAAACTCCTTTTACCTTCTTTGGTCCATGTAAACTCCTTGCATTTTCTTAACATGTGAGTAAGAGGCTTGACCAACTCTGCAAATCCTGGGATAAACCTTCTTATAAAAATAATATTTCCTAAGAAACTTTAAAAACCCTTGGTGTGCTTGGCCAAGGGTATGGATAATATGGACTCAAATCTTTTAGTATATAGGGAAAGACCATCCTTGGACACTTCATGGCCTAATAGCATGCCCTCCTAAACACCAAATATACATTTTTAGGTTTCAATGACAAACCAAATTCTTTATATCTTTTAAATACTAACCTCAAGTGAGAAATGTGATCAATTGGGTCCTTTGAGAAAATAATAATATCATCTAGGTAGATGAGTACCATGTAATTTATCAAACCTTCAAAGGCAACATCATTTCCCTTTGGAAAGTTATTCCAGTAGTGGATAACCCAAAGGGAATTTTCATATATGCATAAGTGACCCACTTTGTGTTGAAAGTAGTATTATGCTTATCTTCTTCCTTGACCATAATCTGATTATAACCAGAGTAGCCACCAAGCAATGAGAATCTTTGGGAACTGACCACCTTTTGAAGAATCTAATCTATTAAGGGTAGTGGGTAATGGTATTTTAGGGACACTTTATTGAGGTCCCTAAAGTCAACACATAAACATATTTATCCATTATTATTCCTCACTATTACAAGGTTTTCCATCCATGAGGAATGTTCAATGGGGAATATTATCTTTGATTCAATCAACTTAAATAGCTCCCTTCTCATCAATTCCTCCACTTTTGGGTTGATAGGCCTTTATTTTTGTATGAATAATCTTGTATTGCTCTCTAGTTCAATGGTATGTTGTGCAAGTTTGGGATAAAAAACATTTAAATCCTTGTATTCCCATGAAAATACATCAGAGAAATATTGGCATAAAGTAATAAATGCAGCTCTCTCTTCTTCTATGTCAATGTTTCCTAAGTTTAACAATTTATCTTTGAAGATCTTATCCTTTAATAATGTTCTTCCTTAGATGAGATACATACCTTGCATCTTCTAACTTGATCATATTTATTGAATATGCTTTCCAATGTCACAAGCCCCTTAGGAAGCTTGTTATATATTATTTACACTATCTAATCATCATATTGATGTTAGAATTTGTTTTGATTCTTATGGTAGAATTTTGCCTCTTGCATTAGAAAACATATAATTTGGTCATCATTATCAAACACCTCCTAACTCACCTCATTATCTAGTATATGTAGCATGCATATGACCTTAATCGTGTCTTGACTTTGGCTACCTTTGACTCCTTCTACAACCTTATACTGAGCTCTAATGGCTTCAATCTTATTTGCATGTTGATTTTCCTCTCTTGGTATGGATTATATATTAAATTCCAAGAAGTATTCTATGATATCTAAAAATAATGATTGTAAGCTTTCAAATGATTGTTATTGATTCCACTTATGCCTCTCACTTATTGTACAAAAATCTCACTATCACCCTTGACTTGAATAAGTTTGACACCTATTATTCTTGCCTCTTTCAAACCATGTAAAATATATTCATATTTAGATATGTTTGAATTGCAACTAAATTGAAATATTATAGCTAAATAGTACTTCTAATTTAAGGGTGACACCAATATGGCTCTAGCTCCACTACCATTCTTTGACCTTGAGATGTCAAATAATAATGTCCATAGACCATCTTCCTCTTCAGTGGTATTAGTTAGGTAAGGTATAAAATCACCTTCCTCATGCATACAATATACCCCTAAGCATACTTATTTAATATTAGGTCCGAAATTCCTTCAAGATGATCATGATGATATTTTTCACTAAAATTTTCGTCCTCATCAAATATGCTACAGTTGACATTTGCAAGATTAGGCATATAGGGCTCTAGATGGAACCTACAGATAGGTTCTAACCTAATAGTGACCCTCGTCTCATATGTAGTTCTGAAAACCATGTATGACCAGTCAGAAGACAAATAGCCCCCAATTTTTATAGTAAAGTCCCTAGATATGCATAGGGAAAAATATGGGGGTAGGTCTATAACCATTACATCCTGAGTGATGCCACAATTTATGCAAGTTGTCAATGTGATCTTGAGGTCTTTTAATATACCTACCATTTTAATGGGGGAGCCATCTAACTAGTAAACACCTCTTTTATATTAGGCACATATTTAAGTTTAAGCTTATCTACTATGGATTTAAGCATAATTGAAGTTGAAGCTATTGAATCTATCATATAATTTTGCACTAAGAAGTCCCCTATGATGACTGACAAATATAATGGAGGGGGTTTGACAACTATAGGGGGATAAACAACATTATGAACTTGATCTTGACTAAAAACTTGAATAGGAACTTGAATTTGACTAGGCTAACTATTATTTGTAAAAATAGTGTTCACCTATAAGTTGTCTCATTCATATGAGAAGTCTTGGAGAGCTCTTTCTAAAGAATATCTTTTTGTCCTAGGATATATAAAGCATCATACATAGACATAGTGACATTATCCTTTTTCATATGATCCACAATGTTGTAAAGAAGACTAGTACCTTCAAACTATGCTTTGGAAGTATAAGTATCACTTGGTACTTGAGTGACATGAGGAACAAAAAGTGACTTCTACTACTATCCATGATGTTGAGGTATTTTTTGAGTTGTAAGAGCTTTAAAAGATATATCTAAAGTGGTAGGACACTAATTGACTTGTGGGGGTGTTGAAAAAGCCCTCGGATTCCCTAAATTATCATCTAATATTCTCCTCTTATCCCTTATATTGGATACAATTGGTTCACCTACCCTTTGTGTGGTTTTCACCATGTTTACTACTACATTCTCAAACATATTCTCCCCTTCCTAAAATTTTATGCACATGGTGTCAGCTGGTGCATTACACATGCTTCCTTATTATTGAATTTTAGCTTTTAATGATGTCAAGGTAGGCATATTACCTTGATTCATTAGAGGTCTTTGTGGTGGAGGAGGTATTATGTCATAGCCTTGGAATTAATGAGCATGCTACCAACTAGGATCCTGATACATTTTTCCACTTGTAGTGATTACGATCTTATTGGAATACCCTCCTAATTTCTATTGACGCTCTTATGTAAGGTTGTTTTGTGTGGGGACCAAGGTTCTTGAGCTACTCGTATATATGTGGTTGTAATTATTATAAGATATACCTTGAGTAATTTGGCATTGGGATTGTTGATTTTATGGATAAGGGGGTATATTGTAGGATTGAGTAGGGTATTGGGCTTGGAAGGTACCTTTATGGCCTATATTAAGTCTATTTTTGTCTCTCTATAGCCACTAGATTATTGTTTTATTACTTCAACAAGATCTCAATCCTTGTAAATTTGTCCACTTGAATATCATTAGGTTGGGGATGATTTATTCGAGTGGGATATGAAGAAATGGTAAGTGGGGTTGGATGAATCTTAGGAAAAAGTGGCATGAGAGGTCTTGGCATGAATTTCCCTACTTGTATCAAATAGTTTTCTTCCCTTATAGATATCTCATAAGCTCCAGGTAGAGTTGTCTCACCTATAGATTGGATCATGAATACAATGTCTAAATTCAATGTTCTCAAATAGTAAATAAAATCACAATTAGGTATGGATTTAATGATGATAGGGATCCTATCCCAAGTATTTCAGAATCTATAGTTGAAATCAACCATAGATTCTTGGGATGCCCTATTGATTGAGGTGAGTTATTCAACAAGTGATACATGGTCACTTCTATCTTCAAAATGTTTACATAGGCACTCACCAAACTCATCCCAAGAATTGATTTAGGTAGGATCTAGACCCATATACAATTATAGGGCTTTACCTTTCAAAGATGTGGCTAGTAGTATCATAGATATATTTTCTTGTGTAATGTTATGTATTGAACAAAGGTTTGTAATGTCATTCATGTAATTTATAGGCGTGATGGATTTTTTTCCTATAGTGTATGGTAGAATATTTAAAGAGGAAATAGGGATATAATCATGTTATTGAAGGTTAAGAGGGATGCAACCATTGAAGGGTATAAAATCTTTCATTTTGGGCCTTTCCATTTGTATATTGGGGGTTACACTACTTAAAACAATAAGATGACTAGGAAATTAATATTTCTTTTATAGATAAGGACCTGTCTTATTGAATTTTGATATTTTATGTGAAATAGACATTAACTCAATGAGTTCAAAAGGAATACCTTTACTAGTTGACCTTATAGTAACATTTGGCATGACAGGTGTTATTTGGATGAAGTTATGAACTTTGTAACTTAGAGAATCTTTAGCTTCTAATAATGGTAGATGTCTCCATCTACTGTAAATACTTATTATCAAATACAAACTTTAGTCATTTCAATGGAATACATCCCACCATGTGTGCTATATTTTTTTGGAGGTTCTAGGCTACACCCTAGTTGAGTAAAGGATTGTTCAGGTCATCTTGCTCAAACATAGTCCAACATGGGAATGACCCTAGGCTATGGGTTACCTAATTTTTGGTCAAACCTCTAGGGTTTTTTATGAGGATATCTTGATAGATATGATAATTTGAATCTCTATTATTAAAAATTAATCTATTGGGATAAAAAGGATAGAAAATACATGAATGAGAACCTATTTTAAGTGTGGTGATGCACCAAATGTTCAATGATCCACTCTCAACTTTGACACTTTCATAACTAATAATGAATCCAACGAGGACAAGGATTGATCAAATTCTATGATAAGGTTCCAAACATGAGTATTTTGTATGAAGGATGTGTTGTCTTCAAATTTTTCACCTTAGGATACTCTATGAGATTCCTATAATTTGATGCAACATGGAATCATCTCTCAAGTTTGTGGGAACTTGTAAGAGAGATGAATCTCTATATTATGAGGGTTAGCTCCCTAAATTCATATTTAAGTGATTATCACCTAATATAATTATTGTTTATGGGAAAATGGTTAGGATTTTGCATTAAAATTAGACTAAACTAAATAGGTGATACACCAAGACATATCTCATATACTATCACACTCCTACTAAGCAACAAAGCTTTCCAAGATAAATTCTAGGCATTGAAGGATCATAACATAGTGTTTCAATGTGAAGGTAGGTATACATAAGATGACAAACAATATAAATTATTTAGGGGAAGATTTAAAACCACAGAGACAATTGCATACTTGAAGAGGATCCTAGTACATTCATACATTTCACATGACATGTCAAAATCAAAACTCTCACTTAAATATGAAGGATAAAGAGGAGTAAGGATGACACCATCACTTAGCTCCACTATACATCACTCACACACTTATACAAAATGTTATTAACTTATAATGAAAATTTTATTAAATTTTGAAAGACAAAATTCAATTTCATACTAGCAAGGTCTCACCATACTATCTTTGGTCTTTTTTTTTTAAATATAGCCAAGATGGCTCACATTTATAGAATTTAAAAGAAGAGGGAGAGAAGAGAAGTTGAAGAGGTAAAAATACAAGTGTAAAAATGTGAGAATAAGTTAAAATAATATAAATTAGGTGGAAAATTATTTATGAAACTTATTTGCACATCATTCTTACCAAATGAGCCTTTTCTCCAAGTGCAGCATAACAATCTTCTCAATCATTCTCTCTTATGAAACTGCCTTCATGATGAGCTTTCACGAACACTTAAAATCAGGTTAGGGATAAGTGTTACATGAAAATTAGGTTTAGGAGAGATAAATTAACTGATTTTTACATGTTTCCATCCCAAACTGAGCACCTTCCTTGATGTGGCATTGAAACTCTTCCACAAGTACCTTTAAGTCTTGAAACTCCTTCATGACAAGATGAAAAAGGTAATATTTTGATCATGAGATCTCTTGGATAGTTTAATTTAAATAAAAAGGAATTTTTTTTTATCATATTTAATCACATCAATTAGTTACATTACCTGAAATCATCAATTCTTCTCTTAGGTGTCATAAGGCCTCTTTGTCACACTAGGCCCAATTTGGCTAAATTGCTAAAAATTGGATTTAGATCAATTTTTGAAATATTTATTCATGGAATTAATATTTTCATCATATTTTACTGAAGAAAATCCATTTGGAACCATAAATCTCTCACCAAGACCCCATTTTTCCTATAGAGCCTTCATTAGGCCTTATCTTCTTGTAGCCCTACTTTTACACAAGTCTACTTGTGTAGGATAATGCACAAAACTATAGGATAAAGTAAAACAATTTTTTATTACCATTTTTCCTAATTTTTATATATTCCAATTTTAATGCTTCAAAACCTAATTCAAGTGTGTTTTTTTTATCCATTAGTCCTCCCAATTAGGCCTAATTAAGCATCTTTAGTGTAGAAAAGAAAAAATGTTCATTTTTAGCCCCCACACGTGTGAAATGTAAAATTAGCCTATGATTAAATTTTTTCACCTCATTAACATCCATAATATAAAATTTTGGCTCTTGATCATTTGTATGAATCCCTATTATAGCATTAAATGCTTCTTCTTAGCTTATTCTAGACAACCATGTACTTGCATGTATGGACCAGTGGTAGGATATGAATATCAAGAGTTTTATCAAGGTAATAATAATTAATTTAAATCTTAAAACATATATTTTATTTCCTTAATTTTAATTTATCTCTCATTAGGTACAAATTAGGATTCTTGGAGGGTTTGGATTGATTTAGGCACCCCTAAGTGAGATTTGGATCCAACTGACCAATTTGAAAGGATCCCTCATTTGGAATCATGACTATTCCTTTCTTTACCCTGATGACTGCAAACCTTCTTATATAAGGTACCTTGCTTAATCTTATACCTTATAAGTTTATTTATCATGTCTCCCTTTGTGTTTTCCATATATTAAAATCATCCTTTGATCTCATTTTTCCCTTTTGGTGACCCATTCCACCTATTTTCTCATAAACTATCTAGGTTTTACATGAGAAAATTTCCACTATTATGAGACAAAAAAGGGGTATGTTTCCTTATTTTTTTCACCAAAAAAATTATTGTAATATTTTTATCAAATCTTAAGGGTAATCTTTGAACAATTTTTATCCTTTAAATCCAAGGTTTGGTCACCAAACTTCACATATTTCTAGGTAGAATTTAAACCAGGCAGCCTGATGAAGGTAGGTAGAGTATGACTATGTTTGGATTCTTTAGGGATTAATTTGAGTTTTTTTGTGATATATAAGGATCATAAATTACTATCAAATCCTAATCAAACCATGTTTTATCCTATTTTCTCTTTCAATCAATTCATGCCTCTGGAATTATGAATTAGGTCTATGACTGTCTAGGAAGCAACTCTTGTTTAACATACTAGTTGTAGGTGATTTAGATATTGGTTTATGATTTATGGGCCCAATAAAACATAATTTAGTGTTTTAACCTCATATTATTTATCCTACATCAATTTTAAAATTTATATTTCAATTTCTTTTCACTAGTTCATGACCTATTCCCAAGATTAGGCTCACTGTTTGTTTGGACTGAGACACTTTCAACCTACCTATAAGTGGAATGATATGGATTGTCTTGGTCCTAAAACCAATGCTTGAACACATGTTTGATAAATACATCTTCAATTTATAGGATTTTTCACCCACAAATTAACCTTTGGTGATATTAGCATAAATGGAGACACTCTACAACTCACAACCTATTTGGACTGAGACAGGCCTGTAGGTTGTGATCTGATCTTATTTGATGTTTTAAGAACCTTATCCCATGTCCCATTTCATAATATGACCATAAATATGCTTTTTTATTACCTAAAAATACTTCAAACTGACATCATCCATAATTTGGTCCTTAACTAGATACCACTCTGCCTGACTGTGGCAATCACTATTCTGCCCCTGTAGTGACAAAGGGTTTGCATTAGGGGGTTCAAACATCAAATTCACCTTTAATTTTATCATCAATAGCTTAGTAATTATATTTATACTATTTTGGATGGTTTTAACTTGCTTTCATAGTTGAGAATCATCAAAATTGAGTGTAAGATCACTTTTTCATCTATAACTTGTAGATATCATTATTTAGATTCAGTGATTTTTGGTAACTTTTAAGCTTGTTCAAACTCCATATCCACTCCTCATTTGGCCTTGAAAATTATCATGAGTATTTTTGGTAGATAGGGATAAAAATCCAATCAATCAAGGATGTTAGAGGATCCTTCTATCATGAAATATTATCTCAAAAAACCTTAGGGATCTCTATTTGGTCCATTTGGGGACTGAGAACCCAATTCAGTCCAATCATTGTTTTGAAGGAAAATTCCACTTAACATAGAATTATAACTCTCATGGAATGAACACTATGAAACTTTGAGGAATTTTAGGACCTCAAGATGAACTACACCATGTATTTCATGATTTATATCTCCGTACAACCTCTTTGAGTTCTAGTAGAAGGTAGCTATGAGAATATTTTTAAACAAGGAAGTAAATAAAGGAATTAGGCAATTTGGCTTGAAGGAGTTACCTGATCTCTGATAATGGCATTGAATGAAACACCTTGAAAACATGGATTAAATCATGTTGATCTTCTACATTTCAAAATGTAAGTTACATGCCCATGAATGCAAAATTTGAGAAACATGCACAATTTGGAATTCTCTATAAAGCATGAAATATACTAAGAGGGGGGTGAATCAGTATATTATATATCTTTTACTTAATCTTATTTATTTTCTTTAACCACTCAATCATACATTCAAGATATGCAATAAAACTTAAATAATAATTTGCACCACACAAGAGAGAGAGAGAGAGAGAGAGAGAGAGAGGAGAGAGAGAGAGAGAGAGAGAGAGAGAGAGAGAGAGAGAGAGAGAGAGAGGAGAGAGAGAGAGAGAGAGAGAGAGAGAGAGAGAGTAGAATTTTATGTGGAAACCCAAAGTAGGAAAAACCATGGAAAATAATCTCAAGTATATGAATGAACACCAACTCAAAATACAAAGTTTGCAAGCACCAACTTATAGGAACACCAACCCCTTTTCCAAGCACAAAGATAATAACTATTTTTTATCACCAACCCATAGGAACACCAACTCCTTAAAAAATTCATGAGCACTAACCCATAAGAGCACCAACCCCTCTTTTGTATGAAACATAACTATCTCTCAATGTTGTTTACTCAATAAATGATAGAACTCTACAATATCTCCTAATTTTATCTCATTGAAAACAAATACAAACCATGCACACTCTTACATATTAAAAATGACTTCTTAAGCCTTTATTTATATATTTCCAAATGACCTTTGGCATTCACCCTTTATGACCCTTCAATCCTTATGGAAATGGCACCAAACTTGCATGACCCTTCATATCCTTGCATTTGAAAAGTCATATGGTGACCCTTCATAATAAAAAGTGTCCTTTCCTCTTTTGTCTTTATTTTGGTGACTTTTTGTATTCCTTAAAGTGTCCCTTTATGGAAAAATGTGCCATACCTCTTTTTTCTTCACATGGTGACTCTTAGAATTCCTCGAGATGACTCTTCATGAGAAAATACATCCCATTCCTCTTTCATCTTTTACCCCATGACTCTTTGATTTCTCCATGGGCCCTCTTTTGAGTTATATGCAACCAAAAATATATTCATTAATATTAAATAAATATTAACACACATTAGCCAAGATATGAATATTAGAAACACAATTAAATGCAATGGGGCCTATATCACCAATAATTTTAGACCTTTGACATCATTGAAAATATTTCCAATAATCTCCCCCTTTGTCATTGATGGCAACTTAAAAATGAAACTACCACATCCTAAAACCTACACATACTGCCATATAAAAAACATACAGTAAATCCCCCTTACTGTAGTAACTTTTACTCATTCCTTGTACCTATTTTTGCACCTGTACCTATTATTCTCCCCCTTTGAAATCAATGGTAAAGGGCCTACCTAGAGCTAACACTTAGTTCCCTCTCAAATGATTCTGAACCTCAATGGTAGGAAGTAAACAAAATTACTCCTAACTTCTCTCATAGCTACTCAAATGTGTCTTTTGGTAGTGCATTTGTGAAAATATTTGCAATCCACTCTATAGTAATAATATATTCCATCTTAACGTATTGATCTACAACCTGCTCTCTCAAGAAGTGATATCTAATGGGAATATGTTTTGTTCTTGAATGCATCACTAGATTATTTGAAATATTTATAGCACTTGTGTTATCATAAAAAAATATAAATAGGTTCATCATAATTTACCTTGATATCTTCCAAATTTTGCTTCATCCAAATCACTTGAGTAAAACATAATACTACTGTAATATATTCTGCTTCAGCTATAGAAAGTGATACTAAATTCTAATTCTTACTTAACATGATACTAATCTATCACTAAGGAAGAAAGCTCCTCCACTTGTACTCTTTCTATTATCCAAGCACCCTACCCAATCTTAATCTGTATAAGCAACCAAAGTGAAATCTCTACTTATGGGATACCATAATCCATAATCTAATGTCCCCTTGATATATTTGAATATTCTCTTCACTAACTAAACATGACTATCTTCTGGAGATGATTGATATCTTGCAACCATACCTACTACATATATGATGTATGTCATTGATGATATCAAATATAAAAGACTACCAATCATAGATCTATACAAAGATTGATCTATAATAGGTGAATCTTCATCCTTGCTCACCTTATTTCATGTACATATTGGTGTGCCAACTAGTGAACAATCCTCAAAACCAAATTTATTCAACATTTCCTTGGCATATGTACTTTAAGATATGAAAATTCATTTATTTGACTAAAATATTTGTAATCCTAAGAAAAATGACAATTCTCCAAGCATAGACATCTCAAATTCTTTTTGCATTCTATCAAAAAATTCTTTTGTTATATTTTTTAATATTTCCTCTAAAAATGTTATCATCAACATATACCACAACAATCAATTGATGCTAACCTTCTATTTTGATGTAGATATTACTATCACTAAATCCTCTCTTGAAACCTTGATCTTGTAGGTACTTATCAAGTCTTGCATACCAAGCTCTAGGATCTTGTTTCAACATATATAATGCTTTCTTCAATATTCATACATGGTTACTAATATTTGAGAGAACAAATCCCTCAGGCTTCTCAATGAGACCTCTTCTTCAAGATTCTTATTCAGGAAGGTAGATTTGACATCCATCTAAAACACTTTAAAATTTTTAGGCACTTCATATGCAATAACATTCTAATAGCCTCTAACCTTTCCACTAGTGAAAAAGTTTCTTCAAAATCTATTCCCTCAATCTGAGCACATCCTTTACATACTAATCTTGCTTTATTTTTGGTCACTTGTCAATTTTCACTCAACTTATTTCTATAAACCTATTTTGTTCCTATCACATTGTGATCTTTTGGTCTAGGCACTAATTCCCAAGTGTCATTCTTTTCTATCTGATTTAATTATTCATCCATAGCCTTAACCCAATGCCTATCATGTCTATATTTTTAAAAAGTTCTAAGCTGAATTTTGGATAACAAAGAGAAATTAGCTTGCTCAGATTCACTTACTATCATTATTCTAGTGTGAATTCTTTCATTTATGTCCTTGATGATGTCACTTTCATTATGATTTCTCTAAACATATTTGGATGGAATTTTGGTGCCACTTTTCTCCTTCTTCTCATCTTCATTTGATTCTTCAAAACCTTCCTCTTCAATGATTTTAGGAATGTCTACTAGATCACTAATTCTTTGTGTTCCATCTTCTTCTATCTTGACACTTGCAAAAGTTTTTCATTGGTTCTCTTTATGAATCATCTACTACCAAAAACTCTGAAATAATTAACTATTGCCGATTTGTCTTTCTATAGCTCATAAGGATTCTTGTCCCTATTGACTCTCAATAATGCTCTATTCTGAATATGCACTACTGTACCAACTGCCTCTCTCCAATATTTATCTACTATCTTGGATTCATTTAACATTATCCTCACCATCTCCTAAACTATTCTATTTTTCTATTTAACTACTCCATTTTGATATGGAGTTATGGATGTTGAATAATGTCTCTTTATACCATAATCTTCACAAAACTCAATAAATTGATCTAACATGAATTCTCCTCCTTGATCTGATCTTAGACACTTAATCTTCAAAATGGTTTCATTTTCAATTAATGCTTTAAATGATTTGAAATGTACTGAGTACTTTGAGTTTTCATAGGCCCACATAGATCAGTGTGAACAAGCTCTAGCATCTGAGTAGTCAAGTACTCTTTTGTTTTGAACCTCCTTCTAGCCTGCTTCCCATGTTGATAAGGTTCACAAAGTGTGTCGAATGGCTTTGTAATCTTTGGAATATTTTTGTCTGCTTGCTTCTTACTGATGTTGACAATATTTTTAATTTTTTTTACCGCATTCTCCTATGCAATAGCCAACTTTATTCAATATGGCTCAAACAACATCTTTGACCTTTGATGTCTAATAGCGTATACAAATTATTGCCTATTCTTTGAGCATCTGCAACCAACATATCTGAATCTTTTCTTCTAATTTCAAAACCTTATACATAAAAATTTAGTGTGTGCCCCTGATCACACATTTGACTTACACTCAAAATATTATGCTTAAGACCTTTTACATATAAAACATTTTTAGTTTTAGTTCTACCATTATCAAAATTTAGTGTACCTTTTCCAACAATTCTGGTAGTAGTATTGTCTCAAAATTTCACTATGCCACCATTGATATTTTTAAAGGTTATGAACTTAATCTTGTCTCCTATCATGTGCCTTAAACATCCACTATCAATGAACCATGGATTTTCTTCATTTCTTTCATGAAAAGTAGTTTGCACCAACATAGATTTTTTATGTTGTTTATTTTACCATGAACCTATCTAAATTTTCCTCTTGATGAATTTATCCTTGAAACTCTAGTCTTTATTGATTGACTTGAACATGCTTCTATAGTACCAAGCTATGTGTCTGAATTTATTACACTTATAACATATTATGGCCTCTTCATTAAATCCTGGTAGATGAGCAAAAGAGTTGTGGCTTCTACTTGACTTTGTATGACTTTCTTTCTCCTTATTTCTTAAACTATTAGCTCTTTTTGACATTCTAATTTCTTATAACCATATCCATTACAATAAAAATAGAACCTATTTGTGTATATCTAAATTGATTGCATTTTATATCTCTATTCCCTCTAACCTTATTTGTTTGAGATGTCCTTTGAATTCTTATGTCTTCCCTTTTTATTTCTTCTTTTATAAGAGCTTCAACATAGCTCTTTCCTTTTTTCTTGTTTGTGAAAGTAGTGACCTCCTCTTTCTCTTTTTCAAATCCAATACCTATCTTATCTAACATTGATATTTGATTTTCTAATATCTTATTCAACATATTAGTGTTATTCTCAAATTTTGAATCATTGGCTGCTCTATCATTGATTGCTTTATTTGTTTTCTCAAGATCTATTTTTAAAGAAACAATTTCAATAACATACCTTTCACATTATTTACTTACTATTTTCAACTGTGCTGTTAGATCTTATTCATTCTTCTTGGCTTCTTCAAAGTGTGCTTGTAGATCTTCAATTATTTCCTTCGACTCCTTTTCATTTTTCTTGATCTGAAGGTTTAATCTTCAATTCTTCTTTTGAAGAGATTTTAACTCTTCTAACACATAAATGAGTTCTAGATTCACTTCAGGTTCATCCCATTCTTCTTCTTGATCATCTATACTTTTTCTTGTGGAGGCATCTTCATGTTTGGCCATGAATATAATCTCTTCTTCTTTTGAGTCACTGACTCCACTATCTTTGGCTGAGCTACAATCTTTAGAATACAAACTCTTCTTCTCAAATCCTTTCTTGAATTTGCCTTTTAAATTTTTCTTGTATGTAGACTTTCCTTCTTCATTTTCATCATTACCCTTATTTTGTCATTTAGATGCAAAATGTCTAATATTTCCATAATTAAAGCATTTAAAAGGTATTTTCCTTAATATTTACCTGTGCCCTTTTTCTGCTTTCAAATGAATAGAACTCCATTGTCATATTCATCATCACTAGAATTATCACTTGATTCTTTAATTTTAGCCTTCTCTTTATTTGATGTCTTAAAATATGATTCTCTCTTTGAAGGTTTATCTTGTTTAGTCCACATCTCATATTCCATAAGAATACCATGAAGCTCATCCATCTTTAACTTGGCTAAATTCTTCATCTCTTCAATTACTAAAACTTTCACATCATATTTCAATGGTAGAAATCTCAAAACCTTTTGAACCATAGTTGACTCTTCTAAATTTTCTCCAAGACCTTGAATCTGATTGACTATTTGATCAACCTATAAGAGATAACTTGTTATATTTTATTCTTCTTTCATCTTCAAACTCTCAAACTATCTTCTAAAAGTCTAAAGCTTAGCTTGCTGAACCTTTCCATTACCTTTGTAAATATTCTCAAGTTTTACCCAAGTATCACGAGAAGATTTACATTGCATAAATTTAACAAATTATGATTCACATAAAATAAAATTTAAAGGTTTAACATTATTTTCACTTTCCTTTTTTTCTACCAGAGCAGTTACAAGTGTCTATGGCTCTTCATATTCCTCCACCACTACTTGTCATATGTCGAATCCAAGGGCCATCAAATAAGTCTTCATCTTTATGCTCCAAAAAAATAATTCATCCCATCAAACAAAGATGCCTTATTTATATAAAATCCTTCATGTGATCCATCCATCATGCTTTCTTGATCTTGCTTCAAGTTGTAAAACTTTTTCAAAAGGAACCTACTCTGATACCAATTGTTAAGCACAAAATATATTGAGAGGGGGGGTGAATCAGTATATTATATATCTTTTACCTAATATGATTTATTTTCTTTAACCACTCAATCATACATTCAATATATGCAGTAAAACTAAAATAGTAATTTTCACCACACAAGAGAGAGAGGGACACCCAATTTTTATGTGGAAACCCAAAGTGGGAAAAACCATAAAGAACAATCTCAAGTATATGAATGAGCATCAACTCAAAATATAAAGTTCACAAGCACTAACTTGAAATATCACTAACCCATTTTTTGATCATCAACATAAAAACTATTTGTGAGCACCAACCCATAGGAGCACCAACCCCTCTTGTGTATAAAACACAACTATCTCTCAATGTTGCTTACTCAACAAATGATAGAACTCTATAATATCTCCTACTTTTCTCTCTTTGAAAAAAAATACAAACCATGCACACTTTTTCATATTAAAAATGACTTCTCAATTATTTATTTATAGATTTCCAAATGACCTTTGGCATTCACCCTTTGTGACCCTTCAATCCTCGTGGAAAATGGCACCAAACTTGCATGACCCTTCATATCCTTGCATTAGAAAAGTCATATAGTGACCCTTCATAATTAAAAGCATCCTTTTCTCTTTTGTCTTTATTTTTTTGACTTTTCATATTCCTTAAAGTTTCCCTTCATGGAAAAATGTGCCATACCTCTCTTGTCTTCACATGGTAACTCTTGGAATTCCTTAGGATGACTCTTCATGAGAAAATGCATCCCATTCCTCTTTCATCTTTTACCCCATGAATATTTTACTTCTCCATGGGCCCTCTTTTGACTTATATGTAACCAAAAATATATTAATTAATATTAAATAAATATTAACACACATTAGCCAAGATATGAATATTAGAAACACATTAAATGTAATGGAGTCTATATCAATAATAATGCTAGACCTTTGACATCAATGAAAATATTTCCAACATTATCCCTTAAAATAATTGAAAGAAGTGTTGGATTAATTAAACATCATGTAAACTACCCTATTTCCACCTTAAACACCTCATCAAACTCACACAGCTCCTTGGATTCTTGAAAATAAGAAACATATACAAACTTACACCCCTATTGAATGCAACTCCATAAAAAGTTATCTAAAGTGTAAATGATTCTTCATAAAGGAGGAGGCAAAAAATTTAAACTACTATGAAAGTGAAGTGCACTAAAATTATTTTCTGCCCCTAAAATCACTCTTTCCAATTCCTTTTGTAGCTTCCATAGTGAGTGCTTGAACTTGCCCTTCCTTAGCTTGCCAATGGAAAATGAAGGAAAACAAGTTTAAAATGAAATTTATTGAATTATCCTTGTAATCCAAACATGTAAATTACATGTGAGGAGGTTAATAAACACTCCACCACATTTTCAACTGATGGTGAACTTGAAAATTTTGTACAAGTGCCCAAAAACTCCTATTTTTGAGGAAAAACTACCATTTCTTGATCATAACAGACTTCTAAATGTCACCTAATTGATTCTTAAGTGATTTTACCTTATCCACATTGATATCCATGTTGATGAAATATTTTTTAACTCCCACCATTTGTACAAGTCAATTAATTAGCTAGAAAAGTGGCAAAATGACCCTTTTACCACATGAGACCTAGTAAGTGGCCAATTTATGAATTATAAACACATTGAAACTTATGAAAGACCATATTAGGAAATTTTAAACACAAATCAGCACTTTTAATAAGTTTTAATAGGTTTGAACAACATTGACTTTGGTTGACTGAGCCTATACAAGGAGGATGGGTTCCAATAAGGACTGGGGAAAGGGTAAGTGAGACATGTAGGATAATAGATGACCCCATAGGACATATGAAACATTCTATAAAAGTTCAAAATATTAAGGGTTGGTCCAAATTTGACTTAGGTTCAAATATGGTCAATTGGTTAAAAAGATCGCTGTAACTTGAAGGACAGAAAGAGATATGTATATGTAAGACAATATGGGCTTATGACACTTCAAGAGAAACCTCACTATCTAACACTAACAATCTTAAATAAATGTACATTAATGACATATATGTGATATATATAACATACATTCTATAAATCAAACTTTAATAAAGCACACTTAGCATTAAACTAGAATTTGAAACTAACTTATATTACTTCAAAGAGTTTACAAAGTGATTTTAGCAAAGGTTTGCTATACCCAGCTGAGGGATGCAAATTAAGAGTTCAAATCTAGTATTTATTGGAATAAATAAGGTAAGAGAGAGAGAAACTAGCACTAAATGGGTCATTCATGATCCCAATTCCACTTAAAATAACCACCACCACAATCCTTCTCAAGCCTTACCCTACATTAATGTCACTATATCTTTCTTTAGCATGATGGAGAATATGAACATCAATATTAGTTATATGAAGAAATCCCCACCACTGCATGAATCCTTATCAATCTACTCTATATTAATACCCTTTGTTATCTTCTTCAATCATGCTTGATGTTTTTAACATTATCAGGTAGTTACTTTAGCTTGTTTATCGATGTTCTTTCTAACATTCTTTGTATAATCACCATTATGTCATTGCTTCTAAATCCTAAAAAGAGATCTATTATGGATGAAAATCAATCACCCTATTAATTTTCATATATTCATGATTACAAATTAAGATTCATAAGATAAGGTATCTTGAGTTTGAATGAGACATAAAATCTACATCTAGAAGCTATCTAAAATATTTACATGCCTTTAATGGTGTTAGACGGCTTTACAGGGTCTACTCGTAGTAACTTAAATCACTTTGATCTTGTATTTATGTATTATACCTACTCAGGGTGGTGAGATAATTTTTCCAATGTGTCTACCTTCATAAATTCCTCTTAAAATATCTACCTTGGATTGACTTTAGTCAAATTCATTCTCCATTTAAAGTCCCTAGATTTTTACTTATGATATCAACAATTGATTTCAATCTGAACTTCTCATATTGTGCCAACTACCATCTCCTCATTTGTTATACAATATCCTATTATTAGTACTTTATCTCCTTGAACTCATGCATACTATAGATCTATTTATGTAAAAATGAATACAAGATATATATCTTTTGCCAGTCTAATATAGTTTACATACTTGTCACCTATGCATTTGCTCTTAGGATTCATTAACCTTTTGACTTGATGCTCACCATTAATCTACTTTGTATGATTACATGTGATCCATTGATCTATTTGGGCCCACTATCCTTATTAGTCACCATACACCATTATATCTCTAATCAATTACCTGAGATCTTAACACTTGTAATCGATACTTTTATGCTAACTTTTTGACTTGATGTTCATCATTGATCTTCAATGCATGATCAAATGCATGTCATTGGATCATTAGGTCCCACTACCTCATCAAATTTCCCACTCATAATTGGATATTGACTTGAGCTCCCATGATCTTGACACTTTTTAACTTCACATTCATTTTGGGAACATTTAAATTTAAATAGCTATTTCATGAGACCCAAATTTGACATTTGCATGTATGTTTTACTTTGCAAGTCTAACTTTGAAGATTTATATCTTTAGATAGAAATCTCATCAAGAAAAAAAATTTGTAGAGGATGATCTTGGCATGAATAAACTCATTTCCATGCAATATTTTATCCTAAGATGCCTCCTAAGCATACTTATAAAATACACAATCAAGCTGACCAATCCATCTCTCTATGATGTGTGATAATGGTTTGGTTCTTCTAGACTTGTGCTTGAATTACTACTTGATATTTAAAATCTTTGATGAGTATTTGAGGCATGTGCAAACTCATTCCATTATCCTTAATACATTGATCACCATGAGAACCTACTTCCTCAAAATTTTACAAATTACACTTCAAGTTTACTTAAAGTGTTTCAAAAGCTTTTTAAGATACATGTGATCTTTTGACCACTCATTCCATCCAAAAATTTATTCATCTCATTAATTCAAGTATAATCTTGGAATGTGGTCCAAAATGGACAACACTTAGTTATATATTATATGGAGATTTTCATAAAATAGGGGGAAGCATATGATTAAATTTGGGGGTAGAAATAAATATACATGGAACCCACACAAAACACAATATAAGTGGATTGAGTGCTTATTTTATTTATAACCCTATGCTTGATATAACAAGTTGGATGGATTTGGCTATTATTTATTTTATAGATACTATTAGTAGTGCCTATTAACATTATTTTGGATTATATTTTCTTGTATATTGTTTTCCAATTAATTGTAATGCAGTAGGCTATTACTTAGACATTTTATATTGTTGTGGGTGAACAAATCTTGTAGAGATATGATTACACTTAAAACCATCATTTAGACTTAATATGACAAGTTATAATAATCCTTCATAAATATAAAAATATACATGTCATAATGATATGCATGGTCTTAAAAGTCTTTATTATTTCATTTCAAAGTTATTATGAACTATCAAGATTCTAGGGGTAAACACACCCCCCAAAGGTAATTATTTGGTGTTTAATACAAAACTTGTAATGAATGGTTTATATCTTGGATTAACCTATTATTATAGGAAGTTTGAAGACATGGAAATAATTATGTTGGATAAGTTTTGGGATTCAAATTAGGGTTCAATTGTGATGGTAACGGGCTAACCAAAAGGAAATTTAGATTTATTTTGGTGGGTAACCATTTTTATCTAGTAGAGTTGACCAATTCTATGATAATAAGCATAATCAAACACCAAGATTTCATTCATGAAATGAATACATGTGAGTGGATTTGGATATGAGATAGAGTGAGATATTAATGAAAATATGGTTGCATGAAGATTATTGGGTTGAGATACTAGGAGTAGAAAAGTGAGGCCAATCATGCATGAATTTGAGAAGATAAGTAGGAGGAGAGGTAACATAATGGGGAATTTGGTTCTATATTTAAGAAGTATGGACAAAAAACAAATCAAGGATTTAGATCTAGACTTAAGACAAGGACCTGAAAGCATGTGGCTCAAGTAAGGCATTCATAGCCATAGGTCAGTTCCTCTCTTATTACATTTTTAAAGTAAGAAACAAGGTTTTAATTTGGGGTAAATAGGTCTTGTTGATTGTTTGTTTTGAATCACAAACTAATACCCTAGGTTTTTAGGGTTGTGAGTCTGAGGAGGGAGCTATGTTCAAACCTTAGATTTACTACTCTAAGATTATATCCCTAGGAATAACAACTCAGTCTGATATATATATATATATATATATATATATAGAGAGAGAGAGAGAGAGAGAGTTATTTGATTAAGTACGTATACATACATAACTATATTTTAGTATAAATATAGATATATACATATATGTATATCTCATCATTTGTTGAAATAAGCCTCCATTATTATAGCAGTTGAATGGGTAGTTTGTTAATTTATAAAATTGTGAAATTTTCTAGGTGGTTTATTATAGTTGTGATTATTGTATATGAGATGACTTAGCTCAAAAATAGTGAACCTTGATATAATAATCCAAAGAATTGTTACTAAATTATTTATATAATGGAAATCCTAGCCTAATGATGAACTTATAGATTATGGGTTTAATGAAATCTACTTAGGTCAGAGGCATTTTTGTAGGAAAATATTTTTGACTAAGTTCTTGACATAATCTTAGAATGAGCTATGACTTCCACTCTAAATGTTGGTTTTTATTTATAAGATTTACAAGAAGTTATTTATATACAATATGATTTATGAATTAAATACCAAGTGATAAAATGGGTTGTGTAAACTCAATTGTATTCATATAATTTGACCTTAGTAAGAGGTTATGTGTGAGTGAATTCATTCTTAAATCCTTTGAACATAATTATGGAGACTTGGAAATATAATGAGGTAGTTATATGGTGTTGTAATATGACTATGCATCTCATATTTAACTTCTTATTAAATATTTTAGGTTACATTATAAAATCTAGAATAAGTTGAAGAGGTTTTGAATCAAGTTATGAATGTTACAACTGAGTATTGTTTCTATGAAAACATTTATACAAATAATTATTTTAGAATAGAAAAAGGCAATCTAAATTGAGAAACCTACTATGGGATAGTATAATAGATTTCAAGTCTTAGTAATGTGTTTCTAGGATATAAAGAGTCTATATAAAAATGATAAAATGTAAATGTTATCAAGAATAGGAAATTATGGGTGAAATCATGTGATTAGTAAACAAGTAAATGTTTGAGTAAGAACTCCATCTTAAAGCTTGAATAAGTATGGGTTTCCATTCTACAGTGTATTATGGATAAATATGATTATGAGTTTTGAAATAGGTTAGAATTTGACCTTGTTTATATAGCATTATACTTGGTGTTGCTAGAAATAATTACTGAGGTTGAAAGTGTGGTTTTTATATGCAATATTTTAATTATACAAATAAACTAGGTTATGACTAGATGAAAGTACAAGTAATTTGATAATTATTTTTTGGGTCAAAGTTTAATTTAATATATTTATGGATTATTATTGAAATATATGTTAAGTATATAAAATATTGATTTCCATTCTCTCTTGTTAACAAATTTGTATGAGGTTAAATTGGGTATTTAAATGTAAATACATATATTTTCATTGTGACATAGTATTTATGATCTATTATTGAATCTTTAGTTACATGTTATGTTAAATAATAAGAATAAATTATATGAGTACACCAATGGGTGACTCATATAAGTACCTCTTGATATTATTATGTTGTTGATAAGATTAAATAATTATATGAGTATGACAATGAGTGTCTTGTATATGTACTTCCTAATATCATCAGGTTTGATTAAGTAGCAAAGAGTTCTGTGTGAGTGAAAATGATAGATTATTATATATAAATTCTATAAATGAATTTTTTTGACAAAATAATGTTATACCTGAGATATTTTCATGTAATTGTACTTATAGTTTACATGATTATTTTTATCATTTAGATAGAGGAATGAAATTGTATGTTTTATTTCATTACTACATGCAATAGAGTTATTACACACATGAATATTAGTTATTTCTTGATATCTATATTATTTTTATCTGCCCCTCTATAAAGGGTATGGCCACTACCAAAAGTGAGATGTGTGGGGACATTGTAGTTCTATGGTTGGAGGTAAATCACTCAGATAATTTTCTCCCTCTTTAGCTAATTCAACTACATGAAATTACACTCTAGTTATGTGGTAGATCATATATCTATACCTATATCTCCTCTTATACTTTTATACTATCATTTTGTACATTTTATATTATACCTTATCGTACCATTATTTTGGATGTATTATTATTAACATATCAATGGTTTTTTTATTGTATAAAACCTTATGATTTATAAATAGTGGTGGCTATAATTATACTTTTGATTGATTCATGATTTGTATCCATATTTAAGGTACTTGATATGCCTTAATGTTGAGATGATTAGTTACATATCTTAATGTTATGTTTATTGTTGATTAATTAAGGATGATTAATATGCCAGTGGGAAGATGTCTTGCATACATCTTCTATATGTTATTTATTTAGTTATCTATTTTAAACTAATGGCTATAAAATACTTTAAAAGTGAGATTTATTGTACAAAAAAAATAGTATTGTTTTGGGTTAAAACCAGTTGGGCCTAAAAATTATTGAATCTAATGAGAATTATGTTTAGGGATTATCTTGATAAAAAATTTTAGTATTTTTGGATGATATCCTCATATATTCCAAGAATGGGGAAGAGCATGTTGTGCACTTGCAGTTAGTTTTGCAATGGTTGTAGAAACACAATATTTATGGTAAGTTATCTAAGTGTGCTTTCTTTGAGAAGAGAGTACAATACTTAGGACACATCATCTCCACAAAGGGAATTTTAGTGGATCCAACTAAGATTATGGCCATCATGGATTAGATAGCACCTAAAAATGTGTACGAGTTATGAAGTTTCATGGGACTATTAGGGTTCCTATAAGAAGTTTGTACCCAATTTTTATAAGATAACTAACCCAATCACCTCTCTTATGTGGAAGGAGAAACATTTTATTTTGTGAAATAAGTGTGAATAATCCTTTTAGGTTCTAAAATACAGGCTTAATTATGCACTAGTATTATCGATCTTGGATCCAAATGGACATTTCTCAATGATTATTGATGCTTTAGATTATGGATTAGGAGGTGTGCTCATGCATGATGGTTAAATTATGGTCTATGAATCTATGAAACTAAAATACCATGAGGAAAATTATGCTCCTCATGATATAGAACTAGATGTTATAGTTCACACCTTACAAGTTTGGAAGAATTACTTGTTGGGTAAACCCTTTGAGATTAAGACTAATAACTTAGGTCTTAAGTATATTTTCACCCAACCCAACCTTAATGCTCACTAGAGGTAGTGGTTAGAGTTTCCATCAGATTATTATTTTGATATCAACTAAATTAAGGGCAAAGAAAATAGAGTAGTATATACCCTTAGTAGTATAAGATACATTGTAGCTTTGGCTATAATTAGGATCACCTTCTAAGATTAGGTATTAAAATTCTCACTTGGTGATGATTTCTATGATCAAGTTAAGAAATATTTGGTTGATAAATATCAAGATCATAGATATCAAGGCTTTAAGTTAGATAATGATTGGATTTTATGGTACAATGGTTTGATTTATGAGCCAAATAAGGAAAATTTGAGAAATATTGTGCTAAAAGAATTACACAATGCTCTATATTCAGAGCATATTAGAGTAACTAAGTTGGTATCAATGTTAAAACCTATGCATTTATGGAAAGAAGTTAAGAAAAATGTAGTTGATTTTGTATCTAGATGTTTAGAGTGTCAATGATTCAAGGCTAAACACATGTATCTAATTGGATTGTTATACCCACATTCTATACCTACATTGAAATGGTAAGTAATTAATATGGATTTTGTTCAAGGTTTTCCTATGTCCAGGAATCATCATGATATGATCTTGGTGGTTATGGATAAAATAACTAAGGTAACTCAATTTATTCCTAGTGATATAACATATGATGCACCTATGCTTCCTAAGAGGTTTGTGAAATAAATTTACAAATTTCATGGGTTTCTTAAAAATATTATTTATATAGTGCCCCTAGATTTTGATGGACTTCTAATTCAACATTGGGAATTTAGTTGAATTTTGGTATAGCTTACAATCTAGAATTAGTTGGGAAAATAGAAAGGATAAATTATATCTTGGAGGATTTGTTGAGAATGTATTACATGGATAAACAATACAAATGGGAAGAATAAATACCTTTGGTTGAGTTTTCTTGTATAAAATCATACCAATCAACTATTAAAATGGATTATTTAGAGGCATTATATGGTAGGAGATGCAAAATACCAATTAATTGGGATAAGATGGAAGATAGAGCGGGTTTTAGACTCTACATGATTGATGAAATGGAATAGTAAATGAAATTAATAAGACATAGATTGGTTTAAGCGAATGATAGACCAAAAAGCTACATTGATATAAAAATAATAAAAATGTAGTTTTCAATTGGGGACAAAGTTTTCCTATGGGTTAAAACCCAAAAGAGTACAATAAAGTTTGGTAAATCAACAAAGTTGTCACCTAGATATGTGGGACCTTTTGAATAACTAAAAGTGATCAATATTATAGTGTATAAGCTTGTAGTGTGACTAGTTATAACATAGATACATGACATTTTTCATGTTTCATATCCTAAAAATTATATTGCTGATCCTACACATTTTTGGAATGGAATGCATTACAAGTTCATGATCTAAAGGTGGTCATAGTAGAATTAATCAAAATAATTTATACTCACCAAATTAGCTTTTATAATACATAAGTATCATAGTGCAAGGTCTATTGGGACCATTATTATAAAGATAGTCCTATATGGGAGGACTATGAAGAATTTATGAAGTTGTTTCCTCATTTGTTTACTTGATTTTCTACTGGATATATTTTGTTTTTTTCTAAAACATTATTTTACTATACTGAACTTGATTATATTTCAAAACTTTTGTTTGAAATAAGTGTCATTAGGATGATGACCAATTTTAGATGGGAATGATGTCACATCCAATTTTTCCTATGGATATTTAAGACATAATCTAGTAGATTGTGTGTTGATTATTGGCAAATCAGTTGTTTATTTTTATATGGATTAGTTTATGTTGTTTGGTTTATATATATATATATATATATATATGTATATATATATATATATATGTATATATATATATATGTATATGTATATGTATATGTATATATATATATGTATATGTATATATATATATATATGTATATATATATATATATGTATATATGTATATATATATATGTATATATATATATGTATATAAATATATATATATATATATATATGTATATAAATATATATATATATATGTATATGTATATATATATATATATATATATATGTATATATATATATATATATATATATTAGTGTTAATAGATGTTGTATATGCTACATTATGCTTATAATCATGATTTTTAAATACTTGTTACATTCAATAGTTTTTATGTTTATATGATGATTATTATCATGATATGGGATACCTACCAATTTGTTTGATGAGTTGGATGCAAGATATTTCCACCATCATTAATAGTGTGGAGAAAGAGTATCATTAGATAATGGGAATAAATAGATATAATGGGGATTGAGAGATATGACTGAAAAAGACCCATGCATACACCAATATTTATTAATTAAATGATATCTATGATGATTATGTTTAATGCTTTGGATGTTGTATGCCTTGATTTGATAACTTACATATGTGTGATAATTTATTATTTCTATAGGATGATTTATACTACATTATTCTTGTATAAATGTAAGTGCATCAATTTAGTTTATTGTTTATGTACACCATTGGTTGATCATATAATGCTTAACCATCTAGATGATTATTAGTCATAACTCATATTAGGATAATAATTCTAATTATCTCTTTTGTTATATGTGTA
>JARHVA010006602.1:162500-360000 GCA_037957365.1 Torreya grandis
TGATGAGTTGGTTTTTACAGATAGTGATAAAACTATAAATAATGACATGAAACTTGAGGAATATAATTAAGTGAGTGATAGTGACCACCAAAATCATCAAAATAAATTTGGGGAAAAGAATCTAGTTGAAGGTTTAGAATTCAATCATAAAGGGTCTATTCAAATTTTTTTTTTGGAATAATAGGTTTATATCTAATTTTATTGCCTTGATAACTACCTTGGTAGACTTTAATCCTAATACCTGTAATGAAACCTCTCATTCCAAATAATGGGTTAAGGACATACAAGAGGAATAATATAACATCATAAATAGTGATGTTTTGGATTTAGTTTCTTTAATTTAGGGGAATAAGTGGATTGGTAGTAATGGATATTCAAATTTAAATGCAACTCTAATGGTTCTAGAAATAAGATAAAGAAAGGTTTGTTGAAAATGATTTGAGTCAAAACTCTAAGATTAACTATGATGATACCTTTTCTCATATTTACATATATAATACCATTAGGTATATTAGTATTTGAATATTGATTTCTTGAATTGTGTTTTTTAGGAATGAATTTAAAAATAATAACCAAAAAGGGTTGAGGTTACTAATAAAGAGGATCTTGTGTTCATATTAAAAAGGGATATTTATGGTATTAAGCATGCTATTCATGCATGATACACTTAGTTTGATGAATGATTTCATGGAAAAGGAATAAATAAATCCCATGTTGATATGAATATGTAGTTTCTACATTATGGATATAACATTTTTATTGTTTTTAATATGTATATGATATCACTATGACTGGAAATGTTGATTCATTGGCTAAATAATGAGTTATCTTATGAATTTGAGATAAAAGATTTGGGTAATATTAAATATTGTCCTAGTTTATAAGTGTGGTAGGATAAATATCAATTTATTCTGACTTAATCCAAGTATACTTTCGAAAATTTTAAAAAGTTTATAATGGAGGGGTGAAAATATATATCTATACCCATAGATCCTTGTGTGAATTTGAGATTTGATGACTCAATAAAATATTTAGATGTTACATTATATCATAAATTGATTGTTATGCTTATTTACTTGTGTAATACTCATCTTGACTTTTAATATATAGTGAATGACTTAAGTTAATTTATGGTACAACCTAGGGAAGTACAATGGTAAGTTGGTATGAGAGTCCTCTAATATTTAAATGGTATAATTTCATAAGGCATTGGTTATGATAAGGGTAAATATGTTTGTTTGCATGGGAATGCTGATGTTTATTGGGTAGGTGATATAATTTCTATAAATTACACAATAGGGTATTATTTCTCTTTGGGTTCTAGTATTGTTTCTTAGAGTAGAAAGTAACAAGATTGTGTTGCATTGTAATCTAAAAATGCTAAATATATAATTGCATCTATTAGGAGTTATGAGTTAATATGGATTAATAAATTGATTATTGAGTTTGGAACAATGGAAAATAATCCTATTTTTCTTTTATATGATAATCATTCTTGTATTAAGATAGAAAACAATCTTATGATTCATGATAGGTTAAAACACATTAAAAGTAGATATAATTTCATTCAATAACTAGTCAATAGGAAGAAGGTATACATGGAATATTATTTTAGATAAGATAATGTTGTTGAAATACTCACACATTACTTACCTAAGCCAAAGCTGGAATATTATAAGGCTCAATTTGGCTTATGTATATTTAGCACTATTTGCAAGAGGGAGTGTTATAATATGTGATGTTAGTGTTATTATAATAAATCATGCTTATTAAGTGTGTTTAATAATTAATATATGGGTAGGTTTTTGGCCATCCATTCAATTCGTGCAACCATCATAGTTATAGAAGAAACCCATTATTACTATAATAGAGAGAATTTGGACAATAGAGTCCTAACTTAGTCTAGAAACTACTATTTATAATTTTATAAGGATGTGAATCCTTTGATTGTAAGAACATAAAAAATTAGTAAGATAATTTTTGTTTGGTTTGTTGTGTTCTTATATTTTTTAATTTTTCACTTTAATATTTTCTATTACAAATTTTTTGATAGACCTTAGTTCTAATTTGAGAGTCATTTATAAATTCCTTGAAGGATTAGAGAGGAGACCATGTAGATAAATATTGTTTGTATAGATATATCATTACCTAATACCAATGATGATGTTGCATAGTTTTTTTAATTTTTTTGACTAAATTTATCTTAATTACATGAGTAGAAACAAAATCAAATTTTTTATGGGAAGTAGAATCAATACATGCTTGAGAAACTAATGGAATTAGACAAGGAGGATGTGAGCTTAAAAGAAATGCCCTTTTTTTCAATATTGGATACTCTTAAATATAAAAGTCATCCATTGGTTACAAATTTGGATGTTGGAAATTATAATTGATCATATAATATAGAGGTTGGGAGACATTTTTCATCATTGGAAGTAATGTGGAAAAATAAAAATAATGCCCCAAGCTAAATGACACATGTATGTAGAAAATAATTTTTTTATTTTTGATACTCATATTTTCTATATACATTGTTTATAAGTATTTATATGCTATTATTTTGATTAAGATCGATGTATACATGTGAAAATTATTATAAGAAATATCTTTATAAAACATCAAACATGGATTCTTCACTCCCATGGGAATAAATTTATAGAAATAAAAATAGACATAAACTCAAATCACATCAAATTCAATACCCATAAATGTTTAAGGCACAAACTAGAGCACCTAAAAATAAAAAATATAAAAATACATTACATTAGAAAAGGATGATATGTGCATCAAAAACTTGGGGGCCATGATATTATTTGATTTTTTTGGGGTTAGTCAAAGTAATTTTGTTTTATGATTTATGATAATAAGATTAAATTAAGCATAGGAATATTAGATGTAAGGAGAAATTTCAATAGACTCAAAATTCTTTTTATGATCATCGTAACCATATTGTCTCTAATGTTTCTTTCTTTTGTGATGAGTTCTCCCATATAAAGGGAAATGTTGAATGCATAACCAACATTTTAATTATCAAAATTTGTAGTAGTATATTTTTATCCTTTTTAATACTACCCAATGGTATATCCTTTTTTTTTAGAACATTATGAACGTTTAAAAATAATTAAAACATAAATAACAATCCATGTGATAAAGCAAACATACAAAGTGCAAATGTTTGGCATCTTAAAAAAAATGAAGTGTAAATGCTTGACATCCTTAAAAAAAGATGATTTTGGATGTGTAATATGGATAAATGGCTTCCAATTATTTTTGATACACACACCCAGTTATTTTTTATTAGGTTTAGACATTTAAAAAGGGTATTTATGTATATATTAGCTATTAAATTATATTATTCTATAATATCTATATATTTTTTGTTTATTAATTTAGATTAAGTTCTATTGGTGTATTTTATATAATTTTTGTTATCTTTCTCATTTTATCTATCCTTACTCCTCTCTTCTCCTTTCATGTGCTCATATATTTTTAAATGTTTCCCCATAAGCATAAAATATATGTTTATTGGGTTTTGAAATGTATAGTGTATGTTTTTGGGGTGTGGATCCTTCTTACATATTAAGGCTCCCCCAAGTGTTGTGAGTATCATATTGTTGTTTTTCTATCTATTTTTTTGGATTTCATGACAACATGATCCTAATTTAAATTAAAGAGGCCTACAAGTACACAAGCACATAAGTGCATTTAATAAAATGAAGAGAATGAGGCAATCAGTGCAAGCCTATAGAGAAGGAACCTAAAAATCTAAGGAAATATAAAAGAGTATCTACTATTGACTATTTTGACCACAAGTCAAAATAGGTCAACCCCCTATAGTTTAAAACTTATATAAGGAATATTAGGGTCTTTTAGGGTGTATCAAGGTCCTAGAAATGTCATTTGATGTGTCATTAGATTTGTCATGGCCACTTTTAGTACTTTATGTCATTTTATGTCATTTAAGGTTATGTTTAGGCCATTTAATGAAGTTTTCATGGTTTCCATAGAAGGAAAATTTTTATTAAGTGTATTTTAATGTCTTGAATGGCATATCCTTATCAGATATGTCAGTCCTAACTGAAAACTTGTTGGTACTATGTTGAAATCAAGAAAATAATTGGAAAATGAGAAAGTTTTGAAAGTTGTATTATTTTTACATGAGTTTAGAATGTGTGGCATGCTTCTATAATTAATATTGAACTCCCCTAAACTCTCTCTCACATTTTATTAGCTTTAAAACAATTTAAAATGGCTTAAAACTATTATGTTGTTCCATCACTACACTAGGAAAGTAGAAATGACTAACTAGTTTTGGTCTAATATGGACATCAGGGGTTGATTCAGGTCAAATGCATTTGGTGGTAGATATTAATATTAGTACACTTCCATATAATGGTGAGATTTTAATAATTGGTTGCTTCTAATCTATGAACCAATTCTAAGAAGTTGTTTTTATCAAGTTTGGGGATTAAGGATTTTATTTCCTAAATAATAAATGGGTTTGAGAAATGTAAATTAGTGAATAATATACATTAATCAACCTACTAATTTGTGTAAATATATATTATTTTTGAATTTTATAAATATAGTAATAAGTGAGAGAAGATATAATTTAGCTTATTCTAGTTGATCTAGACTGAGACAAGGCATGATACTAGAGTAGGACTAGAAAATAGGCTAGAACAGGTTCTTAAACTTCATTTATATGTTGGATAGGAGTGTCAAAAGAGGACACCCTGATATCCAATGCTATAGTCCTATTTTTATGCTATTATCTTGAGGTATAAATATTTCTATGTTTTATTCAATAGGCTTATGTTACCCTGTCTATAATTACTGAGGCCTAATAGCCTAGGAAACTCATTGTGTGTCTAATTTAGTGTTCAAAACCCTTATGATATATTTATGCTTGAAATTGAATGGAAACTTGGGAAACAGAGAGAAGGGGTTAGTGTGTAAAGGATACACTAGATGCACTTCATGCCCCATGTGTGGGCACACTGCCTACATACCAATACTCTGAAGAGGGATCAAGCTAATGTAGTTCTCCCATTAATGTGTTTGGTGCAACTATGTGTGATGTATAAAACTAGATGCAAAATAAGATGTAATTTGGATGAATAGGGACTAGTATGAGTGCTTTAATAGGCTTAAAATTTTATTTGAAGGTTGTATGTAGAGAATAGGGAAGAGTGCTTAAGTGTACTATCTTGTATTCTTATTTCTTTCCTATAAATGAGTGTCAACTCCACTAAATGGACTTTGAATGGAATTTTATAGGGTAATTAATGATCATGGATTAAATGAACTTGCATTAGGACCATAGGGAAATATATAAGGATTTGGGAAAATATGATCATTAGAGGTAAAAATGCACTTGGATAATAATGCCAAAAATAAGACACCCTAGGTCCTAGTGCTCCTATCCAATTTGGGAACTATTTTCCTAAGGGGATGAGACTTGGGGGATATATTCAAGCCTAAGAGGGATACTTGGGTATAAAAGAGATAAGTCAAGAACGCTATGAATGACTAGGAATTAGTGAAAGAATAGCCTAGAAGGGTTGAATGAAAAAGGAGGACCTATAGAATGGGTGTCATTAATCATGCCTAAGTCATCCAATTTTGAATTTTATATGACTACATTTTCCCTCTTATTTATTCTATTGATGCAACAAAGTGAAATACTAGGATAAATAAAAATAGAAATCATACTTGAACTTACCTCTAAGGGAGAAGCTCATGAAGATATGTGATGCTAGATGTGCATAGAGAGAGCATGATATGAAGTATGAATCTACAATGAAAAAATAAAAGTAGATTAGTTCTTACTAGATACGCTATATCTAAAATAAGAATGAATAAAATTTGAATAAAAGGAAGAAAAAAATGAATACACCTCACCAAGTATACAAACCAGTATAAAACTTGTGATGTTGGATTGTGTTGGATGATGTTGGGTATATGTTGAATCAATAGTAATATCAAAAATGGATATTAGTGCTTAATTCCATAGAAGGTGGCTCAAGAATGCAAATGTTATCCCTTTGGATCCATCATCACCAACTAAGTGAAGTTAAAAAATCATGCATGTGTTAATCAATGTCTAGATTATGTGTCCAATCCCTCAGAATAGGTGGCTCAAGAATACAAAGGTTGGCCCTTTATCTCCATCATTGCCAACTAAGTGAAGCTAACAAAGTGATACCAATATAGAATAGATGTCATATGAGATGGGTCATGGAGTCAATGTATGTTTTTTAAATATGATAATATGGCATAGATAGCTTGTGTGTGTGTTGGAAACTAGGCCACTCTTGGCCATTTTGAAAGATGGAGGTTAGGCTTGTATGAAAACCACTCTAACTAACTCAGCTTGTTTATACACACTGGAAGCTTTTAGAACCGACGGCTTATATAGACTGGATTCTTTTGCAAGATCTGTATCTGTAACTTCAATATCAAGGCAATCATTCAACTGATCAGGAATAAAAGGAGGCATTTCATACATTCCTTCTAGTTCAGATTCATTCATAACTTCTACGGTAGATGTGGAAGGGATTTTCCCGAATTCCATTGTGGGGAGAGAAGGTTCTGGTATGCGAGCAATTTCTGGATAGGGAATGGATATGCAGAGATAAAAACGGCCTATGACAAATTGAATAAACGGCCTGAGACTCGATGCACTAGGTTCCCAAAGAAAATTGACAGAGCAAAGAATTCCTTCAAATCGAATCCACGGAAAGAGGGAAATGAATCACAACTTACAGAAAAAGACAAATGACTGTGAACTGATAGCAATCTTTATGGCTCTGATACCAATCTTTTTATCGCGTCAGTAGACGGGCTCCTTGGCGGAATTTCTTCAGATCTTTGAGCAGAATCCTGTGGCAGTAGGCAGGGACCGAATGGCTATGGTTTCAATATTATATAATTCAAACTTACAAACTCACACTTATTACAATATCCTTGAAGTTTTTCTGATTCACAGGTTCCTTCGAGAAGGGCAAGTGAAGAGCATACTCTACTTTCAAGGCTACTAGATATTCACTCTGAATATTTTTGATGAATATTTTTCGATATCTAAACTACTACTACCAAGCCCTATATATAGCATTTGAGAGGTCCTGCCTGCCAACTAGCAAGGCGGTGTCTGTCTCATCATGCTTTACAGCTGTGGCTACAAAGAGATGCTATTGGACCCACCGTCTGACTGATGAGTTGGTGACGATGATGATGAACCCATAGGTTGTGGGCCCAACATGGCTTCCGCTTCATCAAAAAGGTCATCTTCAGAAATAGGCTGGAAGAGGCATCTTATCTGGAACGTGCTTTGGACGTACCAATGTTGGCATGGGCCCCTATCACATGGCAGATGTCTTGGCCTGCAGTGGAAATGAGATTCCCACTCAAGTTGTCTCCGAATAATTGCATGAACCACAGTATCCTGACTGTGATTTTATTGTTCGTGTATTCGGTGGGGACCAAAACGTGCAATCCATCTGTAAAGATGTTCATTATGGGCCGACCTTATCTTGATGTGCCATGTCCAGAGTGGACGCTTGAGTAAATCAGTGAATTGATTATACAGGTATTCACTGTTTAGCCTGTCAATGAAGATTGTTCCATGGTTAGCTCTACGATCTGCTTGTATACGAACTGCAGCAGACATCTGGAGATCGAGGGAAGCAGCATGAGAAATTCTTGTGCATCGCGGATGAAGTCCTTCTTGAAGAATTTGTTCTTGAGTCAAAGCATTTAAAGATTCAAATGCTTGATTCAGGATTCTGGTTAAGTTGAAACCAGGTGCTGGAGCAGGTCGATGCATAAGTGTAGCAGAAGGATTTCTGCTAAGCCAATCAGCTATTACATTATTCTTACCATCTATATGTTGTACTGAAAAATTGAACTGGTGGAAAAATGCTTGCCACCTGACATACTTACCACGACCATCTTTCCTTCCATGATCTTTTTCCCGGAAAGATAAAAATCGGGTGCAGTCAGTTACAATGATGAAATGTGGCAGATGTAGCAATTTTAACATGAATTTTTCCAAACATTTCTTTACAGCATAAATTTCCTTATCTGAGGAAATCCATTTCAGTACATCTTTACTAAACACACCAGAGGCAAATTCACACACAAATTCTACATTATTTACAATCGAAACAAGTACTCCTCCCCATGAGAGGTCAGATGCATCAGTATAAACTTTCATTTCCTGGGACTTAGGAACATGGAGTTCTGGCAAACAAGAGACTTTTGCCTTGATCTTTTGGACAGCTTCTGTATGTTGTTTTTCCCATTTGAAAATTCTTTTCTTTTGCAATAATTCCTGCAAGATGAATCGATCTTCTCCTGCATTGGGATAAAAGCTGTTAAGATAATTTAAGAGTCCCAAAAAGGCTTGTACCTGAGCTTTGTCTAAATGCTCGGGGAAACTGATGATCTTCTCTTTTATGTGCGGCTGTATTTGCAGCTTAGAATCCTGGATGATCATTCCGAGGAAACTGCATTCTGTAGTGCATAACTGTATTTTTGTCTCAGATAGCACTATTCCTGCATCTGTGGCTAACTGCAAAAACTTGGAGAGATGAGCAGTGTGTTCCTCTAAGGATCTACTGAAAACCAAAATATCATCAATATATATACATAAAAATTCAGATGTCCCTTCAAAGATTTTATCCATGTGTGCCTGGTAATAAGCAGGTGCATTCATCAGGCCGAAGGGCATAATAGTCCATTGGAAATGGCCAAATGGACAACTGAAAGCAGTCTTTTCCCTGTCTGCTTCTTTTACCCTGATCTGGTAGAAACTGGATTTGCAATCAAACTGGGAGAAGTATTTGCAGGCTGCAACTTTCTCCAACAGGTAGCTCTTATCAGGGATAGGATATGGAAATGGTTCTGTGATGGCATTCAATGGTCTATAGTTTATGACCATTCATTTCTTTCCTCTCTTTTGTTCAGAATGTTTATTCACCATAAATGCATAACAGCAAAATGGAGAGGTAGATTTTTCAATAAAGCCATTCTTTTCCAATTCTTGGATCTGGATTTCCATATCTGTGTAGTCCTGTGCTGGGATAGGAATCCTTTTACCTATCTTCATGTGCTTGCCTTTTATAATTTTTATCTCCATCTCAGGCATGGATTTAGTCCAGAATTGTTGAGGATTTTCAGAACAGATTGTGGACTTAATAGTTTCTCCTAAGGCAATTATCTCAGCTGGAATACTTTCAGGACTTTGTGCCATAGCACTGGGGAATTGCTCTGTAGCATATATTAGTCGAGGGATTCTGAGTCTTTCATTCTCAATTGTAAACATGATGCTTTTTGCAGTAGCACCATATGGAGTATATCTATCTATGAATGAACCCCCTAACAGTACATCAATAGGCATTTTATCTAGAGCAAAGAAGTCACAATGGAAGATTTTGTTTTGAATCCGCAGGGCTTGCTGATGTTTATACTTGTGGCAGACAAAACTATTACCCTGGATATCTATGCTCTTATAAGCTAGATGCTCATCAAGTGTCTCCCAATCACTGATGAGTTGTGGCTTCGCAAATGACAAAGAAGCACCAGTATCGACTTGAGCATCTACTAATCTACCATTTATTTCTAAAGTAAAGAACTGCGCAAATCTGCCATTAATGAGATGGTTCAGATATGCAGGTTGAGGCAGTTCTAGGGAAGGAATACTAGTACATACCAGTTTTTGCCTTCCTGGATCTTGAATGATGGTAGGCTCTTCATAGATGTCTTCTGGTAACTCTGGTTCAGCTTCTTCTTCTTCTTCTTTCTGATTACTGCATTCTCCATCGGGGCAGTAATCTTGGTCGGAATAAAAGATGCTTCCGACATCATCTTCTTGTTCATAGCCGTCATCCCAAGTGGGATCTGCTGCAATGACTGGTTCTTCGGCAGGCATGATCTGTTCCCATATGGGTTCTCTAACTTCTTTTGCAGGCTCTCTGGATGTAAACTTATTTTTTAGCCAGGAGTCGCTCGGCTTGAACTGACTTGGATATTGCACAGGAGGATTTTGCATTCTGTGCATAGTAGGTGGCTGCCTTGGTTGAGAGGGCTGTCTCCCTCTGGATGATTCTCCTCTGATAAAACTTTTGGGTTTTATCGGTCTTTCAGGTACCTCATGATGGTCTCTTGACCAGGGACCATAAGCCTCATATGACTGATCAGTATGTCTTGGCCGATACGGTCTGGATCCTCTGGAACCTCGCTGCATGTTTGTCATGGGCTGCTCTAGTTCATCTGCAAGAGATTCGAGTTCGGCTGCATCTTCATCATCAGATGCTTCATCAGGAAGATCTTCTAAGACAGGTTCGAAGATGTCGTCTTGGAGATAGAGGTCTTCTTCGGCATCAATAAAATTGATGTACTAGGCTTATATGAAAGCCAACTTGGGTACTCAAAAAGTTAAACTTATATAAAAGTTTAACTCAAAAATGATGCCAACCACCTGTATAAATTTTTAACTTGAAAGTGATGACAACCACCTATAGATGGAGTAAGACATGCAACTACTGAGAATGCCTAGAATAAATTGAACTCAAAAAATAAAAAAAGATTAGTGTGTTATGTACATTGCCCCCAATCACTAATGTCTAGAACATGGATTATGACCTAGAAGTTATGCCAACTACCTAATCTAATTTAAAATGAGAAACATCATGTTGCACATGATAACCCTTTATATTTTAGAAAACTATACTAAAACTATTGGATCTAACTAATCTAGAAGTGAAAAAACTATCCCTAAATTAAAATTTTTGCCTATTTCTAGAAAACATAAAAAAAATTCTACCTAAACGGGAGCACCAAAATGTAGATACCCCTATGTTTCGTGCTAATGTCCATTTTTAGTGTTATTATTTGATGTGAAAATTGGTTACTGATATATAATTGTCATTATTTTTCTATTCTATTTTGATAGATTTAACCTCTAGATTATGTATTGAGTGGAATAAATGTTGTTGTTTTGACTATTAAGATCTTTGGTCTCTATTTAAAAACCTATATTTGTTGCCCCCTCTTTTGAGGGTAGGAATAATTAAACCTGCAATGTCTATCCTCAAAATAAAAGAGTCATGTAAGTGTGTTAAGCTACATAGGTACATGATATAAAAATGATATTTGATAAGATATCTCTCTATATAGTAATGTTTGTCTTGAGAGATTATTAGATCAATAAGGGTATGCCTAGATAGATATAACAATGTAAAATCATGTGTAACGTACTGAACTAGAATTGATAATTAGTTGTTAGTTTTTAGTTATCAAGGAGGGATTGAGCATGATGTCCATCATGACATCCAATAAAGCAAGGGAAATGCATGATATGGATCATGGCATTTCACACATTAAAAATCAAATAAGTAATCAAGAAAACAAGTAAGAATAAAGAAGCATACAAAGATGGCCAAGGGGCCATGCAAATAAGGGACATGGGCACATGTCACTCAACCTAGAAAACAAGCATGGAAGGCATGTTCAAATTCAACATATACATAGAAGTGAAATAATTAAATATAACACAATGGCTACAGGCACATAGAAGAAGACAAGTAAAGGACATTAGCAAATGCCCTAGGACACACACATGAATAGAAGCAAAGGACATTGACAAATGTCCTAAGGCATAAGTAGGAGTCAAATAAGATATAAAAAATGCAATCACATAAGATATGCTAAGAAATAAATGAAGGCATGTAATAAATATAAAGATACAATCACATATAGCTGATCAAAGAAAATGTGAAAGTTTACAAAACATGTGTAGTACAAGACTAGGTATATTCTAGGAGATATACAAGTGCTAAATACTAGTGAAATATTAATATAATATTCTATGTAAGATATAAAGTAATTTTCATTAGTATGTTAACTCAGAGTGTGTATTTTAGGAATTACATAGCCTAGATGGTTTAGTCATGTAGAAGATGCACCTAGTGGGTATGTATATCAATGTGTGTCTCAACTGTAGAAGTAGGACTGCCCCCTTAATGGGTAGAATGCAGTAGTCAAAGAGATGGATGTCACTATACACACTCAAAGAATATCAAGTGAATCATGGTAATGTATAAAATTGACATAAAATAGCATGAAATAGAAAATGTAAGTCCTATCATGATAATATTAATGTAAAGCATGGATGATGCATACAATCAAAGTGTTTTTGGTATTTTTGATGTGTTTTGAATGTTTTTGTACTTTGAATTTTTGTATTAGTTTTATATTTTGAATTTTTGTATTATTTTTATATTTTGATATAAGCTATGTATAGTCAGTGTATAAGAGATTATATATAATCAATGCTGAGAAGAAAGTATGTATAAGCATACAGGGAAAGCAATGTGTACATGATAATATAAAAGACTAGGTTGGTGAGGGGAAGGGATCCAAAGATGGAGCCTATTGGGGATGGAAATGGAGGAAAGGGTCATGGCCATCATAAAATGCATCAAGATCATCATCATAAGTATCATCATATGCTATAGATCTGTTTATGGTGTCATCATGCTGAAGGCAAACTAAAGGTTACTCTGGTGGGGGAGATGTTGACTCTACTCTTGAACATTTAGCCATACTAGTAGATGACTTTAGTGGAATTGATAGAGATGGTGCTATTGGTAGTGTTATAATTTGAATAATTCCTCAATCCTATAGTTTATCCAATCTCTAATATAAATTTGTACATGATTTTTTATTATGGCATGTAATCTTATGAAAAGTACAAGATGGGTGACCATCCTGATGTGATAATTTGCTGATAGATTTGTGTCATACTATAGGTAATGTGATCAATCCATGATTAAGTAATATCTATAACATTAATTGTGGCTGATGTTGTGTGTTTCTTGCATGAATCTAAATAAATAGATTTATATCCATGGAGGTAATTATGTGAACTATATGTGCCAATCAATTTGTCTATGGTTGTGAGTGTGGAGAATATTCTAAGAGTGTAGATCAAGATGATATAAGTGATGTACGATGTGGGATGAGAGATCTAAATTCATATTGGTACTCTCTTGGGCCAACTAGTGTAAATCTTAATCCACATAAATAGTCATCTGTGAGTGTGGGTGTTGTATCATTATCCAAAGAAGCCTATAAATCTATATCAACATCATGTACATATGGTAAGTCTAAATTTACCACAAGGTGTAACTATGTTATAGGATTCTCCTCAGTTGTAGTAGAAGAATAAGGTGTTGTTACCAAAATATCTATAACTAGTGGAATAATTGTGGAATCAATTAGAACTACTGGTACTACTATTGGTGATGTTGGATGTGTAATGGGTGTTGGAATTATGATTGATGAAGTAGCTAGAATGGTTAAAGATGCTATGATTATCAAAAGAGATAGTATGATGGTGAAATTATAAGTGGAGTAGTGTGGAAAGTGTTAGTCTTGCTGAAATCATATGTATGTATTTGATCAAGATAAATTCTATGAAGTGGTGGTTGCACTGTGAGATATGGTGTCCCATCTGATGAAATAGTCAAAGATGACTATGTAAGTTGAAAATATCTAAATGGTTAGTTATTTGTTGGACATGTGTATAGTTATCCCACATGGAGACACTTAATACATCAATGGAGAGTAGAAGGGATAACACCCATAATATGTATCTAATCTCATCTAAGAAAATGATTATAGTGAAGTGGACTTGGCATGACCTGGAACTATGTTGGGAGGGTTTTTGGGCCCATGATATCTAAATTAATAGTACACAATGTATGTCATGGTATATCATCAAACCCTTGGATGTTCTTATATGTTTTTTACATTGATGACAAATATACACCCATGGCTTGTAAGAATGTGATATTACATAAATTTATTCTAGAACCACTATCAATAGGAACTCTCTTGATTACATTAGATTTGACTTGTACTTATATGAATAGTGGAAAATTTTGATCAATAACTATCTGAGAAGGCATGTCCTCACTATCAAAATAAATTGCATCTTCTATAGTTTTTAAAGTGTTGACCACTGATTCAAAATAAAAAGGTGTTGAATCAATAGGCAAATAAGTCTGAGTGAGTTCCTAATAAAGAATGTCCTTGAATACATTAGCTTTCTGAAGTAGTTCTAATATGGAATTTTAGTTGGGGTGTTCTATAACTAATCAACAATGTCATATGCCTTGTGAAAATTTGCCTATGTGGGTGGTTTGGGCTTGGGATGGGTTGGAATAGTAGGGTGATGGGGCTCCTGGGTAGGTGGAGGAGGCATAGCGACACATTGAGTAATAGATCTAGATATAATATCTACAATCCATATAGGAGTAGTAGTAGCTATGGGAGGAGAGTGAAGATAATTGACAGGTTAAGGAGGTGGATGGATAAAGGGTGTCAATTGGGCTATCTGATGATGGGTAGTTACTTGGAGAAGAGTGAAATGGACCATGCAACATGACTTGGTATAAGGAAGGGGATCCATGGGAGGTGATATATGAGATGGATTAACATAGTTAAAGATCAATTGTTTAACATCATCCCATGTAATGAAAAATAAACAAGAAATGCAAAGAATAAAAATTTGTAATAACATATGATAAAATTCATCATTCATGTACATGATAGAATATATTATGGTTTTTTTATTATTTTCAAGAAATTTAAGAAAATTTTGTAAATAAAAGAACATTTTTGCAATTTAGCAAGAGATGTATGGTGATATTGCAAGAAGAAAATAGGAGCTAGTACATGAAACTAAGGATTTTTTAAAAATATTTATGCAAAATACTATGAATTTTTGAATTTGAAATTGATTTTTTGAGTTTGATATGCAACTAAAAATTTCAAAAAATGATGCTAAAAGTATTGGGAAATAACTAAGTTTACTTGATGTAACTAGGGTTTTGAATAATTTTTTTCAAAATTAATGTAATAATTTGAAAATTTTAGATAAATTTGTAGAATTTTGCTTGAAAAATTTAGGAAAAATCAGAAAATATTTATAAAATTATAAATATATTTCTCTTAGTGTTTTAAAAGTGTTTGTATGCAAATTGGACCTAGTATGTGCAAACTAGGGTTTCAAGAAAATATATGATATTTTTTCAATGAATTGGTATATGTTTTATTTTTATATTTAAGAAAAATTATGAAATTATGAAAAAAATATAAAATAATTATCCCTAAGGTTTTTAGGGTTTTTGTGCAAAAATTCAAAGTAAATCGGTTTACCAAATGTTTTATTAATTTTGGAGAATAAGGGTTTTAATTCCTAAATAATAAATGGGTCTGAGCAATGTAAATTGGTGAATAATATACATTAATTAACCTAATAATTGGTGTAAATAGATTTTACTTTTGCCTTTTCTAAATATAGAAGGAAGTGAGAGAAAATATAACTTAGCTTATTTTGGTTGATCCATACTGAGATAGGCCCTGATATTGGAGGAGAAGGACTAGAAAATAGGCTAAAATAGGTTGTTAAACTTCATTTCTAGGTTGGAAAAGAGTGTATAAAGTGGAAAACCTACTATCTGACACTGTAGTCCTATTTTAGTGCTATTTTCTTGAGGCTAAAAGATTTTTGGGTTCTATTTGGCAAACTTATGTTACCCTGTCTATGAATTTTTGAGGCCTAGAAGCCTATGAAGCTCATTATGTGTTTGATTTAGTCTTAAAAACCCTTAGGATCTCTTTATTATTTAACATTAATAGAAACTTAATAAAGAGAGAGAAAGGTTTAGTGTGTAAAGGATATGTTGGATGCACTTCACACCGCATGTGTGGGCACGTTGCCTACATACCAATACTCCAAAGAGGGATCAAGCTAATGCAATTTTCCCATTGAAATGCTTAGTTTAACTATGTGTGATGTATGCAACTAGATTCAAAATTTTATGTACTTTGGATGGCTAAGGACTAGTATGAGTGCTTGAATAGGCTTGAAATGTTCTTCAAAGGCTGTATGCAGAGGATAAGGAAGAGTGCTTGAGTGTACTTACTTGTATTATTGTTTATTTCTTGTAAATGAGTGTTGAACCCTTAAAATAGACTTTGAATGGAATTTTATAGGGTAATTAATGATCATGGGTTAAATGAACTTATATTAGGCTGATAGGGAAAAAGATAAGAATTTGAGAAAAATTAAATGTTAGAGGAAAAAATGCACTTGGACAAAAATGTTGGAAATAGGACACCCTAGGTTCCAACTCTCCTATCTAATTTTGGTGCTATTTTCCTAATGGGATGATACATAGGGGGATAGATCTGGGCTTGAAAGGGCTACCTGGGGCTGAAAGAGCTAAGTGTGGAAGGTTATGAATGATTGAGAATTAATGAAAGATAGCCTAAAAGGTTTGTGTGAGCAATAAGAATGACCTATGGTTTGGGTGTCATTAACCATGCCTAAATCACCCAATTTTGAATTTTATATGACTACAAAAGTCTACTACCTTTTCATGCTTGCTCATTACTATACCCTGTAGGTTTCTCTTTTGTTTACATTGGTCCATACAAACCAATTGATGAAAGTGTTTCCATATAGTGTAGACATCTTCCTTTCATGGTTCTCAACTTATTTTTCACAAGTGGAGTGAATGAGAGAATAAAAAGCACTTCATTCTGCGAGTGAGAGCTCTATTACTAGTTTCTAGTCAGTGTTTCATCAATTATAGAGGGTTTTAGTTCTTGTAATGGTTTAAAATAAAGATGACATGGTGTGTTGCATTTATCTCATGATATGATGGTCACCTCTCTTTCCAGAGATGAGTGTCAAATGTTTTACATGTGAATAACATAGTCATGTGTATGCACAGTCAGACTTCCTTGCAAAAAATCCACCTACATGCAAGTAGAAGGAACCTTTCATAGTCATGGTTATGTGATAAAGGTTTAAATATGGAAAAAAATTAGTTTATACTGATAGGAGGTATAATATTGGTTTTAAAACTAATTCATCATACACATAATACTATATCATACATTCACAGTTCCATATATTGTATGTGCATCTATAGGTGTTCCACACAAAGGTAGATTAGAGTTGAAGGAGGGTATTTGAGATTTTTTGAGAGCCTCATAAAGTATACTAACATGGAAGAACATCATAACATCTATAGTAGATCTATAAATTTGTAAACAAACTTGAAACTAGGATCATATGTGAAGAAGGTGACTTAAGGTACACATTAACTTGAAGTCTATAAAATAGGGTTTTTACCTTTCTTTTAATCCTTCCATAATGAAATATCTAAGGTCTAAACTCATCTAATGGTATTCATCATGCAACCCAGTCATAGGAGCATTGATTTATAAAATAATGTGAATTTTTGGTCCCAATAGGTAGTGTATATGAGTCATCCATCTTATGCATTCTTTTAATGTAGAATGTCAGTGTTTTATACAATGTTTGGAGTTTCAATTAACCTTACAATCCAATAGTGGCATGATGGAAGCTTATCTTCATAATAAGTTACCCTAATTAGATAGAGAGAAAAACATGGTATCTATAGCATCCAAAGATTTAAATATATAAGGTTCAAGAGTGAATATTCACCTATAGGGGTCCATTTGTTACCAAAATGACCACCTACATCTGAACTATGTACTGATAAGATACTAAGAGTATATAATTTGGAGGTTAAAAATACCTATGAGAAGAGACAAGTATAAATAACTTAAGATAGGAATTTTATGACTTTTAGGAGATCCTAAACATATTTTAAAAGGTATAACATTTATTTACACCTATAGGCATAACCTCATTTTCTTGAAATATGTATATATAGTTTGCTACAGTAGACAATTTAGCCTAGTCAAGTAGAGAGAAGTATAAGTTATAGTTGGAAAAGGTTGTAGAATGAATTAACCATGCTTATATCACTCAAATTTTTTTAGGGTCAAGATCATGTCTTCTTTAGAATAAATTAAATAGGGTAAGGGTATTGATGTATATCTACAACCTTGAAAATTTCTCAATACCTTGCACAGTCTTGTCTACAAGTCCATTTTGAAGATGGTGGCATTTGAAGGTGCTAGGAGAGTGATCCAAATTTTAAATTTTTTATAGAATACCTTCATAACCTAATTGAGTATCTCATATAATTTATTTTAATGATAAGATAGGGGAAGTTCCCTATGTTCTATCTCAGATAAAGGGCACTCCTAAAGAGGTAAACCTAAATACTTGATGAGGAGATGACAAGAGAAAGTGTTGGGGAGGATTTGAACACTACATAAGTGCGTATAAATTTTTAATTAGGGATGATATATGTATGAAGACTTCACAACAATTACAAACTACAAAGGGTGGTTTTGGGCATCAAGGACATAGATAGGCCTATTAGGCCTAAATACCTAAAGGGGTCTCAATACCACTTTTAGGTCCAATTAAACCTTTAAAAACATTTTATAATATGTAGAGGGAGATATAAGGTGAATTTTTTCAATTGGATTTCATAAAAACATCACATGTAGGTCAAACTTGACCTTTTCACCTCAAGCTTACTTAGATTGCAGTTTCAAGCTTGAGAAACCAACTTCAAGAGATAATAATATTATGGGAACTTAGCATGGAGGCCTAAGGATTTATAATATGTTGGATAAGGTCCATAACATGATTTCAGAGGAATTATCTTGAGGTTTCAACATCAGGATTGTATGAACAATCCTTAAGAGTCAAAATATCTTGAAACCCTCTAAAACACTTGCTCTTTACCTGATTAGAAAACTAACGAATAATATGCATTCAAATGAGATATTTTAGTCTAGTAAATGTTTTTAATTTTATATAAATCCATAAAGATACTTCCCATCATACTAGTTTTTATCCTATTTGTAGAGATAGGGTATATAACAAGTTTTCTTGATATATTTTGATGGTTCTATAGGTACATGGGAGTCTTGAAAGATGAATATAATTTGGGAAGGTCAATTTGGACCTGATATAACTCCTAATGTCATTTATTGATTTAAAAAAGAACACAAACACTTATACAAGCTCCTTCACTTTAGGTAGTATGGGGAAGACAATGAGAATAAAGGGTGACCATTAAGTGAGAATTGATAAGTCCAATTCAAAGGCCTTTTAAGTTATACCTGATATATTTTGAGGCAATGGGACTCTTTAAAGGTTTCATAACATCCATTACATCAATTGGATCAAGGAATTGAAGAGCATTTGGGTGATAAATGTAGGGACAGACCTATAAGGCTATTGATAGTGACTTTAGATGGTGGAAACAAGTGTTCATAAGAATACCAATAGTTGTGGACACATATAATGAATGTTAAATATTTTTTCTAACCCCCATTTCATATTTTATATGTTTCAACTATTCTTAGTTTGCTTTGAGGCATCCAAGAGGGGCCTAATATTGAAGGTAGTTTCAAGAAGCCATTTGAAGGGTCTTATACCAAATTTGAGGAGTTTTCATGATTTATATGGACATTTATCAAAAGATAAATTTCATGGTATATTTAATAATATTTTATAATTCAACATAACTTAATCTCATTGCTTCATAATTGGCATTACGACCATTGATCTCTACTTCCCTCTCTCCTCTCACACATTCTATAAATGTAAGCCATTTTGGCTCTTGTTTCATAATTCCACACCTCGTATGTTGAATCCTTGATGGTTTTATGTGTAATTTGCCTTTTAATAATACATTAAAATTGGTTTTGAGTTCAAAAAAATCTTGTGTAAGTGTGTGAAGTGATGTATGGTGAGGTCTAGTGATAAGCTTTTATCCTTGCTTCTCTTTATCCTTTCATATTTAGTGCAAGAATTTATCATTATAAAAGGTCATATGGAGTGTAGATAGTGTGTTTGAATCCATTAAAGTGTAAAACTAACCTTAATGTCTAAAACTAACCTCTGGTCCACTTACCTTGGGTAGTTTCATGCATATAACCTCTTTAATGAAATACTAATGTTAGAGTATTCTAGGACTTTGAAGCTAGTATCATAGGTCTTTTATCTTATTGAAAGAGTATGATAGCATAGTGGGGATCATTATGGTGTATTAAACCCTTATAATAGTTTAATTTAATGTATATTTATATATATATTCATCCCAAAAATTAGTTAGTGTAGGTGATAAGTACTTAAAGGTCAATCTAGGGAGCTATCACTTAAACCTAGAGCTCTACCTCTACTAAAGGAAATTCACAAGCCTAGATGTATTATAATGTTTCCAAAATCTTAGAGTATGATTGAAAAACCTCCTATAATCTAATATATTTGATGACAACAATTTTGGCATGCCTAGTGGGACCATTGTCTTAAAGACAACTTGTTAAGGTGAATGTTGGTCTTGACAACATCACAACTACATATGGTGTTATACTCAACATTTGGTGACTCCATTCAAGGTAAAATATGTTTTTATACCATTGTTTTGTCATATATTTGTGTTCATACTTCATGTTCTTCACTAGGTCATCTTCTACTAGAGTATTTAATCCCATAAACCCACCTCTTTAACCTAAACTTCCTCTTGAAGTTCAACATCCTAAGCCTATTATACCTTATCAATATCAAGAGGAATTTTATAACTCAGAATACCAATAAAGTGAGAAATAACTTGAAGAAAACATTGCTAGGTAGCATGCCTTCCTATATTTTAATACTAAAAACCCTATCCATCTTGATGCATATGATGACATTCCCACTAATGCTACAAAGAGTGTTCCTAAAATCAATTGTGCAAACCATGCCACTCCTAGTGAACACATTAAGGATACATAAAACTTATTTATTTTGTATAATATCACTAAGGTCAACATTTCCATTAGACTCATTTCCATGTCTCTTAGAGGGAAATCAATTGACTGGTATAGGAATTTTCCTGATGGTTGTATCATAACTTGGGATGATTTGGAGAGATACTAACATCAAAATTTAAAGACGAGTGATCACACTTCACTCATCCATAAGTTCAATATGATTCAAAGATCCTTCAAGGAGATAATGCATGATTTTAATGTGTTATTCCAAAGGAATTATCATATGTTACCTCCTCCCATGAGACCAATTGCTAGCTTTATGTTCCCCACATATTTTAGGTTCATTGGTACTAACATAGCCATCATGCTACAATCCATGGGTGGTTTAACTTTACCTAAATCATATGACCTTGACATTAGAGCTAAGAATGGCCTCATATAATATGGGAAGTTAGATATAAAATTTTCCATGCCTCTTCTACCAAATATGTCTGCTAATATTCCAAATTATTTCTCAAGTTACTAATGCTAATTCTAAGTCAAGGACTTCTCTTAAGAAGGTAGAATAAATAATTGATTGGAAGGCAAGATTTGAATCCTAAGAGGCTCAAACTGGCCAACTTAATTTTTAGCAAGGTGTTCATTAAAACCCCTAACCTTAATAAAAAATATGGGTAAGGGAGAGGTCAAGTTTAGCCTAACTTCAATAGGCCTACCAATTAATACAATCCTACTTCAACCTCTAACACAAGACTAATTGTACTGATGTATAACATTATAATCTAAGGAGAAGAATGATAGTAAGGTCAATTCATGGATGAAAATGAAGGTGGAGAGCAAGCTCAAGTTTCTCAAGGAGGAGTCACTCATCAACTATCAGTAGATGAGGAAGTCCTCATGCAAGTTAATCAAGGATGGTAGCCTCAAGGAGTGAGTTTTACTAACTTCTTAGTTTAAGACACCTATGTTCTTAATCAAGGTAATTTAGTCATAGAAAATACTAGAGCTTATAGGAAGGCTATATGAGATGCTAATGGTGTGAATACAAGTGCATAAAATCCTCCTACAAGGAAAAAAATCATGACTATAAGAGTGATTGTCCCTATAATTCCTACAACTCCTCCAAATTATAATGTTATAAGGTCTACCTCAAATGCTTTAATACCCCAAACTAAAAGCACTTCCTTGCCTCCAAGGACTCAATAAAAATTAAGTACTTATAATTTAATTTTTTTTGAATCATTAAAGAATGTTAAGCCATCTATCTCTCTTTGGGATGTCTTTTACATGCCTAGATAAAAATAACTCTTATAGAAGTAGTTGTCCACTATCAATTCTAGTCCTTCATCATCAAGCTATAGTCATAATAATTTTTATCTTACTAATTATCCCAATAAAATTGTGTAACTCTCTACAAAATTTGAGAAGCCTTCATGTTTATACCTCACTCTCATTATGGGGGATAAGCTTGTTCATAACTACATAGTTGATAGTGGAGCTAGCACATTAGTGATGCCCAAGGTTATAACTAAAAAATTGGGTATAAAATATGAACCACATAGTAAAGGGGTGATTTAATTAGATGGTACACCTACTTAATTAGTAATATTGATCAAAGATTTTAAAGTTTTCCTCCATGATTGCCAAATCTTACCCATTCTTCAAGACATTATGGTTGTTGACTAGCTTGCCCACTTTACTATCTGCCTCTTAAGGGATTTCATAACTAAGATAGGAGGCTACCTCTCAAATAATTTGTCCTTATTGGAATTTAGGATAGGATATGGAATAAAGGTAACCATAAAAACTCAACCACTTGCTAAGTTCTACATTGAGCCCTATGTAGAAGCAAGCTCAAATTTGAATTGTGTCATCAATGATAAAGAAGATTCTATTGTGTATTATGGTACATATTCCAATATTGAAGTAATTTCTGATATATTTTTGGATGAGTATGGTGAAAACACCTATAGACATGATCCTTACACCTATTTTGAGAAAACTAACCTTGACACCTATCATTATTTCTCACAAGTTGTTGAAGGCAATTAATTGATTCATGTGTATGATGATGATAGTTTGAAGAGCATGATAGATTAATATGGTGAGAAAAATAATTTATCTCTACCTATAATTGATGAAAGATCCCTTAAAGTTAATAGCCATGAAGAGGAAGATGACCTATGGTAAATGTTCAATGCCATATGTCAAGAGTTTGATCAATTGAGTAAGCTTACTTCTCCTCTTAAGCCTCCTGAGGAGTGTGAATTTGATGATAAGATTTTTGATAATCATAAAAATAAGGTTGTTGAGTATCTCAAAAAACATGAATGAGAGGGTCTTGCTAAGCATAAGTTTGAATGCCAAGCTACTGGCATAGAAGTTGTTATCATAAAAGAGCCTAGTGAACATAAGGTAGAAGTTTGTGTGTTTAAGGAGAAGTAACACCTTATTATAATGTTGATCCACTCTCATATGTTTTATAATATAATTAGTATGAGCTTGATGGTCTCATACATCAAAAACATCATGCCCAAAAGGAGGGGAAGGTTGAGGTAGTTGTCATGCCTCCTAATCTACAATTTTAAGAGCACCAATTGAACATAGAAAAATCAAGGAGGTTGAAAATTCAAAAAAATCTCTTGGAAAGTATAATAGAACATTTTTGAAGGCCCAAAGAAGAAAACTTGCAGTCAAAAAAAAAACCAAAGATGGTAAGATTTTTGACCATCAACAAGATCAAATATTTGTTAAAAAATATGGTTCACATATTCAGTTACTTTTAAGGAGAAAAAAGGATTTAATAGGAACCATATTTGACCATGGTTAAAATATGGTGAGTTACTATTCAATTCAAGTCTGAGGTCTTGTACATATTAGGATAGGTGTGTGTCTTTATTTTAGTTGTGTGTATGTGTGTTCCATACGTGTTCTTGAGAACACATGTGTGTTTCATTTATTGTGTTTGGTGTAGTTTCAAAGGTAATTTAGTGTAAAACTTGTGCATAGGTGACCCCATATCCCAATGAATAGGATTAGGCTACTAGTCATTGGCATAACTAGCTTGCCACCTATAAGAAATTGCCAAGAATGTTTACTATTTTGACCACAAGTCAAAATAAGTCAACCCCTATAGTTTAAAACATATATAAGGGATTATTAGGGTCTTTTAGGGTGTATCATGGTCCTATAAATATCATTTTATGTGTCATTATCTTTGTCATGGTCACTTTTAGTCCTTTATGTCATTTCATGTCACTTAAGGTCATGTTTAGGCCATTTCATGAAGTTTTTAAAGTTTCCCTAGAATTAAAAGTGTTATAATGTATTTATAAATGTCATTAATGTTATATAATTGTAATATATGTCAATATTAATTGAAAACTTGTAGGTACTACATTGAAATCAAGAAAATAGTTAGAAAATGAGGAAGTTTTGGTAGCTGTATGGTTTGTACAGGAGTGTGTCACATGTGGAAGACTTATAAAATGACTCTTAAACTCCCATAATCTCACTCTCACATTTTATTAGCTTTGAAAAACTTTAAAATTAAATAAAATTGTTCTATATTTCCATCATTCCACTAGGTAGGCAAAAATGACTAACCAATTTTGGTCTAGTATGAACAACAGTGGTTGATTTAGGTCAAATGCACTTGGTGGAAGATATTAATCTTAGTATAAATACATATAATGGTTATATTTCAATAGTTTGTTTCTTATAATCCATGAACTAATACTAATAATTTTGTTTCCTTTTTATGCTTGCTCATTCCCATACCCTGTAGGTTTCTCTTCTATTTGCATTGGTCTATACAAACCAATTAATGAAAGTGTTTCCAAATATTTTGGACATACTCCTCACATGGTTTTCAACTTATTTTTAATGTGTGAAATGTAAGATATAAGAAAAAACATTTCATTATGCTAGTTAGAGCTCCATTGCTAGTTTGCAGTTAGTGTTTCCTTAATTATAAAGGGTTCTTATTCTTGTAGTGATTTAAATTAAATATGACATGGTGTGTTACATGAATATAATGATATTATGGTCATCTCTCTTTATAAATATCACTTTAAAAGGTTTTTCATGTGAATAACATAGTCATGTGTATGCACAGTCAGACTTACTTGCAAAAAATCCACCTACAAGTAGGGAGAAGGGACCGTGCATAGTCATGGTGATATGATAAAGGTTAAAAGATGGAAAATATTAGTTTATATTAATATGAGGTCTAAGATTAGTTGTAAAACCAATTAATCATGCACACAATCTTCTATAATACCTTCATAGTTCCATATACTATATGTGCATCTAAAGGTGGTCCTCATAGAGGTTGAGTAGATTTGAAAGAGGGTGTTTGAGCTTATTTTAGAGTCTCATAAAGTCTAGGAATAAGTAATAAAGACATATCATCAATAGTATATCCATGAAGTGTAAAATAGACTTAAAACTAGGATCATATGTGAATAATGTGGTTTAAGAGACACCTTACCTTGAATTCTCTAAAATAGGGTTTTTACCTTTTTTTAATCCTTCCATAATGAAACATTTGAGGTATAAATTGTTCTTATGGTCTTCATCATGAAACCCAATCATAGGATCACTACCTTAAAAAATAAAGTGACTACTTTATCCTAAGAGATAGTGTATATGAGGCCTCCATCTTATGCATTCTTTTAATATATAATGTCAATGTTCTCTATAGTGTTTTGAGTTTCAAATAACCTTACAGTCCAATAGTGGCATGATGGAAGCTTATCTTCATAGCAAATGACCCCACTTAGATAGATATAACACCATAGTCTAAATATTATCCAAATATGTAAATATATAAGGTTCAATAGTAAAGAGTCACATATAAGGGTCCCTTTGTTATCAAAATGACCACCTACAGCTGAACTATGTACTAATAAGATACTAAGAGAATACAATTTGGAGGTTGACTAGACCTATGGGTAGAGACAATTATAAAAAACTAAATTGAGGAATTTTATAAATTCAATGAGATATTAAGAATAATGTACAAGTTATATCATTTATTTACACCTATAGGTATAACCTCATCTACTTGAAATATGTATCTATAATTTGCTACAGTAGCCAATTTAGCCTGGTAAAGTACATATAAGTGTAAGTTAGAGATGGAAAATGTTTTAGAAGGACTTTAACATGATTATATAACTCACATATTTTATGGTCATGTTCATGTATTATTTATTTGAAAGCAAATAGGGTAAGGGTATTGACCTATAACTATAGCCTTGCAAATTTCTCAATACCCTGCACAATCTTGTCTACAAGTCTATTTTGAAGATGATGGCATTTAAAGGTGATAAGAGAGTGATCAAAATTTTAAATTTGGTATATAATACCTTCATAACCTAATTTATCCTCTCATATCCTTGATTTTATTGAGAAGATAAGGGAAGTTCCCTCTATTTTGTTTCAAATAGAGGGCACTCCCAGAGAGGCAAAACTATAAACTCGATGAGAAGATGACAAGAGAAAGTGTTGGGAAGGATTTAAACAATGAATAAGGGTGTATAAAGTTGGATTTAGGGATGATATAGGTATGAATACCTTACAACCATTAGAAACTACATAGGTTGGTTTTAGGTATTAAGGACATAGTTAGGCCTATTAGGCCTGGACTAGGCCTAAAGACATAAAGGGTCTCAATACTAATTTTTGGGCCAATTAAACACTAACACAAATTTGATAATATTTATAGGGAGATATAAGGTTAATTGGTTTAATTGGATTACATAAACCCATCACAGGTTGGTCAAAATTGACCTTTTTCACCAAAGGCTTACTCATATTGTAGTCTCAAGCTCAAGAAGTCAACTTCAAGAGATCATAATAGTATGAAGACTTAGCATTAAGTCCCAAGGAGTTAGGATATGTTTCATTCTTATAGAGGAATTGTTTTGAGGTTTCAACATTAGGATTGTATGAACAATCCTTAAGAGTCAAAACATCCTAAAACCCTCCAAAACCTTGCTTTTAAACTGATTGGACAAATAAAGAAAAAGATGCATCAAAATGTGCTAGTTTGATCTAGAAAGTGTTTTGGACTTGTAAATAAATCCCTCAGGTTCCTTTTCATTAGATTTGTTTTGACCTTATTTATATAGATGGGGTACAAAATATGTTTTCTTGATAGATTTTGATGATTTTTAGGGTGTAGGGGAGTATTGAAAGATGAACATAATTTGGGAAGGTAAATTGGGACCTGATATAACTCCTCATGTTCATTTATTGCTTCATAAAATCATGCAACCACTTATGTAAGCTCTTTCACTTCAAGTAATCTATGGAAGATAATTAGAATAGAGGGTGACCATCAAGTGAGAAGTGATAAGTATAATTGGGAGGCCGTGTAAGGTCTACTTGATATTTTTAGAGGAAAGGACACTCTTGACATGTTTCATATCACCCCTTACATAGATTATATTGAGGAATTGAGGATCATTTGGGTGATAAATGTAGGGACAAAACTACAAGGGTGATGATGATGACTATACATGGTTGGAATAGGTATTCATAAAAAGACCAATAATTAGGGACACATCTAATGCATGTTGAAGCTTGTTTCTAACCCTCCCCCCCCCCCCCCCCCCACACACACACACACACTTTTTAGTTCATATGTTGTCAAGAGAGGCCTAATGATGAAGGAATTTTGATTAAGCCATTTGAAGGGTCATATGTCTTATTTGAGGAGTTTTCATGCTTCACATGGACATTTATCCAAAGAGATATTTCATGGTCTATTTAATACTCTTTTATACTAAAACATAAATAATTATCAAGCCTTTACAAGTGGCATTGTTACCTTTAATCTCTACTTCCCTTTATCCTCTCACATATTATATAAATGTAAGCCATTTTGGCTCTTGTTTCCTAATTCCACACTTGGTATGGAGAAGCCCTACTGGTTTGATGTTGTAATTTATCTTTGAATAATACATGAAATCTAGTTTTGAGTTAAAAAACATCTTGTCTAAGTGTGTGAATTGATTTATGGTGAGGTTTACTGATAACCTTTTAACCTTGATTCTCTTTATACTTTCATGTTTGGTGTAAGAAGTTATTATTCTATTAGGTCATATGGAGTGTAGCTAGAGTGTTTTACTCCCTTAAAGTGTACAAGTAACCTTAGTTATTACAACTAACCTCTGTTTCACTTACCTTGGGTATTTTCATGCATATCACCTCCATATTTAAATACTAATGTTAGAGTATTCTAGGATTTTGAAGCTAGTCTCATAGGTATTTACTCTTAGTACAAGAGTATGATAACATAGTGGAGATCCTTATGGTGTACCACCCCCTTAGATAGTTTACTTTCATTCATATTTCTACTTCTTTTCATCCAAACAATTAGTTAGTGTAGATGATAATCACTTAAAGGTTAATCTAGGGAGCTAGCCCTTAAACCTAGAGGTTTACCTCTACTATAGGTAAACCATAGGCCTAGAGGTATTCCAATGTTATCCAAATCTTAGAGTAGGATTGAAAAACCTCCTATAGGGTGCAATATTTGGTGACAACATCTACATTTAACATTCATTATATCATTAAAGACCATTGTAATGACACATTCATTACATTATAATACTTGGATAAATTTTATTTTATTTGATATGTTAAAATTGATATTGTGTACCATTGAGGTAATTGATAAGTATATAGTGAATAAAACCATTATAACCTTAAGCATATGCCCAATAAAAATTCTTTATCCTTTGCAGGTTTAACTACCCTGTTAGGGTTTGAATAAGAACATTAATTTCCCACATATCGACATGAAGATTCATAATGCTAATGAAGCTTTTTAGAGCCACATACTTTATGATAACATTCATCAAATTAGATTTTGTCTATATGATTTTTGCCAGCAATATTTTTTTAATGGTCCTGGTAACTAGTTTTATATACTCTAAGATTATATGGAGGTGCTCAAGGCTGACCATATTTTTATGGGTTCATATTATCTTGACATAAAAAATATTGTTATATTGTTAAAATATGATAATTATTTCCAAAATTATTGAAAATTAAGATACTTATCTAAACATTTTTAATTACTTGTTGCTCTAGAATTAACTTAGTAGTTAAGTTTGAATTTACTATTTTACATTTGATTGTGTAATTACCTGTTATTGGTATAAGTATTTAGTATTTGATGTGATGAATTTTTAGTGTATTTGTCACATGTGATGCATTTTTGACTCACTTATGCTTGTGTCTTATTTTATATTTCTCATGCTTGTTATCATTGGATAGTTTCTTCCATCTCATTTGGGTTGCATAGTAGTATATTATAAAGTCTTTGGTATGTGATGAATTTTTTAAACTCAACTTAATAAAATAATGAGATTTTTTATATTATATTATATTTGCATGAATCAAAGAATATTGTAATACAACTATGAATCAATGTGGTTATGAAAAATCTAATGTATAATCATCATGATTAATAGTTATCAAATTTCTCATAAAGATATGTAGTTGTGTTAGTATATATACATTATCTAGTATTATATGACATATATAATAATAATAATTTACCAAATATATATGCACTTAATTAATTATATAAGTTTTATAAATATTTTATTTTAAAATATTAATAATAATAATATAAAAAGTGGAAAAATATGAAATAGATTCTAAAAATGGCTCCCACAACTCCTGTGGCCCCATGACTCTACTATTAATTGTGATAGATTCATTTGAAGATAAATCTTAGGTCATGTAGGTGAAGATAATAGTGATGGAAGGTAGATGTCAAGTAGTAGAGGATGGACATGTGATAGTGGAGGAATAAGAGATAGACGAGGAATTGAAATTACCTAGGGTTGATGGATTTATAGCAAGTGGAATACCCAGGGGATGGGTTAGAAGAGAGCCTTATTTTTATCTAGATTCACCACTCTAATAGGTATCTCACAAGAGCATAGATGGATATTTATCAAAACCCTATATATTTATACTAGGATGTATAAGGAGGTTACACACAACATATTTGAAAAAATTCTCGAGAGGATTATGGTAATAATTAATAGCGCATTAGAGTTTATATATTTAGGATGAGAAAGGAACATGAGATCTATCAAGATTTTGTAATGTGAGGCATATGCAAAATTGGTGGTCCTAAAGAGTAGGTGATGGAAAGTGGCACAGAGAGTGAAAAAAGGGAGAAAAGAAGTCAAATATTAGCTAATGGGGTTTTTACAGTTGGTAGGGGATGGAAATTTGATGCAAATGGAGGACTAGATGTATGGTGGTAGTGATAGGTTTTCAAAACCCAACATCTCAAATGGTGGCTATAAAAATCCCTTCTAATCTTACATTGAGTAGAAGGGCCAATGATTTATAGGGGCTTTACCCAATCCTAGGTCAAAAGTATAGGGACTAAATCAAGGAAGATCTTATGCAGTGGTAGTTTATATAATGGTTACAGGTCAAGTGTTTGATGAAATTCCTGGATAGAAGGAAACATTTGAATGGAAGATAGGCTTTCTTGTTACATGGGAAGAGTTTGATTATCAACAAGATGCAAAGGAGAATAAACCAAGGTTTCAAATCTTGGTTAAATCTCTTTTGGGAAAAATACTTTGCATGTGGGTGAAATGGATAGATTCTATGAAGGATTTAAAACTAAAGTTGGAGAGAGACTTGATCAAAGAAATGTGATATTGTTCTATGCTCTAAAGTTTTTTTGTTGTTCATTTAAGCAAATAGGTGGATTATCAAAAAATTATCATAGAAGACCTTGGTTTTAGGGGTAATGCATGTTTGTTTATCACCCCTTGGTTTCTAGAGTTTGATCCAAACATTCTTTTAGCAATGAAGATGCCAGTGTGGGTTCAACTTCCTAACCTACCCTTGCATTTCTATCATGCTAACAAGGAAATAAATAATGCTTTGGGATCTTTCTTAAAAGTTGATAATGAAATAAAAAATATAAGCCTGTGCACCTTTTCTATAATTTATGTAGATATTGGTTTGATCAAAGGGGTTCTAAAGAAAATCATTTTAAATTATTGAAATTTTCTTCATGCTCAAAATTTAGATTATGAGAACACAAAATTTATACATTGTAATTGTAAATACCTAATCATATTTATGATTCATTTCCCTAGGGGTGATTTAAAATAGGGAATAAAAATGGGGAGAAGACAACATCAAGCAAATGGATCACTCTAGATCCAACATTTATCACTAAAGTTATGAAGATTCAAAATTTCTAGAAAATATAGATTTGGGAGGTAGAAAGAAAGAAGAAAAAGTAGTTTCTACTAAAGAGTCTAAGTCAATGGAGGGGTAAAATAAAAATCTTATAATTTTCCCTTAAATAAGATAGTAGGTGAGGTTAAGAGAGGACATGAATCTAAAAATTTAGATTTAGATAAAGAATTACTTTAAAACATAAATTCAAAAATACAGAATATTGATAAGCAAATGGTTGCGGCGAATTCCAAACAAGGAATGTAGTAGGAATTAAAAAGCAAAAAAGGTAAAAAATATGAGATGGGTAATCTCTTAGACTAATTTCCCACTCACTAATGGATTTTTTTATATGGTCAGTTTTTGGGTAGTTGAAAGATTGATGGTTTAATTTGTCTATGGATATTTCGTTGTTTGGTTTTTTTGGTTCTTGTATGGCTAGGGAGGTTTAGCCTAGCTCTATTTTTGTAATCTCTTTTATTTTCAAGCCTTCTATGGTTGTTTCTTGTAAAAAAATTATTTTGGTTTGGGACCTTAAATAACCCCATATTTATCCCAAAAAATATATAAATTAGTGTGGTTAGCTTATGCCAACCCATATCCTTGAATAGATTTATTTTGTTGACGTTTAATTATTCAACATTGCCTTCAAAATTTTAGTGAAATTTTTAGTAATAAGATAAAACATTAAGCCATTATGAATAGTTATTATAATCCCTTGGAGTGGTGGAGACAGATCCACTTGAATATTTTGAAATCAATGCTCTATGATATTGGCAAATACCTTGGTGAAGGTGGGGTATAGAAATAATGGAAAAGGGGGTCAGAGGTGTTAGTAGGATGACTAAGTGGTAATAAAATCATGGTAGTGATAGTGGTGAACAAGGGGGATTATGGCATGATCTATAATATTTTAAGATAACTTTAATATTGGTATCTAAAAAGCCTTTTGGGGGACTCCCAATAATTATCAGGTTCTATTCAGTAAATAATGGATTGAATGAACCAAATGATTCAATAGATCTATTAGTGAGATGTTTTCCTAGGCATCCTTTAAAGGTTTTAAAAATTTATGATTATACTAGATGAGGAGATGTCAAAAGAATACCTAAAACTTTTGAACTCAATGTTACTCGATATTATGGAGCTTTATTAATTTAGGAAAAATTCAAGGCTGGAGAAGGATGTGTGTTGGTGTGAAATATTATTGAGCATATGATTAATATATCCTTGAATCTAAAAATATCATATCATTAAGGTACCCTTTATTAATCTTCATAAAATTTTTATGGAGGGCACCCACCAAAGGGAATCATCTACCCATTATCAATTCTACAACAAAATATATTCAAGGCACATTTGTTTTTTTATCTTTTTTATTATGTTGTTTTGATCATTAGTTCTAACAAGTTATGAAATAATAGGAGAAACATTAAAGTTATGCTATTATTTGGATATGGCTTATCATTTTCAAAACTTTAATGTTTTTTGAATTTTAGATAATATCATCTCCCGATGAATGAAGTACTTGATTTATTTCTTTTTTTCATTCTGTGAAGTTTTGATAAACTATTTCATAATGGCCAGATGATAATAAAAAAGGGAAATTTTCTTATTTCAAGTAATCAAAATATTATTTTTCTAATATTATAACATTATTATCCCCTTTATTTGACTATGTTATAATTATGGTCCTCTTGATTAATTTATTTTACATAGTTCACATGTTCAAGCTTGTTGGAATATTACATGTGGGAGATAAAATTAAGATGCATTTATTATGTTTTAATAATCAACTACAAGTTAGGTGGCTTCCCTGAATTTTCATGTGAATTTATGACATGATTAACCTATTAATGATGAATACTAACTTGATAAAGCACAATTCAATTTTAATTTCATAAATTAGACTCAGGGAGATAACACTCTAAAAAGGATGATTTCATTTGGTTTGTAATTTGAATGGTTTCATGCCTAGGTAGAACTTCAATAACAATTTAAGGTGATTTTTAACCATCGTAACTATTTATTATATTCTTTTATTTTTTAATTGATGTGATTTGGTATTGTGTTATTATACAAAAAGGATGTCTTAGGTTATCACACATATCCCAATTCACTATAGAAAATTCCTTGGATAATTAGAAGATATATTATAAAAGTACCTAATGCAGTTGAAAATCCATGTTTATTTAATTTTAAAATAAGACACATTATTATTTGTGGGTCATTATCTAACTTCAGACACTAGGTCTTTATGGAGCTAAATTATTGACCTTTTGTAGAAAAAGAGATTTTGGGGGCCCTTGGGTGTATAAATTTTGTAATTTGTAACTAGGAAAACTAAGCTTAGTAATCACCCAAGAATTATAATTTAATCTTGTGTATTTACATAAAGTTAAAATAAATTAAAATTGATTAAATATTTTAATAACATCAATGAGACAAAACTTTCAGACCACAATCATACAGATGAGGAGCCAAAGGTTGGTTGCTTTGTGTTAGATACTCTATTCATAATTTATTTTTTATTTAAGCCTACATTTTACTTAACACCAAGTCTATAATTTCTTAAATTAAAATCATCAAGGATGTAATTATTTAATGTGTAATTAAAAGTAATTAGCAAGTCATATATGATTTTATTATGGGATAAATATTGATCTTAACACAATTAGTAATATAAGTAAGTGTTGGGCTATCAATGAGCATTTCATGCTCATTGTTGTTTCTACATAGTGGTGTATATGACCTCTAGTGTATAATAATATCCATTTAAGTATTGAGTCTCTATGGTTTGTGATTTCAGAAGAGATCATCTTAATAAAGATCATTCAGGAAAATTATTAAGTGATGGCCTTAAAACCCATCCGGGATGATTTCTCACCTATGTATATCACTAATTAAAAATATAAATCTATTGCATATTTTTTTATAATGTGTGTACTCATGTTAAGTTAATGTATTGTTATTATTTGATGTATTATATAATATATGGTTTTCGTGTTTGAACACGGGATATTATATTTATAACAATAGATAATGTAAAAGCAAATTGCATAAATAAATTGATAATTTGATTTAAAATAAGTTTCTTTTAATTGATAAAAAAATATGGATATAATAAACTTTTGAAATTGGATTTATGATTATGATAAAAATATAGAAGTCTTATTTTAGATTTGAATATGATACTTTTGTAAGCACTCTCCTTTTCCTCCTAAAGTCATTTTGATTTTGACGTTAATTTAATACTTAAATTAAAAAAAGATAAAAGACATGAAAACAATTATTTTTGGATGTAAAATATGGGTTCAATAGTCAAATGAAATTTTACTCACTTTTAGAATTCTTGTTTTTGGTCGACTCTAGGAGACTGTGGATAGGACAAAATTTGTTTAACCTCTTTCTAGTTCCAAAAGTTGATTTATAATAGATGTATATAAAGTACCCAAGAATAGTATTTTTTATTTGAAAGTTGAAAATAAATTATAATATCTTTAAATTATCATTAAAAGAATAAAATAAATTTTATCACAAGTTTTACTATTTTTAGAAAAGTGATTCCAAAGTTGGTTTATGTAGAATTTCTATACAACAATTTTTTAATTGGATAAATTCACTATAAAATGGTGATCAAATTATTAGTTTTGTTCATAATAAAAATACTCATATGTCTTAATCATGATTATTAAATATTAAATAATAGGTTCTTTCATTTGGAAAAGATTTATCATCTTTATTTTAGATAAAAATTAGAGTGATATTATACCTAGTTTACCCAACTAGAAGTTGGTGGGTTTCATATAATTTAGGAGGTTATTTATTTGTGTGAGATTTAATTTATCCAAATTAATTTATCTATTGAATATATTATAATATTTTAGTTTCAATATAATTTTAAACTTGGCCCTAGTCACACCTTGTTAGGTCCAAAGGGTGTCCTATTAGAAATTAACTATGAGCATACTTTTGGAGTAAGGATTATTTTTTAATACTCAAATTTAATAGTCTTATCATGCATAAATTTCCTTGTTTATAATTATATTTTATATATTTGAAATTATTAGATGCATTTGGGTCATCTATAGGTCTTGGTGTTACTAATATGGGGTAACTATGTTAAGTTTAGTCATGTGACTATTTTGTGGAGGCTAGAGGCCTTCACGTTAAATTTAAAAATTATTGGGAAATGGGTGAACTAAAACCAATTCCATACATGAAGGAGATAATTGTAAACATATATGGTAGCTCAAGGAGTGAGAATGGGCATAGATAATAACCTTATTTTGTTTCTTGTTTAACATCAATTTATATCACAATGTGTTCTGAGAACATGTGTCATATCATATAAACCCTAGAGCACTTATCCTAGCATATATTTTTAGGATGTTCTCCTTATGCATGATAGCTTTAAAATTAGTTGTATTTGTGGTATAATAAATGGTATAATATTTGAGGGCTTATTTAGATGTGGATTGTGACACTTATTGTGTCTCATAGTAATGAGCTGTGTTTATATGTTTTAACCTTGATGGTTGATGATTATATGCTTAAGATACATAGTTTATATGACTAGGGTATTAAAGAGTTCTAATATAAATTTTATATTTATATTATAGGAATGTGTGTTTATTTATTTTTTCTATTGACCCTCACTTGTACATAATACATAGATTACTAAAACTTGGTTTTATTATATCAATGAAACATTGGTTCCTTATCACATTCGACTCTTGATTGTATTATTGTAAATAAATGTTTGGGTAAGAATGCATACTTGATTCATTTAGTTATTTCATCTTAATTGAACATTTTGGGATTATGATACTATTTTATATTAGATCCTTACATATTTATAAGCTCACTTGAGTGACATATTAGATCCATTATTGGATTAGAGTATCAACCACATATCAGTGATGATATATTGCATAGGAAACCCATCATAAGTTAAATAATAACTAAATTTTACATTTATTACATGGATTTGATATGTATAATACCCATGTTACATTGGGGACATTTCATCTAGGTCCTTAGGCTATGTTATGAATAGTATACCCTAATAGTAGGGTTCATATAGTGTTAGTTGAGTCTCTTTCTTGGTGAGCCATTGAGTGGTAACCCTTTGTAATGGTAATAATTATCCTCATTCAATTTATATTAATTTATGTTAGTTGAATTTATATATATGTTTAATACATTATTAATTTATTTTGTGTGTATATTCCATGCATAGTTGAGATCACTCCTCGTTTGCTCTACTATGTAGGATTTGCACCTCTCACCTAATATTGTTCACTCCTTTGTAATAGTTTTTGTCATAACCTTCCACACAAGTTCCATGTTAGATCAAAAAATATTTCACATCAAACACCCTAGATCATAACTTAAATTCTTCATAGCTTGCCACCTAGTGCCAAGTCTTTCACTAACTTTTACATACTCTACACCTCATATTTTCATGACAAGTCATATACCTTTTTGCCAACTATCATGTACCATAATAACTACATGTCCCAAAATCCCATTCTAAGTCATGCATATACTCACTAAATATTTCACCCATTATAACTCATAACCTCATGTACCACACACTTGTGAACTTACTAACTTCTGTGCTCTCTACACACCTCACTATCCTGCACACCTAGTTTTCATCCACTCATGAAATGCCAAATCCTTGGGGCCCATAGAAAATCCTTATGTTGACATACCTTAGCCACATACTCCAAGTATTCCACCTACTGTTTCCACCAAAAGGAGATCCTATATTTGAATTCAAATGGTTGACATCCTAGAAATTAACTATTCTAACTGTTTCTAACTACCACGCCTTACAACATCCGAGCACCATGAATATCTTCCTTGGTAACTAAATATTAGTTATGATTGATCTTTTATTATACAATGTAAATATGTAACATATGTGTTTGGTTAAAGGATGCTTGAATCCAAACCTGTGCCATTATACATAATCATAACATTATTAGCTTGATCTGCACATCTATTTGATATACACATACCATTGACATTATACTCTATATTTTTTCCCTATTCACTATTAATGAATAGAAGTTGTATTTCCTACAAGTTAATAATTTTTATCCATTTAATGTGTTTTGTTTGTTCTATCTAGATATTACACTATGTATTTACTCTACATAGCCATAACATGACTATCCCTCATTGGGCCCCATGGTGTAGATCAACTAGTATTAGAGTGAAACTCTATTATATTTTTATGCTTGTAACCACAAGAGTGAAATGAGATAGAGAAGTTTTATTAGTCAATTATATTTCAAAAAATCCATCAAAATTTCATAGTAAAATCAAGATAGTTGACACCTAAAATCAACCTAAGGCAGCCCTAAAAATCTAAAGGCTTATTTTTGATGCTTTGGAGACATAAAACAATGAAATTTTTTGTCAATTAAATGAGTTTATGATATATATCAACCTAAGATCTTCCTCTTCATCTCAATAGAACACTCCAAAATGGTTTCAACAATAAACCCACTTCAAATTATGATTTAATCTCAACATCCCTTTGCTTGAAGGCAAGATTGACACCAAAGCATTGGATGCCTATATTTAACAAGTCAAGGTGTAATTATCCATCAGAGCCTTCACTAATGTTGAGAAGATCACCTTGATATTACTAAAAATGTCCATTTTGGTTGTTCACTTGTGGGAAATATTCAATACATTAAGCATACAAGAGTGTGTTCCAATAGAATATTAGAAAAAATTTGTTTATGAATTGAAGGAAGAATACTACCCTCTCTAACACTTTGAAGATGAATACATCAATTTACAAAAACTATTCCATTGTAAAGATCAATCAAGAAGACTACACCAACATTTTCCATGACTTCTCTATGTGCCTTCAAGAGAACTTGAGTGAACCCCATAACGTGTTGAAGTACATTAGTGGAATATTAACTTATCTCTACATGAAGGTGTAATTATTGAATTCTAACACATTAGTAAAATCATATCTCAAGGATTTCCAACTTTAATCCAAGGAAAATGTGAAGAAACATGTCACCTTTTCATCAAAACAATACGTAAGACCCTGAATCCACATTATAGCTTTTCATGCTAAAGCAACAACAATTTTTGTGCAAGAGTGTGTAGCCTCAAAATATTATATAACACTCAGAGGATCTAACACCTTATAATGTAGATAAAGTCAAGAAGAAGTATGATGAAAACTGGTTCCATATCCATCACTCATCCACCCATGATAAATTTGAATGCTATGTGTAGTAGTCACTACTCACATAATCTAAAAGAGGACCCACACCAATGGATAAAACTAATGTAGATGCCTCTTATCTAAGCACCATCTTCACTATGATAAAAATATCTAAGGAATACAAACATATCTTACATATTCAGTTTTAGGTGAAGGGTTAACCTCTCAACATCATCATTGATAGTGATTACTAGAATAACATCATTACATAATCCACAACCTAGTGCCTTGGTATAGCAATTGATTCTCATCCCAAACCTTACTCTTTGGGGTGGATAAAGTAGGAGAAAGATATATAGGTTTGATGATAATGCACTTTTCAATAAAAATTCAACACAATAGAGGATAACATCACTTGTGACATCACTCCTCTTAAGGTCTATGAGATTTTATTGGGAAGATAATGTATATTCAACCACAAAACTACATATCAAGTCAAGTCATAACAATGGGTTATCCATGTGTAATATTGGTTTTAAAAAATCTTTGAGTTAGTTCCTTTAACCAAAGTCACCTTGGTATTTAAAAATTAGTGTTTCAATCTTGTATCACACACATATAATTTTTTGTTACTCATAGTTCACCCTAATACACCTATATAGTTGAAAACAATGAAGCACACCCTAATAGCCCATAACATTCATGCATTGTCATAATAATAGAAGCTTGAAGAGTTACTAAAGTAGTAAAGTGAAGTCTTAATATAACTTTAAGGCCTTCCAACACACTGTGTAGTAAAACACCACATTGATTTTGTCCCTAAATCCCTTCTTCTGAATAGCCCCACAATGATGAAGTCTAGCACCAAATACAAGAACTCTTTGATTAGGTCAAGATCATACCTATCTCTTCACCTTAAATAATATCAATAGTAATTTTACCCAAGAAGGATGGGTCCTGGAAACTATGCATATACTATCACACACTTAACACAATTATGATGAAAACTTAGTAACCTCTATTACATATTGATAACCTTTTGGACTAGCTTTCAGGTGCTCAATACTTCACCAAGATTAGCTTGAATTCAAGTGAAAATCAAGTTTTAATTAATCCTAAATACATCTATAATATAACTTTAAAGACACAATAAGGATTATATGAATGATTGGTGATGCCTTTTAGACTCATCAATACACTAACCACATTCATATGCATGATGGATTATCTACTCTGGCCCTTCCTAAACTCATTCATCATCATCTACTTGGATGACATCCTCATATTAAACAAGACTTGGTAGGATCACATGGATCACATCTCATACATTTTAGGAACTTTAAACTAGCACAAGTTGTAATCCAAATTAGTAAAGTATAAATTTGGCATAACACAAATCTAATACCTAGTCTACATCATTAACTACACTAGCATCAAAGTGCATCCAAATAATATCAAAGTGATCTAAAATTGGCTTAATCTATTCAATCTCACATAATTATTTAGTTTTCTTATACTTGATAACTTTTACCATAGGTTTGTCCTTAGTTTCTCACACATCTATTGGGATATCACCCATATATCACATGTAAAATCCAAGTTAGATTGTACTCATGTGAAATAGTGCACTTTTGAGGCACTAAAGTAACACCTATGTGCAACAATTATTATCACAATACATGTCATTACACATACCTTTAAAATTCACACTAATGCATCTAACTATACACTTGATAGAATGCTCATGAAACATGAACATCCAGTCACATATCACTCATATATGTTCAAAAAAAGGGTGAAAAGGAACTCTACTTATGAGAATGAACTATATGATATTTTTTAAGCAATCAAATAATGGATACACTACATTATTAGGAAGGATACAGTTATTCATTCAGACCATAAACCATTTTAGTTCCTACAATCATAGAACAAGCTAAAAAATATGTGCCACATGAAATGGATGACTTACTTGTAAAAGTTATATCTCATGATCAAGTACAAAAATTGGAAGGAAAATAAGTATAGGAATTACCTTAGTCAACCACTAGTTCACGTGCTCATTATGATGTTGTACATGCATGGCCATAACTTCACAAACTAGGTACCCATCTACTCAGATGATCAAGACTTTGTAATGACTTACACTAACCTTGCATAAGGTAAACAAGTTCCAATGTTATACTTATCAAACTAGTTTATCTACAAGTTAAAACATCTTTGTGTTCCTTTTGGTGCACCTCACCAATAAATCATCTGGGAGACACACTACACTAGGACCTTAGGATACATTGGGATGACAAATACTCTAGTTACAATATAGTCACACTTTTACTTACCATACATGCACTTATGCATGGAACAAAACATCAAGTTTTTCATTCCTTGTGACATTATTAAACCCATAAATAAGAAGCTAAGACTTTACACATCTCTATCGATTCCATCAATGCCATGGAAATCTATCAAAATGTATTTCATAACTAGGATACCCATGATAAGATGACAACATAATGTTATGTTCATTATAGTGGGTCAGTTTTCCAAGATGTTATCATGGTCACATGAAAGAAATAAATTCATGTAACTAGCACTATATATGCATTATTCAACCATGTTTGGGTTCATTTTGTGATTCCAACATCCATCATCTTTGACCATGATCTATACTTTGTGAGTCATTTTTGGAAAGCATTATGGGATTTGATGGGTACAAAATTAGATTGATCAATAGATTTTCATCCTCAAATAGATGGGCAAGTTGAAGTGTTCAATCACATACTTGTTCATATTATATGAATGTAAAACTACGTACATTCTCACACTTTGGATGATAATCTCTTTTACATCCAACATGTCTACAATAGGGATTTCCATATCTCTAATGGCCATAGTCCATTCCAAACATGTCTTGTGTCATAACTATTAGTACCTATAGATATCTCCTTCCATACACCATCAATAAATAATTCAAGTGCATAAGAATAGGAAGCATTTAAAGCTAATAAGTTTTTTCATCACATATTGTTTGTTTACCAATAGGTTTAGTTGATCCTTCTTTGCACCTAATAAAAATATGAGTACCATGATGTACATCGCACACTTTATGAATTTTAAATTGATAATAAATTTTGTTTTCAACTTTAGAATGAGTTATTTAAATGTCCATAGTGGAAGATTAATCCTCTATGTTATGTTTTTGATAGCATTCTATGCATTATTGGTGATAATGCCTTTATTTTTGTTCTACCATAGTACATGGGCATGTACCTAGTCTTCAATGTGGATCTTTTCAATCCTTACACTACACCACTTATTAAGCCAATAGTGACACAAAATCTTTCTAATTTGGATCCCTAACACTCATTACCTATATAGAAAGACTAGATAATTGAAATGATAGAAACATGTACCCACCATGGCACACATCAAATTTTTAAAGTAGTCAAGGTTGGGAAATATGTTGATCAAGCTAAGTGGTATACCTTATAAAATATATAGGTGTAGTTCCTAAACATACACATTACTATAATGAATATTATTAATCTTAAATAAAGAGTAACTGATCCATGTGTAGTCCCTATAAAACCGAGCTCACTCCTCATTTTATCTGCTACATAATGTGCACACCTCTCACCCAATATTACACACTCCTTTACGATAAGTTTTCTCACAACTTTCCACACAAGTTATAAACCATATTAAAGACTCCTAGATGTTGATCACCCCATATTTTATCTTGTACACTCCATAAATTGTTTCCCAACATTAATTATTTCACTAATTTCTATGCAAAATATGCTTTATAGTTTTGTGTCAAGTCTTGTGCCTACTTGTCAATTAATGTGCACTAGACTTCATATGCACCCCTTATTCACACATTAATAAGTACACCTACTCACTAAAATTTGTGCCTATCACAACTCTTATCCTTACATGACTCAGAATTACGGACTCATTGACTCTTACAAACTTTGTGTGCCTTATAGTCTTATGTGCCTAGCTAGCATCCACTCATGGACTAATAAATTCTTGGGCATCACAATACATCCACATGTAAACCTTCCTCGACCACATACTATACGTATTCCACATACCTTTAAAATTAAAATAAGATATTATATTTTAATTCAAATATTTGACATCTTGGACATTAACTATTCTAACCATTGCCAACTACCATGCCTAACAAGAGCAGAACATCCAGGATACCTTCCTTGGTAACTAAACAACAATAATGAATACTCTTGTATTCTACACTATAATTATGTAACATATGCATTTGGTTGAAATATGTTTAAATCCAAACTTATGCCATTATACATAGTCATAACATCATAAGCTTGATTTATGCATATAATTGATATACACATAGTATTGACATTATAATATGTATTCTTTTCCCTATTTAATAGTAATGAATACAAGTTACATTTACTATTAATTAATACTTCTGATCCATTGAATGTTTTTTTTCATTCCATCTAAATATTACACTAGGCATTTTCTCTACATAGCCATAACATGGTTGTCCCCTACACATCTCAATCTTGGGCCCTGTGATGTGGATCAATTTATTTAATAAAAAAATTGTTATTAAATTAGTCAAATAATTTATAATATTATATTTATTGGATCCATACCTCTTAAAAAACCTCATTTGACCTTAATCTTGTTTTGTTATGTTTGTAATTTATTTCCTAGGGAAGCTTTGTGGTGTATATTCAATGAATTTAAAACCCCACATTTTATTTATGTGTGTCATATATTGGTTCTTTAGTAATCAAATCACTACATTTAAAATAATAATTAATTACAAGTAATAAGTAAACATATTTATATTAATTTATTAAAAAAACATGGGTTTTTATATAAAATATTTGTGCATGACATTTTTACATTAGAGCCTAGGTTCAGTGTTGGGAACTCAAGGAAAATTAATATGGTTGATTCAACTACATTTATCAACATAAATAAAATTGAATATGTATTACCAGTTTGGTTAGAATTATTTTATAAGGATATTTCTATAAAAAGGTTTTATAATAGTTATGATTCCTAAGTGATTAGACATAGAAACATACATATTTCCATGGGATACTCTTATAACACTAAGTTTTATGCGTGGAATGGCCACTACTTATTTCCATTGATAGAAGTAGTGATTGATGGTTTTCAGAAGTGATTGATGGTTATTTTTAAATACATATATCAATTGGACCAATGAGATTACCTAGATCCTTAACCATCACCAATAAAATTGTGGTGAGGTTGTAACCATAAACTATGATCCAAAATGTGTATTATTAACCTTGTATATGTTTAAGTACATGTCTAACCTCGACATGTTATGTAAACCCATACATTAGTTTTTACATACACCAAAACTCTTGAGAAAATATATTTTCCCAAAAAAGACTAATGAAATTATTAGATAAACATCATGTGTATGCTGTAGTAAAAATGAAATAACTATGTTATTTAAGATGATTATGCTATTATGAATCATTGTAAATTACCTTGTGTATATATCCATATGTGTAAATATTGTGTGAAGTATCACTCACTCCTAAAAATCTATAATGTTTTATTGAAACCATTGTTATGTGGAAATGTATCCCTCTACTTGCTCATTTAGTGGTTGCCTAGTCAATTTTATTTTTTTGTACCTTGTGTATCTTATTAGGACGTTTATGGGGATATTATTGATGTTTTATATATATTATCTTACCTCTAGGAGGTAGTTAATATATTTTTTGTTTTTATTATTTTCTTATCTCTGGGAGGTATTTTAGACTTATGTTCCTTCTCCCCTTGGGTGGCATTCTTAGCCACATAGTGCTCTAATGTGAGTTTTATGATAGATACATACATACATACATACATCCATACATACATACATACATACATACATACATACATACATACATACATACATATATATACATATATATATATATATATACATATATATATATATACATATATATATATACATATATATATATATATATATATATATATATATATATATATATACATATATATATATATATATATATATACATATATATATATATATATACATATATATATATATATATACATATATACATATATATATATATATACACATATATATACATATATATATATATATATACATATATATATACATATATATATATATATATATATATATAGTTATTTGTTTTCTTGTCAATTTTTGAAACAAAAAAGTTATTTATGGAATTTAAATTTCCTTTACAAAATCATCTCATTGGGTTTGAATTATTTTGATTGGAATCTTGATTTTTTGTCCACTTTGATTTCAAATTATTAAATATTTCTAATTAACTTGTCAAAATTTTATCTTATTTTTATTTTAATCTACTTTAATTTATTTTAACATATTTTTACTTAAGTAATTATTTATAACTTTTTGATTTTAATGATTTGATTAAATTGTGGTGAGGTATATGCTTCTTCATTTAAAATTTGGTTTCATGTATAATGTAATGTGAATAATGTACACCTATTTCATGTATGTGTAAAAAGAGTTATCTTGGAATATAGATAGAGGGATAGATGGAAAAACTTATTAGACAAATCTTAAGACCATCCTCCTACCTGCTAGATGTGATGATTTTATACATGATTTAGCTAAATTACTTATTTTGATAATTTTGGGAGGTCTAAGGAGGATATATATTTTGGAGGTCTAAGTAGATATGATTTTTTTTGGAGGTTTAAATAGATATGGCATTTTTGAGGTCTAAGTAGGTATTTTTCTTGGGAGGTCTAAGGAGAATGCTCATGTGAGGCCTAAAGAGGTGTGAGGTTTAAAGGGGATTTGTTTGGGAGGTTTAAGGAGGTTATTTTTAGAACATAATAATTGGTTTCACTTCTATTCCAAAATTAATATTTTTATATTCAGATGGTAAATTATTTTTCATAATATAATGTTGCCATAGGATGGAGTTTAATTTGTTCAGTATGTTATTATAGTAAAAAAATATTATTATTTCACATGTCATAATTTATTGGAAACAAAAATTCATTGGGTTTTAGTTGGTTTGAGATAGAATTTGATGACTGGATGATAATAGGATATCATGGAAAATAAATATAGACCATTAAATAAGAAAAAACGTATTCTAAACTTAGTAAATCCAATTGCTTGAGAATAGTAAAAGATGATAACAATTGAAAATTATAATAATTAAATATGAGAAAATACATAGAATAATTTAATTGGTAAAATGGTATAAAATATATAATAAAAAACTATGTGGTTTAAAACACAATTGACGTGGTTGTTGTATTTATGTATGCATGATTTTCACGTAATTTATTCTTTGAAAATATGGTTGCATTTCATCACTAAGTGTTTAGTTGTTTCATCGAGGATGATGCTATATTCTAGGAGGTGGAGTATGTAATACCCCTCACAATGAGCTAATGATACCTTGTAATTTTCAATGTATTTGCCACATACACTGCATTTAGACTTATTATTATGTCTTAGTTTTTAGTTCCCATGTTTTTTATAATTGGACAGTGTCTTCCATCTCATTTTGGTTACATATTAGTGTTATCAAATAATTTGACCCAATAAAGGAGGTTAGATCAAGTGTTAGTTTTGGTAAAACAATGAAATAAACACACTAACAAACATAACATCTCTAGGCCTAGATAATAATGGGAGCTTAGTGAAGAAAAACCAATTGAAACTAAAACTAAAATGCAACTAATGGCAATTCCTTAACTTCTTTGAATGCTCCAAAAGACTTCTTCATTTTGTCTTGCTCAACTTGTGCTCAAAGAGTCTTTGATAATGGAGTTTGGCTACCTCCTTCTCTCTTTCACACCATGTTTGGCTTAAGAATTGATATGGCTTGATATGGATTGATGGAGTGGCTTAACACTATTGCTTGAAATCTTGCTATAAAACTTGCATTATAACTTTACTCTATCCAATCTCTCTAAATGAAGAGGTAAATGCTTGTATTTATATTTTAAACTAATCCCAACTCAAGGTTATTTAAGGTGTAGTTAGAGATTTGAATGGGTTCAAACCTAACCATAGTGAGTTAATTAACCCTAATAGAGGTAAAATGTGTCAAAACCTCATTATTTTTAGTGAATATACATTTGTGAGATATTTTAGGATATTTGACAACTCACAAAAAGGTAATTATAAATTCCTAAGATATTCTTAATTTTTAAATTTCTTTTTCTAAAATTTCATTAATTACTCATGGATAATTCAACTAGGCGTGTATTTTGGTTTTTCATTTTAATTAATTTTGATCAGGCTTTTTAGTATTTTTCAAGATTTGATTTAATTCTTGTGTGCACTTGCCCCATTAATAGGTTTATAGGACAAATTGGATGTTATGATGTTGTAAGTTGATTAGATATGAACCTATGAGAGGTTTTTATTGTTTATGGTTATACTCCAATTAGGGATGCCTCAATGATATTAAGAGCTTTTATGAATATTTAACAAGTGAATTTTGGAGATTTAGTGATTTTTAGGCTTAATTTACAAAGGTTGGTGATAATTGGTCTAAAGTCTAGTTGAAGCCATTGGTGGCCAATTTTAGGTGTCTATAATTTGCCCCTATTTGGAAAGGCATTACAATATGTAAGGAAAGTAACATCTTCTTAAATAATGAAATGGCCCTATATTCTTATGACTTCAATGGAAATGAATGAACTATAGGTGCCCGCTCAAGGGAGCGGTTGGCAAAGGGGGTCAATAAATGATCCCTAAAAAAAAGGAATGAGTGGACCAAATAGATGAAATAGGGTTAGAGGGAATGATTTACCCAAAGGTAGTTATAATCAGTAGCATATAGATCTACCCCAATTAGGGCAAACAAATAAGATGATTTTTCCATAGGTGGTTATAATCATCAATAGAAGTGGGATTCAAAAAGGTAATGATTTGCTCAAAGGTGGTTATAATCATAAAAAAAGGCTTAGGGTATCAATAAAAATGATTTTACCAAAGGTGGTTATAATCATTAACTTTAAAATAGATGAAAAACATAATTATTTACCTAAAGGTACTTATAATCATTGGTAATGCAAGTGGGATGATAAACAATGATTTTCATAAAGGTGGTTAGAATCATTTGTATCTCGATTATGGTGAACATGATGTGGATGATGATGGAAAATATGAAGGCAAATTGGTATAAAGGAGAAAGATGAATTTGGGAAACCTACTAGTAGGGAGATGCTCATTCAAACTAATAAAGGTTGTAATTCTTTTTTTGTTTAATTACTCTATATTGGATATGGTTTGGGTTTGATTGGTAATGTTGCTAGTACCAATACCAAGGAGATATATCATTGTTACATTTTCATGTAGATTCCTGAGGCTAATTTTTTCTATAGCACATGATTTTAGGAATCATGATATAACACCATGATAAATTAGCTAAAATATGCATAAGGATTGACTCTAGATATAATAAGCAATTGAAAATAATGCACCAATGATAAAAACCATGATGATAATGTTAACATATGAATATGGATGGATTCAATAGTAATGTGCAAGGAATCACCCAATAAACACACATAAATTGAATCAAAGCACAATAATAAAAATAATAAACAAATAAATAAAACACCAAGAAAAGAAAAAATAAAACAAAATAAAGAGAAACAATAAATAACTAATGGTTAATCATAATGTTAGTAAAAATAATACGACACAAACAAGATGATAAATATTACCCTGAGACAAGAGGAGACAATGAAACAAACAAACAAAATGAGGGGAATAGAAGAAAAGGAAGGGGGTGGTTGAGATGTCTCTAGATGCACTAGGTAAGTGGACACAACCTACATAGTTCCATGGATGAAAGATCCATAAAAAATTTAGGCTAAATGTAGTTCTCCTAGAAAATGGGATAGAAGAAAATGATGAGAATAAAAATGGGATGGATGTGATATAATAATATAGGAATGAGCTCAAAAAATGATGATAGCATGGGATAAAAGGCCAATAAGGATGGGGAAAATAAATCATAAGTGGTCTATTTTGATTTAGTGAAGGCTCCTAGAATCCTATAGGCAATGAAGTGGTCAATTTTTTTATATTTTCTAAAGCATTTTTCAAAAAAATTTGGAATTTTCTACATATCTCAACTTGATTGAGAATGATGAGACACTAAATGGTCCAAGACCAAAAAATAGAGAGAGCGTTCAAACTTAAATTACTCATAGAATGGTGAGAGCATGGAAAAGGGGTGATTGAGTTGACATCAATGTGAATCAAACATTACATACATAGTCCTACAAGGGGACCTCAAGTTACTATAGATCCAAATTACAGTAGAGGAATCTAACTAATATAGCATCCAATTCAAACAAAATAGGCAAAGTTGGCAAATAGAATAGTAAAATATAGGAATGGTAAGGTGGTATTTCAAAGAATAATAAATAATTGGTGCCCATATTTTTCCCATAGGCAGTTATAACTAGGAAACAATGGCATATGCCAATGATACTAACTTGCCCATAGGTGGTTATAATTAATAGCATGACTATAGGACACTGATTTTCCTAAAGGTGGTTATAATCAAGCCCACATTATATAGAATGAAACAAGAAATGAAGTATGAAATTTCCAAACCACTATCATACTACAAAAATACAACTTATATATGGAATACTTGAAACAACTACTAAAACTAATTTGAATCTTCATGCTAAAAATGGCAATGGAATCAATGGAATAGAACCAAGGTCAAACGGTGGGGTAGGGAGGTATGAAATAACTTGGTTAATAAAAAAGGTATGTAGAATGACATGGTAGAATGACAAAGTTATAGAATGGTATAGTACAAAGAAGAATGTCTATATTATGGTACAACTAAAATTGGCCTCATAAACAATACACCAGGTCTCTCAAGTGAAGTAATACTTGAGGTGTATAATGTTCATTGGCTCATCAAGTTCATCCCCATCTAGTGTAGCAAGACTTTATACTCCCATTCCATAGTTTTTAATAATGATGTAAGGGCCTACCTAGTTGGTTTTAAACTTGCATTTTTTTCTCAACCATGGTATTCTTTTGGTTTTCTTTAAGAACAAGATCACCAAGATCAAATTCTCTATGTATAATACACCAATTATGGTGGCCACAGATTCAGTTTTGGTATGCTTGAAGGTTATTAATTATGGTTATGAATTTCTCATCAAGTAACTCTATCTCTTGCATGTGATCTACTTGATAGTATTCATCATCCATGGCATGCTTCAAAAAGATGCATAATGAAAGTAACTCAACCTCAATGGGAAGAATGGCCTCAATACACTAAATAAGTGAATATGTAGTGGCTATTATTGAAGTATGGTAGTTAGTGTGGTATGCTCAAAGGGTGTGGAATATTTGAAGGTGTCAATCACATCCAACACCATTCACAATATTTTTAAGGATGTTAATACTAGTTTTGTTATATACGTCTACTTGGATATTACCTTGAGGGTAATATGTTGTGGAAAAATGTCATTTGATCTTGTACTCAGAACATAATGATTTAACATCCTTGCTCTTAAACAATCTAACATTATTAGCTATAATGTCGAAGGAAATACCATAGAGGCAAATGAGATGGTTGAAGGTGAATTTGGAAATTTATTTTCTATTCATGTAAATGAGGTATAGATTTAACCCACTTAGTCAAATATTATATGGTGGTAAGTATATTTTTATGGTCATCAGCTAAGGTGGGGTTTATATTCCTAATGAGATTGAGGCCACATGTATAAAATGGCCATGGTGTCAATATTGGTTTTTAAGTCTTGGTTAAAGCATGATTTCGATTGGCATGCCATTGAAATTTGTCCCACCTTTTCACATATGTAGTTTCATCTACATCCATCATTAGCTAATAGTAGCTAGTATGCAAGAGATTTTTGGATAGGACTACCCTACTTGTGTGATATCCACATAATACTTTGTGAACTTACCATAATGTTAATGTATATTATGCCAAAGCTAAATAATAAATCAAAGTTCCATCAAAATTGTGGTGGTATAGGGTTGGTTTGAGTAAGGTATAATGTATGGTATTATGGACAAAAGCTTTGGATTGTTTGAGGGATAGGTCAAGTGGCTTTACATGGTCATGAAGATAGGCATATAGGTTTGAATACCAACTAGATTTGGGACTAATAATATCATAGATCATTATGATATTTGAAGGTTCATGAGTTAGTGATAATAGATTTTCAATGAGAAAATGGTAATATTTTTTCATATCTATATGTTGAATCAGAGATTCAATGGTAGCCATGGAATCTAATATTCTATTACTAGCCCTTGGTATATGATCAAACTAGAAATTGGTAATCTATTATCCAAGAGTGTTGACCATGGCCTTGTATGGGACCAACTTGTCATCCTTGGTCTAAAAATGGTTTGTAACATGATTGATTATTGATTGAGAATCACCATAAACCTTGAGATGTGCTATATTCAATTATATTACCTACTAAAGTCCTGTAACAAGTGATTCACATTCATCCATGTTATTTATAAAAGGAAAGATGATCCTAAATGACTCAGGGAATAGACCCCCCAATGGAGTAATAAAAAAAGGCCTACCCCTGATCTATGTGTTATGAATGATTCATCAAAATAAAACTTCTAGTGCTGCTCCTCAAGAGTTGTTTCAATGATAGTCATAATGGATTTGTCTAGGAATTGGAATGTTAGTGGCTCTATATCTACAAGGGGTTCTTTAACAAGCTAATTTGTAATAACTTATCTCTTGATGGCTTTTTGGTTGACATAATCTATCTCAAACTCACTAAGAAGCATGATCCATTTGGGCCATGTGGCCTTGTAAAGCTATTTTAGATAGTAGATACTTGAGAAGATCTACTTTTAAAATGACCATGATCTTATTATTCAACATGTAGTGTCATAGTTTATGAGCTATAAATACCATAGGTAAAAAGGATTTTTCAATGGGTGTATAATTGTGCTCATATATGACCAATGTAAAATTAAATAATACATAACATGCTAATTTCAATTATCATCATGTTGAGCTAGAAGTGCCACAAGGGCTTTGCTTGTGGCTAACATATATAGAAGGAATGGTTTTCCTAGTATAAGAGGTAATAAAATAGGTGGATTTACTAGATAGTCCTTCAATCTCTGAAAATCTTTCTAGAATTCATTATCCTAATGAAATTATACCCCTTTCTTCAAAAAGTGTGTAAATGGGTGGAATTTGTCTACCAATTGAGGTATGAAGCATTTGAAGGATTGTATCTTGCCCTATAAACTATAGAGCTACTTCAAATTGGTCGATGGTAGCATATTTATTATTACTCATACTTTGGTTGGATTGACTTCAATGCCTCTAAAAAACACAATGAAACAAATAAATTTGCTATAATTAACTCCAAAAACACACTTATTAGGTTTGAGCCTAACTTTGTATTCATACAATCATTCAAATATCCTCTTTAGTGTTACTAGATGATTGGACTTGGTCTTTGATTTACCTCGTATGTCATCAATGAAGTCATTGATAATATCATGCATCATATCATGAAATATGATGGTCATGGCTCTTTGATAGGTGGCCCCTACATTTTTGAGACCAAATGACATAACCTGATAATAGAATGTTCCCCATAGAGTGGTGGAGGTTGTTTTATGTTGGTCTTCTAGTGTGATTCAGATCTGTTTGTAGCCAAAAAATCCATCCATTAGTGAAAGCATCTCGTAACTTATTGTGGAGTCAAAAATCTTGTCAATGTTGGGTAGAGTAAAGTTGTTCTTAAGGTATGAATTTTTGATGTATCTAAAATTAGTACAAATATTGATTCTTCTAGATTTTTTTACTAGCACAACATTGAAAATCCATTGAAAATAGTTAGTTGGCCTAATTCATCTCACTTCCAAGAGATTTTACAACTCTTTCTTTACTGATACAATAATGTGAGGGTGCATCTTACATAATTTTTATTTCATAGGCTTGGCATTAAGATGTACCACAAGGTGGAACCAAGGTGGGATATAATCTAGGCATGTTAGATTAGGCCCATGAAAATATATAAACAACCTCCCTCAAAAGGGATATAAAGATTTCACATTTTTTCTCAATGAGGGGTGTGCCTAATTTGACCCATTTTAGATCATCTAGATTCCCTATGTTAACCTCTATAGTATCTTTGATAAGAAGTGTTGAACCATCTTCTAGAATGGTCAACAAAGATTTGAACTAGATTGTAATAGCAGAGTCCTTTATTAGGATTGGCTCTTTACGTTTTCATAGGTATGATGAATCAAAATCCCCCAAGGGTAAGGATGTCTATGTGACAAATACAGTTTTAAACTATTGGATGATTCAATCAAAATCTTGATTTTTGTTAAGACTAAATTCAGACCCATAGACAAGTTCATCATTGGTGGTCTCCTAGTATATGTTTGAGGAAGGTTAAACCCCACTATCTAATGGTGCCTGAAATAGGTTTTCACCACTAGACTGACCTTTATCTTTAATATTTCACTAGTCTAAAAGTGCCTTAAAGATGTTTTCAATTTGAGAACTCAATGTTTTATTTAATTATCTTTAGCTAAAGGTGTTTACCCATTCTCCAAAATAGGATTCATGATCCAACTTGATTGAGATCCCTTATTTGTGGTCTCCCAATAGAACATTGCCCCCAAGGCATTGAAAATCATATAAAATCTCATCATTTTAAAACTCATCAATCAGCAATGTTGATTCTTGTTGGCCCCAATCTATCAGTTGGAGGTGATATAATGGAAGTGGATTATGGTGAATAACTATTCAAAGGTTATAAAGAAGACATGAATATGGTTCTGTGTGGAGGACCGTGGTCTTTCGGTAAATGCTCTCTCACTGTTAAAATTTGGGAGCCTAATATGGATCTCTCAGATTCATTTTTCTTATCCACTCCCATCTGGATAAGACTTCCTGGCCTCTCGTTAGAATTTTGGCATGAGGACATTTTTAAAGGAATTGCCAGTTCTCTTGGGGAACTTGTGGTAGTGGATATTACAACAGCTACCAGATCCAAACTTCAGAGTGCCAAAATTTATGTTAAAATGGTAAAGTTGAATCATCTTCCAGAAAAAGTGGATCTAATATCAAAGTTTGGTAAGAAAACTCAAAGGATATTTTATGAAAACTTGCCCAACTCCTGTTATGCTTGTAAGAAACAGGGGCATCTGGTCAGAAACCGCTCTTACAGAAGTAAAAATCACTCTAGTAGTGTTCTGGAAGGGAGTAGGACCAAGATGCAGCAAAGGAAAGTTTGGAAGCCCAAAGCAGATTATCGACAAGAACAACAAAATAATGAAGATGTTAAAGGTCTACAAGCTGAGGTGGAAAAAGAACCTTCTTCTCAAGATCCTAATGTCAAATATACTGAAGTGGATAAAGAGCTTCCTCTTGAGGAAGAATATTCGGTGAAAGAAGGTTATGGGATGCAACCAGAATCCATAATACCTGTACAAAGAATAGAAGACTTGATAGATCTATCAAGCCAAATTGTTTCCTACCAAAGGATAGAAGATCGATGGAGAGATGTTGTTGATAAAACTATGCTAGAGGGAGGTGAATTCTTGGCTGAAGATGGAAAAAATTTAGAGGAAGGAGACCTTTTTTCTTAGTCTAAGGAGATTCTGGATGATAATGAATCCCCTGTGAAAGAGCCTCCTTTGAACGATAACAGAGAAAACTCAAAGCAAATTCCAAACCAAAGAAAAAGGGCTGAAAAGAAGACCAATACCAAGGGGGTAGAAACAAGAAGCAGCAAAAAAGATCAGCATACTAAGGTGAAACATGTTGTTTCTAATCTAGTTTAAAATGGAAAAAGAGATGAACAACATTTTAAGGTTAAACCGGATGTTGGTTCGCCTGACAAACCAGGAAGAAGATCCATTAGGAAAACTAGAGAACTAGAAAGTAGGTAGAATATTGCTGATGGCAGGCAGGCAACTATTCTAGATTTTACCCCTAAAAGATAGTTATTTGATCTTTATTTGGGACTTTAGGGGGATGATTACAAACTAGTTTCTGAGGTTGTCTTTGTATAACCTATTCTTGTTGCTACTTCTTAGTAGGTTTAAGGATTGCTTATCCTGATGCACGGTAAAGCTTTATCTTTTTTACTGTTAAAGGGTTTCGGGGTCCCTTCAAAACCTGTTTTTACCTTAATCTAAAAATATTCAAAGGTTATAAATGGAATTAGTGTCAAACAAATTGGTATGGGATAGGTCATCAAAAGGGATATGATTAGACTCTACTTCACTTTTGTAATCATCATCACTAGTCATTGGCAATGGAATATGAATAAGGTACGTGGGGTCACCCTAGGTGGTTTAAATCCAAGACCATAGATTCCTTTATACTAAGTCATATATATTGGCTCAAGTGTTCCCTATTGATTTGGCCCAAGGCCTCCTCCTTCATAGGCTTGTTTCTCCATGATCCGATTAGGAATTGGGTATTTGTGGTTTTTATAAAATCATCCAATTTGTCATTATAAAACTATGAGTCATCATCTATGAGAAGGTCTTTTTCTTAGCTAGATCCCATTATAAAAGTGACAGGTGCTAGACTAGGTAGTTTAAATTTGTCCGTTATTTTCCATTCCCTACAATGTGGTTTGGATTTTTGTCTTCTAAAGGACTTTGGGTTCTATGGAATCTTGACACTATGAAATGTATCATGGGTCAAATATTTTCCTGGTGCATTATCAAAGATGGTATAATGATTGGATATCTCAAGAGGTAGCATGTGGGAAAGTGAATCAAGGGTATCAAGGTCAATGTATTTGGCCTCTAGTGAATCAACAAGTATTTATTTCCCTTTATCCTTCTTGGCAACCATATTCAAGCCAAAATGGTAGTTATAGCGTTCGCATTCGGCCTCTAAATACTTGAAATTCTTGTATGGCTACAAATATATAAGAATAATAACCTCCATACGTAAATGAGTTAACTTGATACATTGGTGTAATGTAGATGGGATTGCATTAATCTCATGTATCCAAGGTCTACCTAAAAGCATACTATATGAAAAATTTAGATCTAACACATGGCATAGTGTATCATGGGTCAAAGGCCCAATGATAACTGGCAAGCTGATGATGCTTCTGATTATCATTCTTAATTATCATAGCCTTGATGATGATTATTTGTTATTGAATATCTACTATCGTGTACCTAAGAAACTTGATGAGATTTAGAGACACAATATTTAGACTTGATTTTTTTGTCTATGAGGACACACTTCACTTTGTGACACATTATGAAAACTTTGATGTATAATAGATTATTATGAAGAGGGATAAGGGATGACATATAATTTTAGTTGAATATTAATTATTGACCTAGATCTAGGTGTCCAACCAAAGCTTGAAATTTATCTAGAGATATATTTTTAAGAACTTGGGATTGGCCAAAGAATTTTATCAAGATGTTTTTATGGATGGTAGACATATGTAACAAATATAAAATAGAGATTTATGTAGTCATATTTTATAATTATTCCAAAATATCAAATTTATTTTATTGTACCATGGTAAATGGATTATTATTATCTAGAATGGGTGGTTGTATGATGGGTGAAGTGGTAGATGATTGTTGGCCTAGTATGGTTATCTTTGACTTCCAAGTTGTGATTGCACAATTAAAATTAGATATAGGAACATTGTTGATAAAAAATGATGATAGAGGGGGACCAAATAAGATAATTCTTGGTTATCATTATACTTTTTTGTAGTCATAGGCTAACAATAATTTATCTGTATAAGGTCTAAAAGTGGAAATCCATACTTTTTAGTTCACTTATATGTGGTCCCAAGTCAAGGAAATATTATCGACATGAGTTGGTTGATTGGGAATGATTAGAAATAGTTTTATCTGATTAATATATGGTCTTGGATTGATAGAGATGGTGTTAATGTGACCTCTTAAAATATGGCCTATAAACTTGTTGTATTCATGTGCAATTGCGTGGTAGGTCTATTAGTTATTGGCCTCATTCTGGCCTTGGTTATGTCTATTATTTATATGTTGTTAGTTCTTTTTCTAATTTTTTTTGTTCTACCTTGGTTTTTCATATTGTTGTTGTTATTATACTAGTTTTTGTTATTGTTATTGATTATCATGTTGAATAAATGGGTTTTGATAGATTCCTAAATTTTGATTGGATTTGAAATCTTTATTTACCAATGTTATCTCCCCATTTTATAACATATTCTCAATCACATGTTTAATTTTCACATAATGATGTAAATTATGGCCATTAAATTAATGATACTTACATAATTCATTTGGAATGTACTAGTCTAGATAGTCAAGGCCCTTGCGATAGTGCTTCAGAATAGGCTAGTTAATCAAATTAGCAGTAGTGAGATTGAAAAAGATAGACTCAATGGGTTCTCCAAGGTCACTAAAAACATGATTAATAGGCACATTTCTCTATAAAATAGGGTTTTTCAAAGGAATAGGTTACTACATTTGTTATGAAGGTCTATTATGTTGTGTTTGTTATGTTTGCTAAAGAGTTTATTAGTTAGGAGTAGTTTGTATATGTGGCATAGACTAAGCATATGGTGTTTTCACCATATGGACATGTCATGACTTATTTAATCTATTCCCCATAACATTATTTTTGTGATTTAATTGCTTAGGTTTATCAAAAATATTGGCCTATGCTAGTTACAATGCTTATACTTGGACTTGGTTCTAATTTTGGCCATTATTCTAGTTTTGGTTCTAGATATAATTTGATAAGGTAATTTTAATGATCCATTTATTAATAATTATTATTTCAATCAAAAAACCTTTGTCAATGATTTCCTTAAAGGTATGTACACACTATAACTCTAGATTGTAAGATATCTCGCTATGTAGATTATTGGTAAACACAACAACTAATTGCTTGTCTGGTAGACTATGGGTGAATTGGCTTATAAGGGCCCTAAATAATTATAGATAACTTGTAAAACTTTCATCAACCTTTTGTTTGGATTGTGTTAGATCTAACAATGAAATCTCATGCTTGAGATTATATCAAAAGTGCTTCATGAACTTATCTAAAAGATCATCAAAATTAGAAACTAAATTCTTTGAAAATTTTAGGAACCATTTCAAGGCTTATCCTAATAGATTTATTATAAATAATAACAAAAAATTTATGTCTCTATAAGCCACTGGTTGGCGTGCAACAAAGAATTCCATCAAATGGGCCTTGAGGTCACTTTTCAACTTATATTTGTCAAACTTTAGTGGTTCTTACCCTGGAGGTAATGTTATTTTCAAATAATCCATGTTGAAGGTGTAATAACACACATCATCCAACTTTAAATTCTTGGTTTGCTTCCATTCTTGAATGAGGAAAATTTCATCCTTCATTTGTTGTAAATCTTATGCAAGGAAATTGGTGGGAATATTGGCTTAAGGTGGAGGATGTGTGGTCACAAGTAGATTACTTTAACCAAGGTATAATGGAGATATTATCAAGGGAATGTTAGATTATCTAGGGAATGGACTAAGAATATGCATGCACAAATTAGGGTATGGTTTCTAAAATTGCATATACTATGGTACAATATTCTAGTTGAGATTTGGTATATGGGACTAGTTTTGGGGAAAATTTGGTTAGAATAGACGTATATGGTTGTACTGTGCTTGCTGAGGTTGAATAGGGAAATGATGATGATTATTCAAACCTTTTTGATTAAGGGTAACTTATGAACCAAGACCTTATCATTGAACTTGTGGCATATTTGGCATGAAAGGTAATTGTTGCCTAATAGGTACCTGTAGAACATTAGAACCTCTTGGTTTAATGAATTCCTATTGGGAAGTAGATGCCTGTTGGATATTTGATGTTTTTTACTGACCAATACTATTACACTATTGGTTAGACATCATTTGGTTTTGATTGACATGTTAGTCTGTGACTAAAGAGGTATGTTCATCACTACCTAATGAGGTGAAACATTGGTTGCCCCCTATTTAGATGGTAAGATGTTTTACCTCTGTTGCATGGGTATGTTGGATGGTTCCTATTTTTATGGAATGTCACTTGTTACCTATTGTGGTAGATTAAAATTCATCACATTTTGTTGTGGCATGTCATTGTTCATTAGTTGACTACTTAATCCCTATGGATGGGTGCTAAAAAAAATAACTGGTTGAGGATTAGAGGTAGTCAATTGAGGTTTGGAGGTTGAAGTTCCTACCCACTACATTTATGGACCACTTGCAGTGTGACTTAAAGGCACATTTTTTTATTGACTAATTTTTTATGTGTTTGTACCACTTTGGTCTAAATTAGATGTTACTTACGTATTGTCCATGATGTCTGGCTAACTATTTTACATGGAAGTAGAAGACACTTCCTCTATAGTTGGGGTAATAAACATGTTTTCTATTGAGGTAGTTTATGTAAATAGGTCTAAATCTTGATTTCCTTAGCTAGTCAACTCAAGTAAAATTCCTATTGAAGGAACTAACTTAATAATAGGAGAATTTGACATGGTCATATTATTAATGTTACATGTTAGGTTTTGATATGTCTAGTATGTTATCTACATGTGAATGAAGTGGTATTCTATGAGGCCTCTTTGTGTGACAAGCATATGAGGATCTTGATATAACACCGATATTATAGCTTGATGGTTGATAGAAGAGGCATATTCATTAATATGATTATAAGACATGTTATAAGGTCCTCTTTCTAGACTTGGAATGTTTTCATGGAGAAACTATGATAAAAAACTTAGCCCCTACCTTTGTGGATATATTTAAGACCTCATCCTTATTCGCTATCAAATGATGATCAACTAGATAAGGCTCATAGGCCAATGGCATTATAACATAGTATGGTTTATATTGGACTTGTTCTACAACTATAAGTATGCTAGCTATGTATTGGGCCATTTGTTATTGGTCTTGATATAAGTATGGAGACATGCTAACCAAATAATGGGAAAAAATAATCTTGACTCTATTCCCATAATTGAGCATTATAAGGTGGATAAGAATCCATCTCCCAAATGACATCATATTCATAAAGGTCTTGAACAAAGTCATCTTATGGGACAACATTTCCATATCCTAGATTATACATGACTCCACTATGTGTATAGTGAGACATGGTCAAATCAATGGAAAATGTTTCATGACAAGAAGGGTTAGAGTTATACAAACTCTGAAAAGCTATGTATACAAAGATAAAAGGTACAAACTCTATCTAACTTGGTTAAAGAGATAGATTTGTATCTCTAAAATGTCTATGCTAAGACTTGGTATAAATAGTATAACATCAAATGTGTAACATTAGATGTCTCACATAAATAAGCAAAACTAAATGAATTAAAAAACAAGATGCCAAACTCTAGGTCCAAAGATACTCCAAATAGGTCTAAATTAGGAAAGGGAAAGGTTGCTAGGTCTTCTGACCAAACATGATGTCAAAATCTAGGCTCAAATAAGGAATGTACTAGGACTCTTAGCCAAACACAGTGTCAAAATATAGACTTGAAACAAAGGGATGATTTTAATATAACAAATTTGGAACATTTTGGCATAGACTAAGCATGTGATTTTAGACATAAAATTGATCAAATTGGTATAAGGTACTTAAACAAAAATCACTTGGAGATAGACTGATTCTCCTAAAATAAAGACACAAAAAATATAGTTTTCAAATTTGGATAAATAATTAACCTAAGTTATACAACCCAAAATAGAAATATTTGTGTATCAACCCATGAAAGATGAGGCCTAAATAGAAAATAATCAATGTTTGTATCTGAACTGATCAAAGTTAATTATAAACTCAACTTAGGAAAACCTAGGATTTATTTGACTAATAAGATAGGCATATTTGAAGGGAATAAAAATAATAAAATAAGGTTCCAACCAGGCACATGGATTTGGTTTCAATAATGTGAAAATTGGGCACAAGACAAGACAAGTCTATAAAATAACTTGGATAATAAATGACATTGTCGCTCCCAAAATATATGACAATGGTTTATTTCAAAGACTTATAATACATAAAATTGAATTGATTTGGGTAGTGTAATGTTACCCTTTTGAATCAAGTGATACATAAAAAATATTCTTGACACAAAGTTTTAGATTGAAAGCATAATGTCAAATGGATGACATAATGCCTCCTCAAATAATGTAGTGTGGACACAAGACTCATTTAGATGTGTTATAAACAAACAATGTTTTAGAATCAAAACACCAATAAATAAAGGACAAATAAAAAAAAATAACTAAGTATAATGTATTAGATCATATCAAGGTTGGTCAAATGGTGTTGACTAAAACTTACAATTTATGACCATCTAGATTGATCCCAAGTGAAACTAACACAACAAAAGCATCGTGTCAATTAATTTTATACTAGTTAACTTACTATGCAAATGTTTCTTCTTTTGAATAGCTATTCCATCCATGGATTGCTTAGTGGAATCCCCTTGTTAACTAGACTTAACTTTGGTCTTCATTATAAAAAAAGAGGTTAACCATTTAACCCCCTAGCTTTTATAGTATGCATGCCGTAATTTGTATACCCATCATTAAGTGGGGTTGTTACAATATTGAGAGATTAATTATTGGGTTAAATAACCCCTAAATAAATTTTGAGAGGTAATTAACTACCCTTCACAAGACAAATTACATGAAAAATAAAACTAGCTAGAAAGACTTTAGGGTTGCTTATAGATCACCCAAACCATACGAGTTTTAGGGAGAGCCGATAAAACACTCTTTATAAACATTAGAATAGGAAAAAATTTCAAGTGAAAAGACACTTTTGGTCACCTGAGTTTCCTATAGGAGATGGGGGGAGAACATACATGGGCTATTCATTTTGCAAAAACAAACAAAAAACACTTATAAAAAATGCTATCGAAGTGAAGTGTTGATTTTAGGCACCAAATTGAAATGTGTTTTGAAGTTATTTATCCCCTTGGATTATTTTAAAACTTTGTAATAATTTTCAAAAATCAACTCAAGAAAAAAAATCTATGTTCATTTTTAAGCACTTATCCCAAATGTTCAATATTTAGCCTAAGTTCATTTTTAAGTACCAAGACGAAATGTTTTAGACTTAGCCATTCTAGAGTCATTTTAAACATGAAAATAAAATGTTCAAGGTTTGTCAATTAATTTTAGGCACCAAATTAAAGTATACAAGACTTAGATAAAAAAAAATTAAACATCCAAAATAAAATGTTCATTAACCTAAACTTACAAATTCATGTTTTATCCTCACCTTAGATCTACAAGAGTTGGATAATTTCTCCTACTTTGAAGCGATTTCAATGGTGATCAAACAAACTATAAAACATATCTCTTAGGTTTATGTTTTAAAAACATAGATATTGATGTCAATTAGAAATGATTGATGGCAGTTCTAAGGCAATCAATGTTGATCGATCTCATAGAGAACCGATGATCATTATAAAGAACCAATATCAGTTGATTAAGACTGATGTTAGTCACCTATGAACCCAAATACAAAACCAACATGAGATAAAAACATTAGTTAACTCAAATTTAAATAAAAACTTCATAAAAATTGTAACACAGTGGTTAGGTAGAGAATTTAAGAGCTAATGAAACCAAGAAATAACTGATAAGAATGCTAAAAGAATTCAAATTTCAAGCTTTGTAACCCTATATTCCCTTAAAATATAATTGATGATGGTCACCTAAAACTGAGCTCAGTTAGGAAAAACCAATAATGGTTTGGTAGAACTAATGTCAGCTATGCCTAATTGATGTCAATCTTTTTTTAGGTCTATGTAATAAAAATAAAATAGAATATGGCAAAAAAAAGGTTAAAAATTCAATTTTAAATACATTCAATCATCAATTCAAATATTTAATATATTCATCTTCGTCTCCTTGGTATGTGGGATGCATTGTGTCCCACTAGGTGTGTCATTTGTGATCAATAAATTTGACTCAAGAGAGGAGGTTAGATCAAGTGTTAGTTTTCATAAAACAATGAAATAAACACACTAATAGGCATAACATCTCTAGTCCTAGATTATAGGGGGAGCTTAGTGAAGAAAAACCAATTGAAACTATAATAAAAATTCAAAAAATGACAAAGTCCTTAACTTCCTTGAATGTTCCAAAATATTTATTCGCTTGTCTTTCTTAGATCATGCTCAAAGAGTCTTTGGAAATGGATTTTGGCTACCTTCTTCTCTCCTTGGCACCATTTTTGGCTTGTGACTTGATATAGATTGAAATGGCTTGATGTCTTGGCTTATGATTTTGGCATTATAACACTATTGCTTACAATCTTGATATAAAACCTACATTATAACTTTACTCTATCCAAGCTCTCCAAATGAAGAGGTAAATGCTTGTATTTATAGGTTTAGAAACTAACCCCAACTCAAAGTGAGTTAAGGTGTAGTTAGATCTTAGAATCGGCTCAAACCTAGCCTTAGTAAGTTAATTAAACCCATTAGAGTTAAAAGGTGTCAAAACCTCATGATTTTCAATGAATAGGCATGGGTGAGATATTTTAGGATATTTGACAACTCACAAAAAAGTAATTATGAATTCCTAGGATATTTTTTATTTTTAAATTTATTTTTTTAGAATTTCATTAATTGCTCATGGATAATTTAAATAGATAGGTAATTTGATTTTGTATTTTAATTAATTCTAATTAGGATTTTTATCATTTTGTAAGATTTGATTTAATTCATGTGTGCACTTGCCCCATTTAATAGGTCAATAGGCTAAATTGCATGTTGTGATGTTGTAGATTGATTAGAGATGAATCAATGAGAGGTTTTTGGTTTTTATGGTTAGATACCCCAATTAGGTATGCCTCAATGGGATTTTGAGCTTTGATAAATATTACACAAGCACATTTGGTACATTTAGTGATTCTTAGGCTTAATTTACAAAGGTTGGTGAGAATCAATCTAAAGTATAGTTGAGCCATTGGTGGCCAATTTTAGGTGTCTACAAGTAGTATATTACAATGTATTTAGCATGTGATACGTTTTTTGAACCTAATACAATAAATTATTGAGACTAATTTCTCTTATCTTCTGTATGCATGAATAGAATAATATTTTAATACATTTTTGAATCAATGTGGCTATGAAAAATCCAATATAGAATCCTCATGATTGATATTATAAACTTTCTCATAAATATATATAATTGTGATAGTCTATATATATATTATCTCATATTTATATGAGATAAAAAATAATCATAATAATAATAGTTATTATTATTATTATTATTATTCAAACAAATATATATGAACTTAATCAGTTATATAATTTGTAAAAATATTTTGTTTTAAATTAGTTATCATAATACTAATATAAAAATTGGGGTGGTTAGCTTATGACAACCATATCCTTGATATAGAGTTGTTTTAATGGCTCTTACTTATTGATAAAGCTTTAATCCATTACGATTAATTATTATAATCCATTGGAGTGGCTGAGATGGACACACTCACATATTTTAAAATCAATGATTTATTTTATTGGCAAACATCTTGATGGAGGAGGGATATAACATAAATGGAAAAGGGAGTCACAAGTATTAGTGGGATGTCTGGGTGGAAGTAGGACTGTGGAAGTGATAGTGGTGAACAAAGGGGATTATGGCATGATCTAAATTCTTTTAAGATGAATTTGAAATTGGTATCTAAAAATCCTTCTAGGGGTGCTCTTGATAATTGTTAGGTTCTATTCCATGGATAATTGATTGAATGACTCAAATGATTTAGTAGAGATATTAGTGATATTATTACTTGGGTATCCTCTAAAGGTTCCAAAAATTTAAGATTATAATATATGGGGAGATGTTAGAATAAGATCTACAACCTTTTCACTTAATGCTAATCGATATTATGGATTTTTACTAATTCATGAAAACTTTGAGGCTCAATAAGGATGTGTGTTGGTGTGAAATATTATTGATCATATGATAAATAGATCCCTAAGGATGCAAATATCATGGTTTTAAGGTAACCAATTGAATGATATTCATATATGGAAAATAGAAGGCACCTACCAAATTAAATCATCTACACATTATCAATTTTATAATGAAAAATATCTTGAGCATGTTTGTTTTTATTTTGTTTTGTTTTTTTAAATAATTTTATTCTATTTTTATGGTCATTAGTTCTAACAAGTTATGAACTAAATAGGAGAAACTTTAAATATATGTTATTATTTGTATATGGCTTGTCATTTTTGAGAGGTTGTTTTTATTTTAATTTTAGATAGTATCATATCGTGATGACTAAAGTACATAATTTATTTATTGTTTGCATTTTGTGAAGTTTTGATAAACTATTTTATAATGTTAGGCTAATAAGATAAGAGTGAAAGTTACTTATTAGAGTAATAATAATGTCACTTCGCTAATAATGTAGCCTTATTATCCCCCTGATTTGAATACATTATAATTGTGGTCCTTTGGAGTAATTTTTTTATGTAGTTCATGGGTTCAAGCTTATTAGGTTATTGAATGTGTGAGATATGATTAAGATGAATTTATTATGTTTTAATAATCAACTAAAAATTAGGTGGTTTCTCTATTAGGGTGAATTTTCATGTGAGTTTATGATATGAGTAGCCTAATAATGATGAATACCAACCTTGTAAGACATAATTCAATTGGAATTTTATCAGTTAGACTCAGGGATATAACACTCTAAAAAGGATGTTTTCATTTGGTTTGCAAAATGAATGGTTTCATACCTAGATATAAATTTCATTAATGATTTAACATTACTTTCACCCACCCTAAATATTTATTAAAATCTTTTCTTTTTGAATTGATATGAGATGTTTTTGTGTAATTTTCCAAAGGGGAGGTGTCAAGTTACCACACATATCCAAACTCACTTTATATATTTCCTTGGGTAATTATAAGACATATTATAAAAGTAACCAATTTAGTTGGAAATCCATGATTTCCTAATTTTCCATAAATACACATTCTTATTTATGGATAATTATCTAACTTCAGACATCAGGGCTTTATAGATCTAGTTCATTGAAATTTTGTAGAAAAATAAATTTTGAGGGCTTTCGAGTGTATAAATTTAGTAATTTATAACTAGAAAAACTAAGGTTGGTTATAACCAAATGTTTAGAATTTAAGCTTGTATATTTACATAGAGATATAATAAATTAAACTTGATGAAATATTTTAATAACATCCATGATATCAAACCTCTAGACCAAAATTAGACAAATGAGGATACAAATGTTTTAGTTTTGTGTTAGATAATCTATCCATAATTTATTTTTTACTTAAGCCTATATTGTACTTAGCACCAAGTTTATAATCACCTAACTTAAAACCACCAAGCATGTAATTATTTAATGAGTAATTATAAGTAACTGATAAGTTATATAAGATGTTATTATGGGATGAATCTAAACCTTAACACAATTAGTAATATAAGTAAGTGGTGGTCCATTAGTAAGCATTTCTTGTTCATTTTTATTCCTATATAGTTATTTATGTGACCTCTAGTGTATAATAATCTCCCTTTGGATGTTAAGTCTCTATGTTTGTGATTACACAAGAGATTATCTTAAAAAAGATCATTCAAGGAACTTATTTAGTGATGTCTTTAAACCCATCTTGGATCATTTCTCACATGAAAATAACATTGATTATAAATATAAAGTATTGAATATTTATTTATATTATGTGAATTCATTCTAAGTTAACATAATTTTATTATTTTAAATATTATACAATATATATTTATAGTTTTTTAAGACAAGTTATTATATTTACACATAACAATAGATAATGTAAAATTAATTTACATAACTAAATTAAGACTTTGATTTAAATTAAGTTGTTATTAATTGATCCAAAATATGGATATAATGTACTTTTAGAAGTGGAATTAAGATTATGAAAAAAATTATAGATGTCTTATTCTAGAGTTGAATGTGTTACTTTTATAATCACTCTCCTTTTACTCCCAAATCTGATTTGGTTTTGACATTAATTAAATATGTACATTTAAAATATATATATATATATATATATATATAAGACTTGGAAATAATTCTTCATGGTTAAAAAAATATAGGTTCAAAGCTCAGATAAAATTTTGCTCCCTTTTGCAATCATTATTTTCGATTGACTCCTTGAGACTTTTATTAGGGCAAAATTCCTTTTACCTCTTTCTAATTCCCAATGTCAATTTAGAATTGACATATATAAAAAACCTATGAAAGGTATTTTTAAAAACTAAAAGTTGAAAACAAATTATAATAGCTTTAAATTATCATTGGAATAGTAATCTAAGTTTATCACAATTTTTATTATTTTTAATGAAATGATTCCAAATCTAGTTTATGTAGAATTTAATTTTCTAATCGAATAAATTCACTTGATCAAATTATTAGTTTTATTTACAATAAATAAATACTATGTAGTAAACGTGATTATTCTATCTTAAAGAATAAGATCTTACATTCGGAAAACTTTATTGGCCTTGTTTTAGATAAAAATAAGAGTGGTATTGTACTTAGTTAATCCAACTTATATTTGGTGGGTTTTATCTCATTTAGGATCTTATTTGTTTGTGTAAGCTCATATTTGAAAAAATTAATTTATCCATTCACTATATTATACTATTTTAGTTGTAACATACTTTAAACTTTGGCCCTAGTCACATCTTGCTAGGTCAAAAAGGTATCCTCTTATAAATTGACTATGAGCATACTTTTGGAATATGGCTTATTTTTTCATACTTAGACTGAATAATCTTATCACACATACCTTTTATTATATGGAATTCCATTATATCTCTTGATAATTCTTAGATGTGTTTGGGTCATATAGGGGTCTTTATGGTACAGATAGGGGTAACTATGTAAATCTTATTCATGTGACTATTTGGTAGAGGCTAGATGCCATCATGTTAAATTTAACACTCATTAGGATGAGTGAACTAAAACCAACCCAAATTCTACACATGAAGGTGATCATCGTAGATATGTATGGTAGTTTGGGGAATGAGTACAGGCATAAATACTAACCCTAGGATGCTTCCTTATTTTGGTCAATTTCTATCATAGTATATTATTGTAACACATGTCATATCATTTAAACTCTAGGTTTATTATCATATCACAAATTTTTAGGATGTTCTCCTTATGCATGATAAATTTATAATTAGTTGGATTTATGGTATACTCAATTGTATAGTAGTTTAGACCTTAGTTGGACATGGGTTGTGACCTTTATTGTGCCTCTTATAAGTTAATTGTGTTTATATGTTTTGACCTTTGTGGTAGATGACTATATTCTTAGTAGATGGATTTTGTTTGAGTAGGGTATTAAAGAGTGATAAGATGTCTTTTCTGGTTAGATTCTAGGAACATGGGTTCCTTTGTTATTCTTCTTGACCCTCTCTTGTGCATAAGCCATAGATTACTAAGATTTGGTCTTGTTGGATCAATGAAACATTGGTTCCTTATCATGTTGGAATATTGAATATATTATTATGTATCATTTCTTGGCTAAGCACACATACTTATGTCATTTAGTTGTTGCATATCAAGCTAGTGTGTTGATATTATTATATTATTTTATATTAGATGCCTAAAGATTTAGAAGATCTCTTGAGTGACATATTAGATTCCTTATTTTCTTATAGTGTCAAACTTGTCTTAGTGATGATGTATTTCAAAGGAAACTCATCACATGTGAAATGAGAACTACAGCAAACCATGATTACATGGATTGAATATGAAGGCTACCCATGTTACAATGGGGGCATCACATCTAGGTTCTTATGCTAGGTTAAGTATTTGTGTACTTTGAGAGTAGGGTTCATATTATGTTGGTTGAGTCTCTTCATTGGTGAAACCTTGAGTGTTAACCCTTTTATAAAGGTAATAATAATATTGGTTCACTTCATTTCACTTTATGTGAGTTGACTCAAGATGTATGTTGAATACTTTATTAGTTTATTTAATCAATAAATTGTTATTGAATTAATCAAATGATTCAAAACACTATATTTATATTATTAATCCATATTTTAAATCCTCATTCAATTTTAATCTTTTTCTAATATGTTTTTAATCCACTTTTTAGGGAAGCCTTGTGGTGTAAAGTCAATGAATTAAACAACTCACATAGTATTTGTGTGTTTCACATATTAATTGTTTAATAATTGAATCATAACAGTTAAATCACTAAGTAATTATAGTTAATAAGTAGTGTATTTGTATTAATTTTAAAAAAATTACATGGGTTTTGGGACAATTTTTTTGGGCATGAAAGATTAAACATGACTCTATTGATTTTACTAAAATTTTCACATATTTTTCAATCTAAAGGGAAAATTTCTAGTAGTCCAAAACTAGATAAATTTTTATAGTAAATATATGGTCTCCAATATATTTTTTTGTGATGATCCATCCAATAATATAAAGGTAATGTTGAATGCATAACCACCATTTCATTATCAATATTTGTAGTATATTTATATCTTTTTTAGAACTACCCATAGCTATGGTGCAATGTTATGGCCTTGTTTGTTAAGACATTATGAATTTTCAAAACACATTAAAGTATAGATATGAAGATAATGGGATAAAAAAACATATAGGTATAAATTTTTGATATATTTAAAAATAAAAGATGACTTTGGGTGTGTAATATTGATAAATTCATTTCAACTAAATTTGACACACATACACATTTACTTTTAATTGGGTGTAAACACTTAAAATTTGTCTTTATACATGTATTAGTTATAAAATTATATTATTTTTATGGTATTTAGATTTTTTCATTTGTTGGTTTGGATTAAGTTTTATTTCTATAGTCTTTTTTTTTTTGTCTTCATTTTTTATCTCTCCTTAATCCTCTTTCTTCCCTCCAAGGTTTCATCTATTTCTAGAGGTTTTCCTAAAAACCTATAATGTATGCTCTTAGAGATCTAAAATGTAAAGTGTATATTTTTGGGGTGTGGATCCTTCTCACCCATTAAGGGTTACTAAAGATTGTGTGTCATGTCTTGTTAGTTTTTCCACTCAATTTTTTGACTTGAATTCTAATAAGATCCTAATTTAAATTTAATAGGTACATGAATACACATATATAATTTAGTTTAGTAAAATGAAGTAAATGAGGAAATAAATTCAAGCATATAGGGAGGGAACCCAAAAAATACAAGGAAATATAAAATAACATCTAACATTTACTACTACATTATATTAAGTATACATTCATTAAAGCATTAAATATCATTGTATCAACACATGTTCATTGAATTATAATGATTGGATAAATTTAGTTTTAATTCATGTGTTAAAACTGATATTTTGTACCACTAATGGGCTTGATAGGTAGCTAGTGCATTAAACCATCTAACCCCAAGCATAGGCCTAAAAATCATTTTATTTATTATTAATAGGTTAAAATACCCTATTAGGGTTTGAATAAGAACATAAATTTATCATATTTTGAAATAAGGACTCATAATACTAATCAAGGTTTATAGAGTTGTAGATGTAATGAAAACATTCTTAAAATTAGATTTAGTCTATACATTGTTTCACAGAAATGTGTTTTCTATAATCCTAGTAACTTTAAAAATAAAATATATGGTTATAATGAGGTGCTTAGGTCACAAAATTGTTTATGGGTTTGGATTATCTTACTAAAAATACCATGTTTCTATTTTTTAGACTTTGATAAAATTTTCTAGATTTCCTAAAAAATTAAGTTACTTTTATAAACCTTTTTTGTCACTTATTGGTCTAGTATTAGATTCTTTGTTAAATATGATTTTACTATTTTACATTTGATTATGATTAATTAAATTTTTATGGATATAAGTATTGATTTTTTTATATGAAATCCAACATCCAATAAAATATTTTGGTGAATGCATGCTCTATTATAGCCCTTAGGGGTTCATCTTTTGGTGAATCTACATTGCCTTACATTTTAAGGTTATGTATTAATTCATTAATGATAAATATTATTTTATTAGGGTAAATAATATTTTTATATGGTTTTTAAATTGAATTATTTAAAATTATATTATCCTTATCTCATGTATGTGTTACTCTAAACCCTAGGTTAATTTTTCATTAATTTTGTTCAAACACTAGTATATTTATAGGGTGTGTGGGTCCAATGTTTTATTTTCTCTTATTACATAAATTTTTATTGAATGGAAGATCCCTACTAGAGATATTATTATAATTAAACACTCCCATGTTGATTTTACTAAAATTCTATTGGTTTAATCCATATCTTATTTGAAAAATAAAATGGAATTTGGAAATATAGTTAGTGTTGCCCCCACAAGTTGTGTTTTCAATTGCAAGTGATAATGGTATTTCTTTCAATGATAATGATGTAAATGGATCTCAAAATAAAAGTACCTATAAAATAGATCATGTTCACCAAGATTCCATAGATGAAAAATCAAGGGTTGAATACCTTACATGTTTTAAAAAGTATCTTATATAAAAACCTAATGATATCATTGAATTGATGCATATATTTAAAGATGTCAAAAATAAAACATTAGGTCAAGAGGCTCATTGTATTAAGGTGAAATATATACTATATAATTTATAAAATTAATACTATAAACACATAAATTTGATATTTGACACTTTAAAAATATAAACTTTGGCACACTTTGACATATTTGGACATTACATACACATTTCACACTTGTAAACAATTTCACTTTATTTGTCTATCCATCTATTAGCTTTCCCAACTCTGTTTGTTAGATATAACTATTGAGGATCAGATCAACCTATAAAATAACATTATATAATCCTATATAGACATTTTCCATATCTCATATCATTGATTTTCACTCCCAAGATAGAGCAAATAATAGCTAGACAATAATAATTTATAATAGGTGTTTACTTCTATTGACAGTTTCCAAGTACATACAATGGATATTAAAATTTGGAAATATTAATTAGATATACCTAGACATGTTTCATGGGTTGGACATAGTATAAAATAATAGAGAGTTAGCCATAAATAAAATAAATCTTAAGGTATACTCACTTGGTCACAATTAGATAACTTGGAAATTAATTGATCACTACATGAGAAATCCACTAACACTTTCTTGAGACATTATCATAAATACATAAAAATATATAAAAATATCAAAGGATTATCCCTAGATTAAAGTCTAAATACACACACAAGTCAAAGTTGCATGGATTTGAGTGTTGAATTCTAAATATTTCCTTACATTTTATATTGATCAAGATGTTGTACACACATAGAGGTAGGATAACTACATGTAGTGTGAACCCTATTTAGAGTATTAAAATGTAGTAAACACTCAATCACTCAGTGAGAAGTGGTTAGAGTTGTCCAACCTAAGGATATTACCCATTTTTCAAAGTCATCTTGTGGTTGAAAGTGTGATTAAGGTTTCAATGGAAAGATAAGTAAAATAGAGACCAATGCATAGGATTTAAGGTGAAGAATTTCACATGAAGCATATATAGGTTTAGGTGTAGGGGTCTAAGGAGTTATGAACTACACAACCTATAGGGACATTATAGGTAGAACTATGATAATACTAGTCACCATAAGGGTATCAATGTTACCAACAACATCTATGTAGGGTTTTGAGCCACTATTATTTATCTAAGTAGTCAAAAAACATATAAATAATATTTTCAAGAACTCAAAATCAAGAATAATTATTTTAAACAATAAAATATATAAATTATCTCATTACAACTTTCCTATTTTTCCTTGTCAATCTCAAATCATCTAAGTACAATATCTTATTTATCCATTTCTTAATTCAAATTTGTATGTTATTTAAATATTTTACATAATATAAATTAGCCATAGTTTTATACTATTTTAGGGCACCCAATCCAAAATAATTAAAACATTCCAATGAAACTGAGCATTGAGTCAACCATTAAAAACCCTAGGTTTCTTCTATGTTAGGGTTTCATATTTTCTCAAAGTTTGATATTTATCCTCTATTAGGATTTGAAATTTAGGTATAATCTATAATTTCCCATTCTTGTGTGAGAAAATATGATTTTTACCATTTCACATAGGGATGCATGTTTATTATCCTATTAGGTTTTCTCTTATTAGTGTTTTTTCTTGTCTTCATAGATTTTCAAATGATATTTGATTTAAAATGACTCTATATTTGAAACTCTTAGAGGGTTTTATTAGTCAAATTGATTTTATTAAAAAGAGGTATTTTTCCCCCAAAAGGTCATATGAATTTTATAAAAATAGGTTTTCTATTTATTCAATAAAATTGGTCTAATGAATAAAGGATATATTTATTTTCTAAAAAAATTTCTTGATTTCATATATTAATTGATATAATTTGATCTAAAACCTCTTTTTATTTCCTTATATTCCTCATGATTTTATCTAGGTGGTTAATTATTTATTTAGACCTTGTCAAATTTATCTTTTCCATGAATACACCCTCAAGATTATAATCATGGATCAAAAATATTTATACCTACTATTTATAGTCACGGTGTTGATAATTATGTATTTATATTATCGATTATATAATGCATTTCTATTTGAGACAAATACAAGTGATGAATAAAAAATAAATAAAATTAATGATGATATTACACATGATGAATTATTATATCTCCTTAGTAACACATAGTCCATGAATGTTGAATCTCATATCCTTCTAATTATTACTCAAAGGGAAAGGGAATGTATGATTCTTTTTTCCTCCTCTCCTGAGACCTCATGGTAGTGATAGCCAACAAACCTCCCCTGTTATTTAACCTAAGATTATATTGGAAATAAAGGTACATGTTATCAAAACACAAAGAAGTAGAAAAAGTGATGAATTAAAACACACTGAAAGTAAGGATGTTGTTATATATGAAGAATTATTAGTTTCCCTTAGTAACACATATATCATGATTATTGAATTTAAAATTTCTTGGGTTTATTGTTATAAAGTTATATCTTTCCAACCGATGAGAAGTAGTGTACCTAGTGCTACCATTAATGATAAGGCTTAAACCTTGAATGAACCTATTTAAATTTGCACCATTCCTACACATTATATGCTTACTATGATGAATTTTATATATAATTTACAAAAATAAGTCTAAACCTTATCTCTAAAGGTCACTTCACTTGAAGATAACATTGAACATGCTAAAAATACTTAGTATGCTACTAAATAATACATATCTAGATACCCAATCAAAAACTATGTGTCTCAAATATTTCATCTCTAACATGGGTTAAGAGAAAAAAACATCCATGAATAATGAATCATGAAATTGGCATCACATTAAAAATTATTCAAGTGAAATTGATGTAGTTATGATTATATGTCTCAGTTAATATATGAATTAGACCTAGCAACTTAAAAGTTACATAGTGGAATATTAAAATAATTGTAAAAAAAATAGATCTTTATTGATTTTAACTTCAAAAAATTATAATGACACATAAAATGATAACAACACAAAAATATCAAATGAGATGCCTTAAAATATCAGGTCCTTAAATATTTTCATGTTAACTCATGGTCTTATACATGTTTAGTTATATCTACAAATAAACTCTACAATATATCCTCAAACCCTTAACAAGAAGCTTCTCTCAAAAGGAAATCCCCCTTGCATGAGTGTAGGCAAATGTATATCAAGGTGAAAGACTATGTTGGAAGCAAAATGATTGAGAGGGGGGGTGAATTAGTATTCAAAATATTTATTATCAATTTCACTTAAGAAATCATGAACCATTTAAAGAAGCATATAGATTTATAAATCATAAACACCTATCCACATAATCATGAAACATAAGAAAACATCACATATGTAGGAAACTGTCAAGGGGAATAAAACCCATTGATATCTAAAAATTGAATATAGTAATATAAGACAAACACAAAATTTAATGAATAACCACTTCACATGAAACACCAACCCCAACTAGTGAAACACCAACTTAGCTAAGATTTAGCAAGTACCAACTTGCAAAGAGGCACCAACCCTTGAGATGAATCAACACCAACTTAGCCACCTAAAACTTTTGATGACATTTATAATTATATTTTTCTTCACCAATAGATGATGAAAACCTTATTTATCTCTTCTCACTCTTTTATCCCTCTCAAAATACTCAATAATGTGCTAAATAATTTGTATTCACTCTACATAACAAATAGGTCTAAAACTTCAATATATATATACAAACAATCATATTACTCATATACCTATTAGTCAGACATATACACTTGTAAACTTGGATTTTAACATAATAGGAATTTTTAAACTCCACAAACATTAATAAATCATTACGTTAGGTCTTTCATATATCTAATTGAGCAAATCCTTCTTCAGGCCTTAAGGAGACATAGTTTAATTAGGCCTTCATTAGTACACATTACCCTTCGATCTCCTTGTAACAATTTTAATAATTAAAAATGGTAGGAATAATTAATATTTCACTAAGATAGATCCATAATAATATCATATTATTTCCATGAGACATTTTATCTCCAACCACCACTTGAGGCACACCATTGGCATTATTCACAATTAGGCCTGTGAACCTATAGAAAGTTTGTCAAACAAAAATGAAGCATGTATGTAATTTAGTCACATAAATATGATAATAAATATCATTAAAATAAAACACATACCTTAAAAACATCACCATGTTATTTATACTTCGAAACTCATGGTAAAAGGACTCAAACACTTCTCTATAAATAGTCCACTCAAAACTACCATAACACTTCAAAACCCCGTCATGAACAAATTGATCTTAAATACATGAAATAAAACTTCCCATGAAAATTTATAATTTTACATATATATAAAACTATCAAATACAAAAATTTTAATATATAATGTCAAATATTGGTCTTGCAGACCAATCTTTTATCTTTGGTACATAAAAAGTCAAACCAAAAGCAATCAAGCCATTTTGGCTTCAAAATTTCAATCACTTTCATTGACTTCAAAATATTATAAACATAATTTATAAGAAATAAATTTACAAAAAAACAACATCATGTGAATTATATACTTCAACTTGGGGCATAGAGCCTCAAACCCACCACTACAACTTGCTTACCTAGACTACTAGTTTGCCTTAAAGCACAATCATGATGATTCATACCTTTAACACATCTGTATACATATTAAATGACTTATGATTCATGTATATGATCCTATCAAATAATTATAACATTATTATATTTAAATATAATATGGTTAAATGGTAATATTGGTCTTGTAGACCAATCTCATAGCCTTATATCTTATTATCTCATATGAACCAGATAAGTCAACTTGTGAGCAACTTTTTCACTATAATCACTGTACTCTAAAACTTATATCAGATGAAAGAATTTATTTAAATTATTTAAAAACATCTCTATGAACCTGGTTTCATCCCTATTTCATGATAACACATCCCTAATCAACTTCCCATTGTTTCTTGAATTTCTCACTATTTCCACCATTAGGCCTGTTAGCAACTCACTATCTTAGATGACTAGTTTAACATACCTAAGTGGTAAAACCTATAAATTAACCACCATGGAAATAAAATAAAAGTATCAAACTTATTCATCCAATGATTTTCATACCTTGACTTGGATAATTCTAACTGCTACAACAAATCTCTGAGAAACTAACACTTTCCTATAGGGTCTACTCACATACTTGAAAACTCAATCACACCTAGAGATGCATATAAGAGTTGAATACAACCTAAAATATCTTCTATATTCATTTGATGAAATTATAAGATGTTTTGAATAATATATTTCACATTAGGTCCTTGTTAGGGTTTTAGAGAGGTTTAACACAAATTTTGGTGTTCACGATTGTTCATAAAGGATTGCCCCTTAAATCCAAAAATTATTCCTATAGTTATTATCGAGTACCATTATCCATCTCTCCTAAATATCTCATTTTCCCATGAAAAGGTTACACATGCCAATCAACACCTAAAATTCCTTCTTAGGTTTGAATACCTTTATTTTGTTTACTCGAGAGACCTTAGAATTGATTTTCATACCTTTTCTTGTAAAACATGACCTCAAAATTTGTGACAATTCTTGAAAAAAATATCATACCTATGTCAATTCTCACATATAAAAAATTGTCTTGAAAACTGATCATGACCCCTCATTAGGACATACTTTCTCTCTTTATTCTTAAGACCTTGAGCTAAAAATCACATTTGGATTTGAAACTAACTTTCATGATTATTTCCATGTACTCTCCACCTCAATAACATACTAAATAAACCTATATAATGCTTAAATAGTGCCATAAATAATTCATATGTCTTGAAAATATATCATGATGCCTTATTAGGCCAAGTAGGGTCTAGAATTGGTGTAGTTGCATACTTGATCTATAGATCCTACCTATGTAGGATCACCTTGAGACTCTCACGAGTAATTAAATTCTTAAAATTCATGATAAAAAAAACTTATACATCCATTCATGCATGTGTGCACTCACCTCACCAAACCATCATACTCATACCTTCTCATAAGGTCTCTTCATGCTATGAGTAGTTCCATGACTAGGCTTCTCAAGAACTTGAAACTTAGAAACTAACCTTGAAACAGTTTTGAAATTATATAAACTATTGGAATCAAAAATAATAAGAGGGGGGAGGTGAATCAATGTATAATTTTTTCTTTCAATTCCACTCATCATTCATTAATCATTCAAACTAATATAGAGATATAACAATGCATAATCAACCATTCATATGATTATTAAGAAGGAACATAACACATGAAAATAAGATCTATGTGGGAAAACATAATGGGGGATAAAACCCACTAACACATAACTTGTAACATAATCATATAAGTAATGAATCCAGATTTAGTGAAGTACCAACCCCACACTAGTCAAACACCAACTCAACTAGGCCTTTAGAGAGCACCAACTTGCAAGAAGGCACTAACCAGTTAGGTGAATCAAAACCAAATAAGTCACCTATAACATATGATCACCTTTTGATACATGTTTATTTTTGAAATGATGATGAACACCTTATTTTTCTCTTTACAATCTCTTATACCTCTCAAACAACCTATTAGGCCTCTTCGCTCATCTAGCCCTCTTCCTGACTGAATTAGGTCATATGACCTTGCTCATTATCTATAAAATAATTTATATAATTTAATGAAATAATCAACACACCTGTATTATGATATTAAAACCATATACCTAGTTTCCAAACTTTTATTCCATTCATTCATTCACTCAATATTCTAACTAACTCAAATTAGTTCTATTAGACCTTTTTAAAGCTGACTCTTGATTTTACATATGTTGGTTGTAAAAAAGCATATAAATACTTGGATACAAATTTTAATATATAAAAAAATATTTTTAAAAAGTGAAACAACCATTACATAGGTCGATCACCACTCATAAGGACCAAAACCACCATTAGGCCTAAATGAGACCTAATGCAATTATGCCTTCTCAAGGCACATGTTTCATCTTGACCACATTGGAACATATCAAGATTCCATAAATATATTAAAAAATTAAAAAAATATTAAATTATATCACTTATAATACCATCTTAAGTCCCCAACACCATTTAGCTCATTTCACTCTTTGAACCACACCATTAGGTCTACTCACAATTAGGCCTTCTCACTACCAAAAAGTCTACTTTGAATATCTCAAGTATAAAATAAAATTTTACACATAAACATATAAAAAATAAAATTTATAGAACCTACATGACCTTAGTTTCATCCCAATGTCCATTATAATTTACCATATAGGGAAAAATACCTTAAACTTGCCACTTCCATATGCTTACTCAAAATTGCGAACAAGATTCAAAACCCAGTCAAAAAAATTTGACTTTTAACACCTTCATAGGAGTTTATCATGAAAATAAATACATTATAATTAAACTATGGTACATATATAACAAATTAATATTAATTATATTCTTCAAATCTATGCATAATGACTTAAGAACATCAATCTTACTAACACAAAAAAATGCATGGATGCTCCAAAACACAGTCATGTAAACACTGACTTAAAACACCTTTAGATTAAATTTCATGATCTTAAAATGATTTTATATGATCATAAAACATCCTTATATTAACTTAAAAAATATATATTATAGGATCACATAGAAATATTGGTCGTACAGACCAATCTCATGGATTCACTATACATAGACCTCACTATGTTAAATAAGTCATTTTGAGATCAAATTTTTTATATACACAATATTATTAAATAAATTTATCAATTATGTATATGTGTTATATGTATTTAATTATAAACCCATTCATTTTTATATATCCCTAATAATTTACAACCCATCCCTAATCTCATTCTCAATTCTGCCTAGTTTTCTCACTATCTTCCTCACTAGGGATTTTTAGTGATAGGCCAACTTCCATGACTAATTTAGCATATTTAAAGTATATAACCTAATTATAAACTTATTTTGACACAAAATAAAAGTCTCACACATCATTTTTCAATAATTTTCATGCTTTAACCTATTCAACCCTACCTACTACATAAAAATATGAGAATTAAGGGTTTGTTGTAGCTTCCACTCACTCTTATGACATACCAATACCATATGGAGTTACTTAGGAGGGTCATATACATTATAAAATAATAAAAATAGGTCATATAGTTCATTTTGAGCCATTTTTATAAATATTTTCCATATCAGGTCATTATTAGGGTTTTAGATAGGGTCAAGACCACCTTATAATCTTAATGATCATTCATAAATCTTGGGCCTTTAATCCATAAAATAATGATTGGAAACATGAGATAAGATAATTACAAAAATTACATGAACTTATTATGGTCTCATGTAAATTTATCACATGCCAATGAGCATAATAAAATCCTTCTTTGGTTTGTAGTACCTCATTTTTTGCACACAAAAACCTCAAAACAACATTTAATGCTTTCTATTTTATAATTTGACCTAAAACTTGGTAAACACACTTGACATAACCTTTAAAATATTTTATAATTATCTCATGATATCTATCACCTTGGAAACTGATATTGACCCCTCATTACGCCACACTAGGTCTCTTTGCTCACTAAGCCTAAACTTGTAAGTTACACTTAGACCTTAAATACACCTTGAAGACACTTGTAATTATCTAAAAACTTCATAATCATGTCATATTCCATTATAACATGCTCAAAAAATTAAAAAATACTTATTACAATCCTCAAACTGTTATCCTTAACATGTAACCAAGTATATACCTTCACACTAGGTCTCTCAAGAACATGGCTCATGAACTCAAAATTAAGAACAATAAAGATAACTTATAATGACAAAAATGATACTTTAATGACACCAATGAAAAACCCATGCATACCTTAGAACACATTCTAAAAAATCTCCCTCTTTGTCATTGATGGCAAGTACTCATTGATGGCAATCATTCAAAGAAGCTTCTCTCACTAGGATACATCTCCCCTATATAGATCAATCTCCCCCTTTCACATTAATGAAAAAGAACTATCAAAAATAAAACTCAATAAATAGTAATAAAAGATCATATCAATAATATCCCCTATCTCAATGCATACCTTAAACATCTTATTCTTAATAAACTGATATGACTCCACCTTTGATTTCATAGCTTGTGCATTTCTTTCCTACTCTTGGAGCTAAAGAAACTCCTTATTATCTCCCCCTAAGAATTTGACTTGATTAGTGTTTGCTAGGAGTATCAATCACACCTAATTTTTTTCTCAAATGTTCAAAAGTAGCCTTTGGAAGAGGCTTAGTCAAGATATCTAGAATCTGATCCTTAGTAGACACAAATTAAAGCTTAATAATTTGTTCACTTACCTTTTCTATTAAAAAATGATATTTTATAGGAATGTAATTAGTTCTTGAATGTATGATAAGATTCTTTGAAACACTTATGGCACTATTATTATCACACAAAATAGGACTAGGGCCATCAAACTCCTCTTTGTAGTTTCTTAAGGTTTGTCTCATCCACAACATCTGAGTACAACATGAAGCTACTACAATGTACTCAGCATGACAATTAGATAAATCCACTGATGGTTGCTTTTTATTATACATGAGACTAGACACTCACCTAATAAGAAGGTTCTTCCACTAGTGCTCTTTCTATCATCTATATTCTCAACCCAATCTACATATATATAGGCTACTAAATAAAACATCTTACTCTTTGGGTAACATAATCCATAATCCATACTCCATAGTTCCCTTTAGACACCTAAGTATCCTCTTGACTGCATGTAGATGAATTTCCTTAGGATATGCTTAAAATCTTCCCACAAGACCTACTACTTGCATGATGTTAGGTTTAGAAGTAGTAGTATACAATAAAATCCTAATCATTGATCTATATTTTATTTAATTGACTTTTAAAGATTCATCCTCCTTGCTTATCTTACATCCTATAACCATATGTGTACTTAAAGACTTACAATATTCTATTTGAAACTTCTTTAAAATATCTTTTATATACTTGTCCTATGAAATAAACATACCCTTTTTAGATTAATTTATTTGAAGTATAAGAAAGAAGGATAGTTCTACCATCACAAACATTTCAAATTATGACTTCATCACCTCTATAAAGGCCTTGGTCATGTTCACAATATTTCCACTAAATATGATATCATCTACATGGACTAGTTGTAGACACCTGAAAGCTACACCATGATAGTTTTTAGTAGTGCCTTGACTTGTGGATCGTTAATTGAATCTTCATCTAGTGGACCACCTAGTTTACTAACATTATGTCAAAAACCCTCCAAAATACATCACTTCATTCATGACCTTTTTAAACATTTACTTGTGACCCATAAACCATTTCTAGTTATGGTAACCATCAATGGTCACCCTAACCATTGATGTTTGGGGTCATAAACTTACCTTAATATTTTAAAGTAGCTCTAGATTTATTCAAGATAAGCATCCTCCAAAATGGAAAATTTCTTTAAAACTAGATTTTTGGATGAACAAAAGTAAGCAAATTCATCCCCTCCCAACTTAACAACTTTCCCTCAAGATTCCCTCTCCTTAGTAGTTTTGTATTATAAATTTAGGGCTCTTGGGAGAGTTATGGATCCAAAAATTTACATCTATTAACACTATGGAGTGTACCCTTGATAGGAGAACGAGCTCTTGTCTTCCATGCATCATAATGGAAACTCCCCTCTTACCTGTGGGTTTGGCATGGGGGAGAGACTCTAGATAAAGGGCTAGCTCCCTTTTATGTATCTCTATGGTCCTATATTTCCTACAGCTAACAATGGGGGGGGTGAAAAGGGAGAAGGATGCTAAAAATAGAACCTAAACTAAATGGTGATACACCAAAATGTTTGATCTACTTAGCTTGAACCTACACTTTCCACCAAGAGCAAGTTGGCATACACTTCATTTGATATGAGAAACTCTTCTACATCAGTGAGCTAGGGGTCTTGTTGAGATACATGGAGGAAGAACTACCAGAGGTGTTCTAAGACACACTATGGTAGCCTGTTCACATGCACCTATACTCTACTATAGACACTTTTGGAAGACCTACAAAAGAATAAATTTCACAATACACTAGACATGCTGGAATTATTTTGTGAAAGCATAGAATAAAAAGTGACTTAACACAAAACAAAGCCATAGACATATCCAAAAGTGTAATCTCAAATGGAGGTAAAAATGCTATGTCTTGATTCAAGGTAAAATATAACAGAGCTTTGCCTTACAAGCCAAGAGATCCTTTTCTCAAAATGAGAAGTTTACAATATATAGAGGAAGAAAAAGGCCTTTTAGGGCTCTTTTACAAGTGGCCCATGTGCATTTTGAGCATTGGGAAGAGGAAACCACTTGATAAATAATGTTGTATCAGCTCCTATTTGGACTTTAGGTGTTTAAGATATATTAAATGTCATATGTGAAATTATGGGCTGTGCCATTTGTCTACAAACAAGACCACTCCTTCAAGGCATTCACATAGTTTGTCTACTCATCAATGTAAAGTGAAGAAAAATGGGTCACACCATTCAATGTTCACACCCCTTGATGACCACTTGGTAGATACTGTGTCAACCACTAGAGTAACTCCTTGAGTCGATACCTTCCTTTGCCACTTGGACTATTTTGTTTGTTTTTGTACTTAGCTCTTTTGCCTCTTCCTAGCTTTGTCTTTTCTGGTTCCTTCATCCTTCAGGGGCTACCTTCTATTAATTCTTCATCTCTTTGGACTCCCTCCTTGATGATTTCTTCCTTCTGGCTTTAATCCTTTGAATTCCTTTAGGTTCGCACCTTTTATTTAAAGATCAATGACTATTTCATTGCTGTAAAGTTGATGTTCATGTGCCTATCACCATTTGGACAATTCCTTTGGCCTTTTATTTTATCTCTTTACAATTTTTCCCTATCCTCCATAAGGGCACTTGTCCTTTGAGCTTTGGGAGACTCCCTTAAACCTTTTAATTGAACTAACCGATTGAACCAACAATTGGTTCAATGGTTCAACAGTTTAATGGTTCAATATTGTGTTCTACTCATTCATTTGACTGCTTAAACCAACTGCTTTGAACTAACTGATTGAACCCTTTGATTGAACTGATTGATTAAACTATGTGATTGAACCAACTTATTGAACCATTCGATTAAACCATTTGTTTGAACCAACTGATTGAACCGTTCGATTGAACCAAACTAATTAAACCAACTACTTGAACCAAGTGGTTAAACTAAGTGATTAAACCACTTGATTGAACCCTTTAATTGAACCAATCGATTGAACCATGTGATTGAACCATTTGTTTGAACCAATTGATTGAACCATTTGATTGAAATAAACCAATTAAACTGACTACTTGAACCAAGTGGTTGAACCAACTGATTGAACTGACTGATTAAACCATGTGATTGAACCATTTGTTTGAACCAACTTATTGAACCATTTAATTGAACCATTTGTTTAAACCAACTAATTGAAATGAGTGATTGAACTGACTTCATGAACCAAGTGATTGAACCAAGTGGTTGAACAATTTGATTGAACCAACCAATTGAAATGGTTAAATGGTTAAATGGTTCAAAGTTCAAAATATTTAAATCTTGGAAAGATCATGTCATTAAACCTCGATGTTGAACCTCTTTTTTAACCTTAAGGAAAAGTGTCTTGAATCTTTTTAGCTCTCTTTCCTTGTGAATTTCTTCAGACAAGAGTCTAAAGAAGCTTTGTAAATCCCTTTCATTCTTTGAATTGGTTCATCTTTTTCTGAAAGACTTGTGCAACCAAATTTGAAACTAGCTTAGAACAGTAGGGAAAGAAGGAGACTAATTTTAGCCTACAAGACCAAAAATTGGTCAACAAATTGGTGATTCCCAAGGGAAGCATACTTGGTATGCTTAGAAGCTAGTTGCCTTAAAGTCCATTGGTCATAGAGTCAGAATGCACTTTAAAAAGTTAACAATAGCCTTGATAGATCCAAGAATCAATCATGAAGCTTTTACCCCAAACACAAAACAAAACACACACAAGGCTAAAAACACTACCTGTGCAGACAACACTTAGGGAAAATAGGAAAAGAAAATTGAAAGCAAACTACTATGTATAGCTAACCAGGTATATTTGCCTCCCTCCTAGATCAAAGGGAAAATTTCTTAAGTCTCCTTCATGGCAAGGAAACTTATAGTGCCAGATAAGTGGTTGAATAGAATGGAGACTTGGTGACCTTCTCCTCTTGCCTGCCACCTTGTTTGGCTTATATTTAAGTGCATCAGGGTCAAACATGCTTCCAACATATATGTATTAATTTTTCTCTTGGAAGCTTGTCAAATGTTGGTCCTTCATGCTAGCGTGTTTTACCAAGAAATTTGTGACTGCTAGCTTGTCACCATAAGCCCTTTGATATGCATAGTCCCCTTAACATGCATTATGGTTTGACTCATTCCCTTCTGCTTCATTAAAGACCCTATCAAACTCATCTTTTTCTCCTTTATGGCTTTCTTAAAGAAAGGTGACTATTGTGATGTCTGAAATGGAATCACGGAGTGATTGCTCATCCCACAGAACATCACCTTCTTGGTCAAGGCTCTCTTCTTCAAAGTTGTTCTCAAGATAGATACGCTTATCCTTTTCCTACTCAAGGATCAGAGTCTCTAGTTGTTCAAATACATCCACCTAATCCTCCTCTAACTCAGGCTCCATGGCATGGTCATCCTCCTCATCAAAGCAACAAGGAAGTTCATCAAACAAGGGAGGAGAGAGCTCACCATGCTTACTTTCCTCTTCATATTGCTGGAACATCCACATGTATGCATGACCTGTGTCTTCTCCATTGTTGATGATGTCTTCAAAAGGACCATCCATGATGATTTCTTCCTCATTGGCATCCATGAGAGCTTTTTGATCAGCTGCAAATTGGATCATTTATTCTTCACTTTCCTTTTTCAAAATAGGTTCCTCCTTGATGACTTCAAAAATATGATCTTCAAATTCACCAACCTCTTGAAAGGATAAATCTGAAAGCTTGCAGCCTCTTTGCATACTTATTTGAGTCCCAATTATACCTTCTTCACCCTTTTTCAGCTCATAGCCTCATTGAAGAAGGGTACAACCTACCCCAATGACTTCAAACGAATCATTAAAAACATGAACAATAGACTATCCATGCTCCTCCATGACATCTATGGTGATCTCCTTCTCATCTACACTCATGGAGTCTCCTTGATTAGTCATGAATTGAGTACACTCCTCTTCACTCACCTCTTTCAAAACAAATTCCTCCTTAAGAAGGGGTGAAGTGGAAGGCTGACAGACGAATTCATGTGGAAGAGGAGGCAGTCCTTGAGCTAGAATAAAATGATTTTCCTCCTTCCATTTGGCCAACACTTCATCTATATTAGATGTCAATTGATATCTCTCTTGGAGGGGTGTAGATGGAGTGTGTTAAAATTTAGAATCTTCTACTTGATCTAAACCATCCATCACACTTTGGTTGAGGAACCTCATTCTGGATTCCAACTCTACAATTTTCCTAGCTATATTTTCTTGGAAGAGCCTTTCTTAGAGGTCAAACACATCATCATGATGAGTAAGAGTAGATTTATCTTCTTCAAGGTCCTGAGCTGGTCCATGATAGGCACTCCTCTAAATTTGAATTTGGACATCATGTTAAGAGACTTGAGGATTGGTAGAAGGGGTGTCTTTTGGTGTAGGCTCCTCTCTAAGGTCTAAAACCTCCATCTCTCCTTCACTAAGAAATCTTACCTTTACTTCTAATTCCTCAATTTCCTTATCTAGATTTTATTGAAAGAGTATTTCTTAGAGCTCATAAGAATCATCATCAAAATGGGGAGTGCATGAAGGCTACCATGGAATACAAGAAGCTTCCTGAGGAAGGGTGGGAGGGACTTGAAAAGGACTAGCCTCATTTTGTACCTCACACTCTTAGACAATGTCTTTCTCCTCCTTTTTGTTCCATGACTCAACTAATTTATTCCATCTCATGATATTATGATTGAACATCTCCTTTTTGGGTGATGGGGCTACAATGTGAGAGGGTAGTGAGGGTTTGGATTCCACTTCCCTTGCTACCAAAATAGACTGCTACATTTGAAGATTTGCCAGTTCAATTTGCTTATCAAGATTGGCCTTAAAAACAAGATTGACTATTTTGAGACTCTCCTTAACATGATTGGGGAAAGGAATTGATAGGCTTGACTTGGCTCATGAGCAGGGGCTACATATAACTGATATGAAACTTGGGGCAGTAGGTATGTAGATTGATAGACTTGGTAAGGCTGCCTCTCATGAATACTCAACCTCCCTTCTGAAGATGCAATCAAACCACTCACATCCAACATCTCATTTGTAAGCCTTTGCCAATTAGCTATTTCAATGGGAGTCCATTAACTCTTAGCTAGATCTAGTGAATTTCTCACTTAATGGATGACATGATCAGGGATTTCTTGGCCACATCCCCTTCTGGTGTCAAGCTCTACTACATACTTTTCATGTTCTAGTAATGCATGTTTTAATCTAGAAAGGGGTTGATTAGAAAAGAGATTAGGTTGAGTAGGAGAAGTGACACATTGAGAATACTGGGCATAAAACTAATATAGCTCATGATAGGGCTGAGACTGATCATATTGGACTTGTAAAGGGCAAAACTCATAACCGTATGCATCCTTGTTGATTGAGGTGATTTCATGAACAACCTAAGCTTGATCAAAACTATATGAAGGAAAACAAGGCCCGTGGTTCTGAGAAATGGAATTATACATACCAAAATATGATTTCTTGATGACACCAGGAATGCTTAACCAATTGATTTAACTCAGAGTCACCATTGGTGTTGACGAAAAAGCCTCCTAAGGCTAGTTGGTTGAAGAGCACACCAAAATTCTTCAACTTTTTTTTGGACAAAACTTATCCCATAATCACTTGATTAAAGGTCAGGTGTTGTATTAATGGTTTGTTCTACTATAACAGGACCAACACCAATCCTAGAACTTTTTTGATTGTTAAAATGTGGTCCCACCAGGTGTGCCAAAAATTGTTGACACTGTGAATTGCACCCTTGATAGGAGACTGAGCTCTTGTCTTCCATGCATCACAATGGAAACTCCCCTCTTGCCTATGGGTTTGGCAAAATTGGGGGGTGAATCTCTAGATAAGGGCTAGCTCCCTTTGATGTATCTCTTTGGTCCTAGAATTCATATTGCTAACAATGGGGGGGTGAAAAGGGAGAAGGATGTTGAAAATAGAACCTAAACTAAACGGTGATACACCAAAAAGTTTGATCTACTTATCTTGAACCTACACTTTCCACCAAGAACAAGCTGTCATACACTTCATTTGATATGAGAAACTCTTCTACGCCAATGAACTAGGGGTCCTCTTGAGATATAGGGAGGAAGAACTACCAGAGGTGTTCTAAGACACACTATGGTAGCCTATCCACATGTGCCTATACTCTACTATAGACACTTTTGGCAGACCTACAAAAGAAGAAATTTCACAATACACTAGACATGCTGGAATCATTTTGTGAAAGCATAAAAGAAAAAATGACTTAACACAAAACAAAGCCATAGACATATACAAAAGTGTAAGCTGAAATGGAGGTAAAAATGCTATGTCTTGATTCAAGGTAAAATATAGCAGAGCTTTGCCTTACAAGCTAAGAGATCCTTTTCTCAAAATGAGAAGTTTACAATATATAGAGAGGAATAAAAAGGCCTTTTGGCTCCCTTTTAGAAGTGACCCATGTGCATTTTGAGCATTGGGAAGAGGAAACTACTTGATATATAATGTTGTGTCATCTCCTATTTTGAATTTAGGCATTTAAGATATATTAAACATCATATGTGAAATTATGGGCATCATCATTTGTCTGCAAACAAGACCACTCCTTCAAGGCATTCATGTGGTTTGTCTACTCATCAATGAAAAGTGAAGAAAAATGGGTCATGTCGTTCACTGTTTACAGCCCTTAATGACCACTTAGTAGATACTATGTCAACCACTGGAGTAACTCCTTGAGTCGACACCTTCCTTTGCGACTTGGACTGTTTTATCCATTTTTGCACTTGGCTCTTTTGCCTCTTCTTGGCTTTGTCTTTTCTAGCTCTTTCATCCTTTGGGGGCTATCTTCTACTAATTCTTTGCCTCTTTGTACTCCCTCCTTGATGATTTCTTCCTTCTAGCTTTAAGCCTTTCAATTCCTTCAGGTTCACACCTTCTATTTAAAGATCAATGGCTATTTCATTGTCGTAAAGTTGACATTCATTCGTTTGTCACCATTTGGTCAATCCCTCCAGCCTTTTCTTTGATCTCTTTGTAAGTGTTCCCTACCCTATGCAAGGGCACTTATCCTTTGAGCTTTGGGAGACTCCCTTGAACCTTCCAATTGAATTGACTGATTGAACCAATAATTAGTTCAATGGTTCAACAATTCAATGGTTCAATACTGTGTTTTGCTCATTCATTTGACTTCTTGAACCAACCGATTTGAATTGACTGATTGAACCATTTGTTTAAACCAACTAATTAAACCATTTGATTGAACCATTTGTTTGAACTAACTGATTAAACCATTCGATTGAACCAAACCAATTGAATTGACTACTTGAACCAAGTGATTGAACCAACTAATTGAACCCTTCGATTGAACCAATCGATTGAACCATTCAATTAAACCATTCAATTAAACCAAACCAATTGAATAAAATTCTTTAACCAAGTGATTGAACCAACTGATTTAACCCTTTGATTGAACCAATTGATTGAACCATTTTTTTGAACCAACTGATTGAGTCATTCGATTAAACCATTTATTTGAACCAACTAATTGAACCGAGTGATTTAACCAACTGATTGAACCAAGGGGTTGAACCAAGTGATTCAACCAAGTGGTTGAACCATTTGATTGAACCAACTAATTGAACCAGTTTAATGGTTCAATGATTCAATGGTTCAAAGTTCAAAATTCTTAACTCTTGGAATATTCATGTCATTGAACCCCAACGTTGAACCACTTTTCTGACCTTAAGGAAAAGTGTCTTGAATCATTTTAGCTCTCTTTCCTTGTGAATTTCTTTGGACAAGAGTCTGAAGAATCTTTGTGAAATCCCTTTCAATCTTTCAATTGGTTCATCTTCTACTGAAAGATTTGTGCAACCAAATTTGAAACTGGCTCAGAATAGTAGGGAAAGAAGGAGACCGATTTTGGCCTGTAGGACCAAAAATTTGTCAACAACATCCAAATTCTCTTGTTCTCTTTATGCATGCATCCAAGATCATGAAGCTCTATTCATGTGAATTTTGAGGGTAGGATTACTATTATACTATTTAAATTTCTTTATATTTCAACTATCATCCACTTGATATCATATAGCTATATTTTCTTTATTTTTGGTGTTTTCACCCTTTACCACAATTTGCTATCTTGATCTATTCACCTTCACACCCATACATACCCTTAAAACCCCTTAATTCACCCTTTTACTAATCATCCACATCTCCTTACTTTCCTTTTAGCCTTTTACCCATTCTCCCACAAGTAATCATAAACAGTCACTATAATCATCACTATTTATAACAATTATCATTGGTCATGTAACCATCACTGGTTAGGATAATTATTGCCAGTCACCCTGAGTGTGATTAGTCACTATTAGAAACAAAATATTAGTGTATTATTTTATCCTTCCCCACACCCTACCAGACCTTCTTTTGGATTATGACCTATTTTTAGACCCTACCCAAACCCTCTGGACCTGACCTTGGTAAATTTTTGCATTGTGCCATATATTTTATCAAATAGTTACATTATTTATTTTCTTGCATAGGTAATTTCTTATCATTTGAATATAAGTATATTTATTATATCACTTTTGACTTAATTATCTTAAAAGTGGATTGGTAGCCTCCTATAAATCCTTGTGCTTCTTGTATCTAGCATATGCTAGGCAATCTACTTAACCTACCATCTAATAAATTTTCTTCTAGTCTTCTTGTGATTTGTAAGTAGTCCTTCCTAGCCAAAAAGGAGTCATCACATTTGTCTATAATAATACATTCATTATACCAATTATTCATCTACACACCTTAATATTAACTTTCTTTTATCTACTTTCAAAACTAAGTAATGAAGGAAATAAATTAAAACATTTTGGCACACCTGGTGGGACCCAGTTCCCTTTCTTCATTAATTTTTTACTCATTAAATGAAATCATTTATTTTAAGGCTTAAAATTAACCATTTACATTAATTAATTTATTTCTAATTTTAGTTCATCTAGTAACTTAAGAGTCAAATTAATCTTATCATAGCATTCACACTTGTTATCACACACAAAACTGAACCATAAAATAATTTACATATCAAAATAATAATTGAGACAAGGATCGACTAGAATTTCATCACCTGACAGTAACCTTACCCCCTCTCGGCTATCCCACTTATATTTAACCACCAAGGAGAGAACCAAATTAGCTCTCTATTTGAGTATAAAATTCGGACTCAGTATATCTTGGCTAAGCACCCGGCACCCTTACCACTATGGGATTGTGAAGTGAGGGGGTAGGCCCCAACACCAAGACACATACTAAAGTTCAACATATATTTTCCTTTTGAGCACCTAAACAACCTAAAACTATCCTTATACTTCCTCTTTAGTACCCCTTTTACAAGCCAACATCCCTTATCACACTCTTTAAGGCATAAGCCAGAAGCAGTTTAAAAGTAATCCTAAGGTTAAAACACACTTTTTAGTGTATGTATTGATTGCTTTGAAGTTTTTTTGGTTTTTCTCTTTATTTGAGGTGTGAGTTTCATAATAGAATTACGTATTTTCTCATATGGTTTTAATTAGACAACAAGTGAAAAATCAAAACAACCAACCACCACCTTCTTCTTCATCTATGGATTATACCTCAAATGTTGAAAAATCTCCTAATGCTTCACCTCACCATTCTCATCCACCACCTTTTCCTTCCAAAATCCTAATCATATCTGAAAGAGATCCAAACCTTACTACCTTTTTTGACAATAATCTATTTTATTTACAACATTACCTCAACACCTTGCCTCACTGTACCCCCTACTTCAGTTCCTTCTTTTGATCCTTCTCTTGGCATGCCATCCTGCCTTATGGTAGGGACCAATTAAACCCAACCATTCACTCAGGCCTCTTCCAATATCCCATCCATCCAAAATCAAACCAACCTTCCCCCTCCCAACAAAATACCTCCTGTTACACCCCATGTGGGTTCAACCTTACCATTAGTCACCTATGCCCCATCTACTATGGTATTATCCTCCACTCAAACTTATATCTTCCATTTGGTTGTAACCAATACCTCGACCATAGTTCCACTTCAAAACCTAGTTCTCTCCATACCTCAAAACCTTCCCCCAATCAACACTAGGGTAACTACCCAACCTTAACCTTCCCAACTTCTTCCTACCTCAACCATACCAACCACATCCTTTCCTCAATAAGTGCCTATGATAAATTACCATCATGTCCCTAACCCTCAATGGTACATACCATTAACCACCCAACCTTTTATATCAAGCAATTCTTATATGCCACCAGCTTATCCTCTTGACACCACTTATCAGCAAGTGGCTTCTTTTGTACCATCTACCACCTATTCATACATTACCATAAGCCAACCCTAAAAAATGTGCATCTCAATTATGTGGCTTCTCAACCCTATCTTAATATAATCAAAATGCTCATGGATAAAATGACTAGTTTGGAGTCATCCATCTCTGCCTCAACTAATCTTTTGTCTTATTAAAAAATTTCTAATGAGCCTATCCACCCCTCCATGCCCATCTATGCTTATCCTTCTCAATGGGAATTACCTAAATTTTTATAAATTCTAAGGTAATGAGGATCCTCAACAACACCTAAGAGATTTCTGTCATGCTTGCTACTTGATCACTTATGATGACACTCTCCTCCTCTAAAGCTTTCCCCTATCATTATCTGGGTCTACCTTGATTGGTATAGTGCCCTTCCCACTCATTCTATCTTTTCTTTCTCTCAATTGGCACAAACCTTTTTAAAACATGTTTTAGTAAACATATCTAAATTTTTTTCCATTACCGACCTATACTCCATTAAACAATTTGAATATGAATCCATTATTGATTTTGTTTCTAGATAGAGGGGCCTCATTAATCAACTCACCTTCCCATTACCCTAACCTGAATTAATATAATTATTCTCTTGAGGGTGTGCTAAACACATTGCTCCAACTCTCCAAGTCTAAACATTTAGGACATTTGATGAAACATTCACTATGGACAACAAATTGGAAAACTATACTATCAATGAAGGGAAGTTGAAGCTTCAAAATAAAAATTCTAGTTTCTAATCCACTAAGTCATCCTCCACAAAAACCATAAACCCAACCAATTCTAAATAAAAATCATCAACACAATCATTTTTTCTCAAAATGACACCTCTTCCAACCATTAACCAAACAACTCAAACCAAAAATCCTTCCAATCAACAAAACTATACCCAGAACTAGGCTCCTTCAAAACCATTTACCCCAATAAGGGAATCCTATGCATTGGTGTTGGAAAAAACTACTTAAAGACAATATAATCTAGCTTCCACCCATCAATCCCCCTAAAAAATTTTATACTTCTCACCCCCTTCCTAGGTGGTACAATGAGAATGATCATTATGATTATCATCAGATTGTTGGACATGATACCTATAGATTTAATACTTTTAAGAGCATTATTGAGGACCTAATTGATAAAGGGGATCTTATGTTTTATAACACAAATACTCCTAACCAATATCTTGATATATTCTGAAAACCATTCCCAAATCATCCACCTTTAACCCAACACCATGAAATCCAACTTGAATCCTTCAATTCACATGAGGCACATGTAATTAATGTCATCCATAATGTGCCCAATATTGAATAAGTCATCACCTCTATCACCCAAATAGAGGAAAATAACCCACCACCTATTATTTTATATGCCCAAATGGAGGAAGTAGCTACCCCTTTTACTTCCTTGGGTAAAACCATGGTTCCATCTACCCCTCTGATGATGGCAATACCCATGGATATAACCACTTCATTGATGATTTCATCCACTCCTTCAAACCAAATAGAGGAACCTACTACTTCTTTAGAAACTCAAACCAAGGAATAATCTATACCAAACCTTCCACTTGAAACCATTACCTTTACCACACCAATTACATTATTATTCTTACCTCCCTTAGAAACTATTTTCCAAGAGACCATACCCCTACCTACTTAATCATTACCTTTGAAACCTTCTACCAAGGATAACAACCCTGAAACCACCTCTTATTATTCCCTAAAGGGATCAATCTTTGAATCTAATTATCAAGGAACAAAACCCATTTATAAACCTTTTTCTCAACTAGTTCAAAGCTTGGAATTCACCTCCCAACCTAACTTTGATAGAGCCACCTTTTGGCATCAGCCTGGACTCCCGTATCAAAACAAAACTGAACGTTCTACTTCACTTGAGTCCACTCTCAAGATTTTGTTAAAACTCCACCAACTACCCTTCTTAAATTCACCATGGCACCATCTTAATTACCCCCACCTAAAATTACCAAGACACCCTATGCTTCTTTTATCAATCCAATCAAGAACTTGGGGATCCTTCCCATGCCCAATCCTGCTCACCCTCCTTTGAGAATGGATTTAACTACATCAACCCAACCAAGACCTAATCCAATTAATCCCATTAAGAAGGAAGGATTGCCTATATCACAACCTTAAGGAAGGACCATACTGACTCCTTCACCTTTACCCTCTATTTTGGGATGATATCTTTCTATCATTCCCATTACCTACTCTTCCTCTATGAAACCATCTCCCCTTTCTCCACCTATAACAACCCAATATTCTAGTTCATCATCATTCCTTACCAACATTTCTCCATCCAATTTCCCATCTATTAAACACTCATCATCTAGATCCTTGATTCTTAAACCAGTTATACCTAAGCCAATTCTTTCTAAACTACTAGCTAAGCTTAATCCACCAACCACACCTCCTATCAAGAAGTCTTTGCCTAATAAGTTTCCTACACCAATAATCCAAAATCCACCACCTCCAAAAACTTTATCAAAATATTATACAACTATATTACAAAGTCTCCTACAAGCTTTTACCATTAGCTTACCACCAATCAAGCCTTTTGACCCCACTTGCCAAAATCTAACCTAGTTCAATGAAAATCTAAGTTATCTTTACCATAGGACCCATAGGCATGATATGGAGAACTGTAAAGCTCTCTAAACTATCATTTATGGCCTTTTGGAGGAGGGTGATCTATTAGATGAAACTTGTTTAAGCCCCTTACCTCCTTTACCACCTATCTAATCTCCCTATAAACATCTATTTCTTAACTTCCAAAAAAAGTGAAGAAGAGGAACTAAAGAAAGAAACCAATCCCCTTATCCATACCATTCATATGGTGAATCGATCTTGAGTTCAACAAAAGGATAAGGGTAAATCCATCCAACAAAAAGAAAAATCCAAAGCTAAGGCCACCATTCTATGGTCTTACCCTTCAACTCCCCAACCATCCAACCAAACCTAAATAACTACACCTTTACCTTTACCCTCACAACCACCCAAGACCAAAGTATCCATTTTTGGATCCCCTTCTTCCAATGCATCTCCATTCATCTAGTGCTTGGTTTTAAAATAACTTCATAAAATGCTAGTCAAAATGAGTCTTTATGACTTAGTTAGTACCTCACCTTAACATCATTAAGCTTTAATCAAAGAACTATGTTTTATAGAGGTTTAACTAGATGATGTCCAACCTCTTGCACCTTTGACTGGAGCCATCCAACATGATACCATGGTCACCTTTCAAGAATCTAAAATTTTGCCTTGTCATAATGAAGACCTTGATCCCCTTCTTTTTATCATAGCATCCATCAATCATACACATGTAAAAATAGTTATGATTAATGGGGGAGTGAGTATCTATCATCTCTTCTCATTCCTATGATCAAATCCAACTACCTAAAAACATCATGTCAGAAAGCTCAGTAGTTCTTTGGTCATAAAATGATACCTTGGCCACCACTCTAGGAACAATTGTTCTCCACATCTATTTGGGGCCTCAAACTATTCCTAAACTATTTTATGTAGTAGAGGGAAAATTTAAATATAATGTGTTACTTGATCTCCCTTCAATCCATGCCATGGGATGAATCCCTTCTACCCTTCATCAATGTATCAAATTTGAACATGAGGGGCAAGTCATTACAATCAAATCCTATCCAAATCCCTTTACTTCTTGTAATATGACATATCAACCCAATGATGTTCATTTCCATCTTTTCCCTCTTCACAAAAAAACTCTAGCCAAGCCACCATGTCAACCTAATCAAACAACACTTATATCTTCAACAATGATGAAGCATTCACTAGTTTCACTATCCCTTCATATCAAATCTCATCTGAACACCCCTTGCAATCCATGTTTCAACATCTTAAGCTAGGGGAATATTGATTTTTAGCTTTGGACACTTTCCCTTCTCCACATGAATTTGGAAACCTTCAAATTGATCCATCTTATGATCCCAATATTATTACCCTTGTCCCCTTTGGCCTTCCCAACAATAGAACATATTTTATCTATGGGGGACTTGATAAACCACTCCTTGTTCCCACTGCCATACCTTATGTCTAGCCATTCACTTCCAACTTTTCTTACATTAGCAACCTAACCTTTGCCCAAACATACCTTCATTGGTATGCTTAGAAAGGGTTTAGTTTTGGCATTAATGAATAAGGACCCCATGATCTTCCCATCATCAAGACCTAAAAACCTCATGAGTTCTTTGGCTTTGGATATGATCCCCTAAAAGATCCCACATCACCCAAACCAATTCTCACCACTATTGATGAACCCATACCCTCACCAACCCCACTTTTGTAATTTGACAAACCTTTACCTTCACCAACCTCACTTTTCCAATTTGAAGAACCTCTACCCTCACCAACCCCACTTTTCCATTTTGATAAATCTCTATCCTTACCAACCCCATATCTCCAATTTGAAGACATCAATATCATCCCACATAACCTTTTAGTTTTTGATCAACACTATCAATTTAGATCCCTTGACTTATCAATAGGAAGGTAAAACCCAAACCATTCCGCTTATCCACCCTAAAATGATTACACATGAGTCACCCACCATTAACACCATCTAATGTCAAGATTACAATTATATTATTAACTATTTGGGTGAGGGGGAATCTTCTCTTCAAAAATCCCTCCCTCTTGAAAACCAAACAATGCTAAATAAATTGACCATGGAAGTTAATTTTGGCACTCATGAGGACCCTCATATTGCCAATATTGGCTAATCCTTAACCCTTGAAGAATGAAAAGACTATCAATATTTTCTTTGTGACCATAGCATAGCATTTTCTTAGTTTTATCAAGATATGCCCAACATTGGCCCTTCCATCACTCTTCATAAAATTGTTACCCATTCTAAAGTTAATCCCATTCAAAAAAAATCCATTGTATGCACCCTCACATAGCTCTTCTTGTTAAATAATAACTTCAATGACTTCTATCTATTAATTTCATTCAACCCATTGACTATCCATAAGGGGTATCCAACAATGTTCCTATTACCAAACCCACTGGGGGACTTTGCCTTTTGTGGATTTCCATGATCTTAACCTTGCATTCCCCAAAGATGACTTTCCCCTACCTAACATAGACTAACTTGTCAATCTCACTGCTAGCCATGAAATGTTATCCCTTATGGACATATTCTTAAGATATAACCAAATCTTGATCACCCCTTATGATTAACATAAAACTTCCTTTATCACCCTATGGGGAACTTTCTACTATCATGTCATGCCCTTTGGCCTAAAGAATGTAGGAGCCACTTATCAGTGGGCCATGGATTATATTTTTCATGACCTCATTCATAAAATAGTTGAGGATTATGTTGATGATCTTCTTAGTAAATCAAAACACTACCAAGATCACCTTGATGTTCTCACTATCATCTTTGAAAGACTCATCCATTATCATGTCAAGCTCAACCCAAAGAAATATATTTTTAGGGTCTTATTAGGAAAAATTATAGGCTTTATTGTTTCCCTCCATAGACTAAAAATATACCCTACAAAAGTTTGAGCCATTTTAGAAATGCCTCCCCCTACTAACCTAAAATAACTTCATAGCTTACAAGGTAAACTTCAGTCAGTCCACCACTTTATCTCTAAACTATTCAATTATTGTCAACCTTTTCACCACCTCCTTAAAAAATATACCTCCTTTAAATAAACCAATGAATGTCAACAATCCTTTGATAAAATCATGGAGTATCTTCTCTCTCCACTAGTCTTTATTCCTCCAAAAGAGGATTATCCTTTTTATCTATACATATCTACCATTGATCATTCCTTGGGAGTTATGCTCACTCATTACAATGACCAAAATAAGGAGCAAGCCATTTATTACATCAACCACACCCTCATTGACTATGAAACCTAATACACCCATCTAGAAAAACTTTGCCTTTCCTTAGTTTTTGTCACCTCTAAACTTCATCACTATCTTCTTAACCATAAAAATTACATCATTACTAACACCGATTGCCTCAAGTATATGCACTCCAAGCCATATCTCAATTAATGTTTGGCTAAGTGGCTCATGTTATTAGCAGAGATTTTATTAGCAGAGTTCGATCTTGATTTTATTTCACAAAATTCCATTAAGTGATAGATGATTGGAGACCAACTAGTTGAAGCTTCACTCCCTGATAATGAAACTCCCCATCTTACCTTTCTAGATGAGTCTATAACTACCCTTTCCTTGTAAGAACCCACCTACCAAATTACTATGTATTTTGATGGCTATATATGTCAAAATGGTGGGGGCACCAGCATAATTCTCATTTCCATTAATAGATAACCTCTTCCCATATCTTTTAAACTTGATTTTGAATGTACCAATAATATAGTTGAATATGAAGCCTTGGTCATAGGTCTCCAAACTGCTCTAGCTTTGGGATTCAAAAAAATGGGCATCTTTAGAGATTCTCAACTTATTATCAACCAAGTCACAAGAGCCTATCAATGAAAAAATGACATTCTTATAAAGTACAAATATCTTGTTGACAAACTATTAGCATTGTTTGGCTATTATATTATCCAATTAGTCCCTCACTCTACCAACAAATTTTCAAATACAATGGCTTCCCTTGTGTCCCAAATTCCATCTCAACCTATTAACTCTAAACTATTTTTCACCATCCACCATTTTGTCACACCATCCTACCTTAGTCCTAATATTCCTACCATTTATCAAATAGAAACATCATCTTAGATAGTTGGTATGATCAAATCTTTGATTACCTTAACATCAATATCCTCCCTTTAGATATTTCTAGGAATGCTCATATAGATTTCATTCAAAGCACCTCTCTTTACTTAATATTAGGAGGAATTATTTATAAATTAAGATTTGATGATCTCCTCCCTCATTCTTTTCATAGAAATGAGGCTTCTCATGCCATTAAAGAAGCACATGACAACATATATAGGGGGAACGTCAGTGGTCTAGCCTAGGTTACTATTGGCCCACAGTCAGTCAAGATTGTTATGACTATGTCAATAACTATGGAAAATGTCAACAACATCCTAACCTTCATCATGCACCTTCTCATGGTCTTCAAGTATCAATTGATTATTGGACTTTTTCACAATGGGGTCTTGATCTTATCAGAGAAATCAATCTACATTCCTCATAATAACATCCATATATCATCACCACCATGGAATATTTCACCAAGTGCATAGAATACATCCCACTAATCTTGATCAAAGCTAAAAAAACCATTGATTTTATCAATAACCACATCATTTTTCACTTTGGTATTCCTCATAAAATCATCACTGATAATGATAAATCCTTAAAAAACAAATAATTATAAGAACTTTATGATGCTTTTAGTATAAACCTAATCTTTTCTTCAACCTATCATCCACAAGATAATAGATAGGCTAAGGGTTCCAAAAAAACCCTCATCAAAATGTTTACTAAGGTAGTCAGTGATTTAGGCAAGGATTGGCACCTCCACATCCCATTTTCTTTATATGGGCTTAGCATGTTAAGCATGAAATATACTGAGAGGGGGGTGAATCAATATTATATATATATATATATATATATATATATATATATCTTTTTACTTAATTTGATTTATTTTCTTTAACCACTTAATCACACATTCAAGATATGTAATAAAATTGAAACAATAATTTGCACTACACAAGAGAGGGAGAGGGGGAGAGAGAGAGAGAGAGAGAGAGAGAGAGAGAGAGAGAGAGAGAGAGAGAGAGAGATACTAGATTTTTACATAGAGACCCAAAATGGGAAAAACCATAAAGAACAATCTAAAGTATATGAATGAGCACCAACTCAAAATACAAAGTTCTTAAGTACCAGCTTATAGGAGCACCAACCCCTTTGTTGATCACTAACATAACAACTATTTTTGAGCACCAACCCACAAGATCACCAATCCCTTGCAAAGATTTGTGAGCACCAACCCACAAGAGCACCAACCCCTCTTGTATATAAAACACAACTATCTCTCAATGTTGCTTACTCAACAAATGATATAACTCTACAATATCTCCTACTTTTCTCTCTTTGAAAACAAATACAAACCATGCACTCTCTTGCATATTACAAATGGCTTCTCAAGCCTTTATTTATAGCTTTCCAAATGACCTTTGGCATTCACCCTTTGTGACCCTTCAATCCTCATGGAAAATGGTGTCAAACTTGCATGACCCTTTGTATCCTTACATTCTAAAAGTCATATGGTGACCATTCATAAGAAAAAACATCCTTTCCTCTTTTATCTTTATCTTGGTGACTTTTCATATTCCTCAAAGTTTCCATTAATGGAAAAATATGTCATACCTCTTTTATCTTCACATGGTGAATCTTGGAATTCCTCAAGATGACTCTTCATGAGAAAATGTGTCCCATTCCTCTTTCATCTTTTACCCCATGACTCTTTGACTTCTCCATGGGCCCTCTTCTCACTTATATGCAACCAAAAATATATTCATTAATATTAAATAAATATTAATACACATTAGCCAAGATATGAATATTAAAAACACAATTAAATGTAATGGGGCCTTTATCACCAATAATTCTAGACCTTTGACATCAATGACAATATTTATAACATATCACACTAGTATCCAAATTACCACAGGTTCTAGACCTTTTTCTCTTGTCTTTGGATCCAAGGTAGTCCTACCTCTTGAAGTCCAAATTCCATCTCTCCACATATCCTTGTATGAGATTCTTTTTGAAAGTGACTATCATCAAGAATGTTTAGCATGCTTAGAAATTCTTTATGAAGATCACCTTGTTTCCCTCAATCATCTTCACATTTATCAAGAGCGTATCAAATAAGCATAAAAAAACATCTAAAAATATAATAATTTAACATTAGTGACCTCATCCTTAAGGAAAACCAACATGCTACTAACATGGAAAAGACCAAGAAGGGTAAGTTTGCTTTTAACTAGTTAGGACCCTAAATTATAACCCATAAGTATGGATTGGGTGATTATCACTTGTCCTCTCTTGAAGGTATGCTAGAACTTGAACCCATCAACATTTCATATTTGTGTCTCTTTGATTTTTAACACAAGGTTCAAACCCAGTTCTATGTCTAACTTAAGCTAATCTATTGGTTCATTAACCTTCTTGTCCATCTCTTTTGAGATCAATTGATTATATAGAAATATGTGATTCATCCATCATAGTAATAACCTATTCCTAAATATAGGTACCCTAGCTCTACCCATAACATAGTTCTCATGGATAATTTTCATCTTTTTCATAGATAGAATCCCATGGTTAGTTGTTTCTCAATATCCATTTCTCTAACCTTCCATGTCTAGGTCCTACTTCTACATGGGTAGGCCTTATAAACCTAAATAGACCTATCCATGCCTAATTCTAGTCTAAAATATATCCATGCTTCAAAAATATAAATAGTAGACTACTCCCTCAAAGGATAACTTATAGATCTAAATCAAAAGTTACTTAATGTAGATTGCTCCCTTTAAGGATAGCTATGCCAAAATAAAATCTTAGACCACTCCCTCAAAGGATGGCTAAAATAAATATTCATTAGAAGCTTCTTACATTGATTATATTTAGAAATTTATAAAGCAATAAATAAAAATCCAAAATGAATAGGCCACAATCAGCTCTTACATCTAAATATAAAATTCCCACATCAATCAATCTATCTACTATCCAATCAAACTGAAATGAAATTTTATAGCACAAGTAGACTTCCTACATTGATTAGTCTACAAGCACACCAATGTCATGGACTTGTTTACTAGGGTTCTTTGGTCACCTATGTAAAAACCAATCACTCCACTACCCATAGATTCTATTCTCCTCTACCCACAAATTCAAATTCCTAACTATCACCTACATCCCTAATGAACCTAAGGGATTATGAGTTTACTTGTCTTGAAGTGGTTGGGATTCTAGTTTTCTTAATAAAGCACATAGCTATGATGTGTTTGATAGGTTTATGTTCACTATGACATTCCAACTATGGATTCATATTATTTGGCTGTCACTAGTAGAGCAACATACCCCATTTCTTATCCAAAATATGTACGTGAACATTTCCTCTACCTATACCAACCTAAAATCCATTAATCAAACATTACATTTTCTTAGCATTCTTTTAACATCAACATTCACACTATCCCATAAAACCTGCTCATCAATCAACTCAACATTACTATCATGAAAAACAATAGTATTATCAATGACCAAATAATCATACTCATCATCAATCAAATAATAAACAATAAAGAAAAATCCATAATCCATAACATTACATCCAAATCAATATGCACAACTACACCATAATCATCATCTATAACATCTAAAAGCATCATCACTCATATTAATCACATCATCAAGACATAAATAATCCATCTTATTAAAATATAAACCTAGAAAACATCTCAATAAATTTAAACATCAGATATATAAAAAAATCAAAATGTGTCTATACATGAAACACACATCACTCATAAATACATCTCGCATCTTTGACATGTAGGCTAGTATCAAAAACATTAAAATACATATACATCAACATGACCTAGGAATACCTACACCACTGTTACCAGCCCCATCTAAACTTATCCCTAGTGGAGGCCCTATCAACTAACCCACTATTATTGCTAACTGACTTGGGGCTGCAATCATTGCTCCACCTATCAATCTAACTTGGTACTCTCCCCATCATGGATTATTATAATACTATGCTAACATAATACACTCATAATAACACAACTCTTGTATGGCCACTAGATACCTAGCCTATGTCACAAAACATGGTCATACCACCACTACCCCATTTATCCACCATAGAGAGTCTCTCTCCTATGTCACCAATTCAAGAAAGGTCCTCGCTTGATCCCACTCTCCTATCACTGACATAATCTATCCCTATAAACTAGCCACTTGACCCTATAAAGTGGCCACTTGACCCTATAAAATGGTGACCTATGCCTACACTTGATCTCTCTATATTGTCACTCCTCCCAACTATCCCTAAAGAGTGGCAATCTACCACTATAAAGTGGCTATTTGAGCCTATGCCATTGTAAGTGTTATTATTGCCTGTAGGTCACCCTGTGTTAGTACTCCTATTGGGTTAGCATCCATAGGACCCTAGATTCAATCTTCCCAACCAAATTTTACTATCATATATCTACCCTAAAACCATGTCAAATAATATGTAGTAACACTAGCATCATCTCTCACCCTATCAAAAATTTCCTCATAAATTAATACCTCCTCCTGAGGCTATGGCTTTGTAAATAAGAACTCAATATCCTCTCTCTTGCAATGTAGAAAATATGGTAGAATACCCTATTAGATTCTAAACTATAATCATAATCTCTCCATGAGAATGATCTCTATTTCGCCATCTCATCTACCGTATACCCATCTCTAGCTTTGTAAAGCATATGTATGCTACATGTATCCATCCCATATAGGACAGGTCATATATGGCCTCCATAATATATCTCCTAGTTTTAGACTCTCCAAAACACGCTAAAACCACTCTAGATCCCTCATACCACCACCTACTATTGTGATCACACCTCCTCTCTTCCATCTCAAAAATCCCACCTTATAGTCTATCGGTAGATATGCATTTATAAGTAGGCCCAATGGCCTCAACACACATATGTGCTCATATGCCTAGGAGTAAAAAATAAATCTAATGTTAATACCATAGCACCTATGATCTCTTAAACCCTATATATCCTTATAAATTTGAACCAACAATACCTATCCCCATCCAAATACTATCTTCCCAAATATTAACTCCACTAACACCCCTAAAAACACACTAGGGAATCTCCCTCCCATAGAATCTAGTAGTGCATAACAGGTAACTACCACTTATAGAATCATCAACAAATGCCTATCTCCAAGAGCCCTTTGATATAGAGACCTAATTCTAAAGCCTCTTGAGTGAAACTGTGCATCAAATCCATCATCCCCATCTAAGATCTCCATAAACTCATCAATCTCCTCCCCCTCTATGTGATATATAAGATCTTTATAGATAGGTATGAATATAACCCAATGGACATCCTCTAATAAGATTCTTATCTCCCTCATTAGTAACCAGAAGGTATTAGTCACTAGGTCCCATTTCTTTATGAGGGTGACTATCATAGTGACATCCTTGACAAGGTGTTGGTAGTGGTGCATCTCTCTAAATCCCACTACCCCCATGTGACACCAGTCTTCCATAGACATGACATCCCTCACCTCAAAAAAAAATCAAGAACCCTATCTCATCACAGGATCTGATCTCATGCCTGTAATAAAAAAAATATCGCCTATCAATAAACCCTATCAAATCTTATCTCAACATGCCTCCAAACTCCTAACCCATCCTAACCCTCATCCTACCCTAGCTCTAATCCTATCTTACCTTCCAAACTCTTCAAAAAATCCATTACAATCCCATTACCTAACTCTTCTAACCTAACTCATACCCTTTTTTAACTCTATACCTATCATAACTCCTATTGCACTCTAATTACCATAACCTCACTCTTACCCCTTTTTAAATCTATACCTATCCCAACTCCTACCCCACTCCAATTCCCCCAACCCAACTCTACCTCATTCAATTCTCCCATCCCAACTTGACTTGACCATCAATGGATCCCCTCAACCATTGATGGTCTCCTTGGGGCCATTTACCCCCATAGTTGACCATCAATAGTTGGATCTAACCACTGATGGTGACTATTAGGTGACCAAAGGTGGCAAGCCTCAACCCTGTAACCTCCTAAAATCCGTAAAAAACCCTCTACCACCTGAAACTGCTCCTTAACACCCTTACACATGTTTATCTACCTATATACAACTTAAACATCTACCTAAACACACCATCTTGTATACATACAAAAATAATAACCAAACCCTAGCCCCATAGTTACAAACACCCTTAATTCACAATAATTTCACCTATTTGATTTTATTTTTCCCATTTCAAATTCAACTATTGACATTCACTACCAAATTAAAAACATTGCCTACCTCATTTTGTGACTGATAGCACCACCTCAATCCACATATATCTACTTATACATGATCACCTCTCACATCCATCTCTTCCCCACCATTACTTCTACCCACCAATCTCCTCTCAACAACTCACAAGCACTCCCAAACACTCATGAACACTTTTCATACTAACATCTATCATAGACAAATCAAAAATTATAAATAAGAACCAAATTGGCCCCCATTGACCTTATTGTCCATATTTTTAGGGTTTTCACACATCATTGATGGTCATTTAACCATTGATTATTGATCCTAACTATCACAAGTCACATCTAATCATCGATGATTACCTAACTGTCACTAGTTGTACTTAACCATCACCAGTTGCCTCTCTCCATATTTTTCCATACTTTTCCACCTCTCACCACCTATATCTTGGGAAAACATTTCATTTACATAACTTAATCTATTTGGGAGTTACCCTCTCCCTCTCAAGAACTAAATTTGGCTTAAATTCCATGTTGGATCCACTATCCACAGGGACTATGCAGGCAACATCCTCTTTCCTAGCACATTAGGAGTCAACTCAGCCACCCCCTAACCACCCAATCACCTGACCCATTTACCTTTGCTTACCTTGATAATTAATACAAAACTTGAAAGCTTTGGTTGAAAGATAATTCAAGAAATAATAATAACATAATTTAAATAATGTTATCTCTAAGAAGAGATGTTTTATTGATCAAAGTTGCAGACCCAAACATATGCCTATCTCTGAGAAGATATGTCTGATTTCCATTTTAGATAACATATTTATTTATACATGTTTTTAAGGTTTGAGGAGTATGTGGAAGCTCACCAATATTGAGGGAGATTAGGGTTTTTAACTTCCATGATTTATAACAATACAGAATTTGAGCAATTACTATTTTTAGAAACATACTATTTTTAGACTGCATTACTAAAATTGAAATTTGGGGCACTTTAATTGGGTTTTCAAGGGACAAAATTCATCAAGTGGAGATCTATGACACCTCAAGACTTTCCCTTCATTATTATCTTTCCAATGGTTCAAACGGTGAGTCAATTAGAGCTATGGTGCAAAAGTTATGGATCTCAGAAGTTCCGTCATCAATTGGGGTGGACCCATCACCCAAATTGTCCCCTGAATTGTTGCCCAGATCATTCCTCCCTTCTTAAGAATAAATGGTCCCCATTGCATCAATATTTTTCATCAAGTGTGTTAGTTTTACTTTGATTTGATTCTTGATGCATACTTGTAAGGGACTATGATTTATGGAACTGTGTAAGGCCCGATTGTTCACCATTTCTATCTGACCATCAATCTATGGATGGAAGGCTATGAAATTCTTTATAAAAGTATATATTTTCTTCTATTATTATGTTGTTTGTGTAGTCAGGGTTGTAACATCATCCCTTTTAGATTCTTTTGGCTTGACCACCATTAGAACAAATTTCTTGCAACTAATTAGAGAGACATATGTAGAAGGTGGTACCTCTGGTACCTTGTAGCACCGTGTTCCAAGAGTGAGAGTGATCCTTTGAGTTCTTGATTAATAGATGCCATATCGATCATACATGAATGGCTAACCAAATAGTACATCAAAAACATCTATATTGACTATATCACATCAGACCTTATCTTGGAAAGGTTTTATTAGATATGAGAGAAGACATTGGTGGGTAACACAGAGGTTTTTCCCTAGACTCAACCATCCAATACTGTATGGCTTTGGGTGAGGATTCATTGATAGATTTAGTCTTTTCACAACATTAGCAAAGATTAAATTCTTTTGACTTCCACTATCAATAATGAAATGTATAGGCTTACCCCTCACCCATAACTTAGAGTGAAACAACCTTTCCTTATCATTTAGCCTCTCCTCATGGGTCTGTGATGAAGCAACAATGGCTTCAAGATCAGCATCTATAATTTCTTCTTCAACCTCTTCAACTACAGGGTTTATATGAGGTATAATAGTAGATGTTGAGGATTGTGATTCATAAATTAGGGACTTGATGGCTTTACATTCTTCTTTGGAGTGAGTTCTAGATTTGTGATAATCACACCACTTCCCAGTCTTTCATTTCTTTTGCTTCCGATTTTGGCCTCATGTTTGACCTTCTTTGTCACTTTTCCATATTGAAGGCTGATTCTTCATATCCATTCTTCCATGCTTCTACTCAATCTTCATTATGAACTTGTATGCCTCACTGATGGTTTCCAAATTAAAGAGTTCTATTTCTCCCCGAATGTACCATTATAATTCACCATGATATTTGAGAACCTTGTGTTTCTCACTTTCTTAGATGCCCAATCTCACAGATAGAGAATAAAAAATGTCAGTGTAATCTTGAATAGACTATTCCTTACCTTGGTGAAGTTATTTCCACTCTATATACAGATCATCATATGCTCCAATGGGGTAGTATTCGACCCTTAAAGCTTTTATGAAATCATCCCATGTAGGTTCCATCTTAAGGCCAATATCATCTGCATTTAATCTATTTTTGTACACTTCCCACCAATTTTTGACAAGCAATGATGATTTCAGAAGAGCAAAAGTAATCTTCTCTTTATCAGTGAATTTATTTATAGAAAAATAAGATGAAAATCGATTCAACCAATTTTCTACTACATCAGCATTGATTTTACCTTCAAATGTAGGGATATCAAAATTCACCTGAATCTTGAAAGGTATTGGGGCACTAAAAGGATGTGGGGGTGTAGATGAGGAGCCAAAATTTCCCATCAAGATTTATTGGAGAATTTGAGTGAATTTTTGTAGCATCTACACTTGCTATTGTTGGAGGGCTTCATTCACCATTTCCTTGAAAGGATTAGATGTCTCAGTGTTGTTCGTCATTTAAAGTTGTTTGGAGAAAATAGGTGGATAGTCTGTTGGTTCTATTTTCCACCCAAGCTTCATGTAATCTAACCCCATCCTTTGGATCATACACTCTAAAGACAAAGATATCTGATACCACTAATCTAAAAATTGAAAGCTTTGGTTGAAATATAATTCATGAAATAAGAACAACATAATCCAAATAATGCTATCTCCAAGAAGAGATGTTTTATTGATCAAATTTGTAGACCCAAACATATGCCTATCTCTAAGAAGAGATGTATGATTTCCATTTTGGGTTACATATTCATTTATACATGTTTTTAAGGTGTGAGGAGGATTTGGAAGGTCACCAATATCGAGGGATATTAAGTGGTTTGACTTCTATGATTTACAACAATACAAAATTTGAGGAATTAGTATTTTTAGACTGCACTACTAAAATTAAAATTTGGGGAACTTCCGTTGGGTTTTTAGGAGTCAAACTTCATCAAGCAAAGCTCCATGCCATCTCATGATTTTCCCATCATTATTATCTTTCCAATGGTTCAAATGGTGAGTTAATTGGAGCTACGATGCAAAAGTTATGGCTCCTGGAAGTTCTGTCATCAATTGGGGTGGACCCATCACCTAAATTGTCACCTGAATTATTGCCCAGATCATTCCTCCCTTCTTGAAAATTAATGGTCCCCATTTCATCAATATTTTTCATCAAGTGTATTATTTTTACTTTTATTTGATTCTTGATGCATACTTAGAAGGCACAGTGATTTATGGAATTGTGCAGGGCCCGATTATTCACCATTTCTATCTAACCATCAGTCTATAGATGGAAGGTTGTGAACTTCTTCAGCTCAATATCTATTTTCTTCTATTTTTGTGTTGTTTATGTAGTTAGGGATATAATATCATCCCTTTTGGATTCTTGTGGCTTGACCACCATTAGAACAAATTTCTTGGCACTAATCAGAGAGACAGATGTAGAAGGTGGTACCTCTAGTACCATGTAGCACCATGTTCCAAGAGTGAGAGTGATCCTTTTATTTCTTGATTCATAGATTCCATTTTGATCATACATGAATGGCTTACCAAATAATACATCACAAACATCTAGACTGACCATATCACATAAGACCTCATCTTGGAAAGGTTTTATTAGATATGAGAGAAGACATTGGTGGGTGACATGGAGCTTTCTCCCTAGACTCAACCATCCAATACTGTATGGCTTTAGGTGAGGCTTCATGGATAGATTTAGGATTTTTAAAACATTAGTAGAGATTAAATTCTTTTGACTTCCACTATCAAGAATGAAATGTAGAGGCTTACCCCTCACCCATAACTTAGAGTGAAATAACCTTTCCTTATCATCTAGCCTCTCCTCATGGGTTTGTGATGAAGCAACAATGGCTTCAAGATCAACATCTATAATTGCTTCTTTAACCTCTTCAACTACAGGGTCTATATGAGGTAGAACAGTAGATGTTGAGTATTGTGACTTAGAAAGCAAGGACTTGATGGCTGGACATTCTTCTTTAGAGTGAGTTCGAGATTTGTGATAATCACACCAATTCCTAGTCTTTCCTTCCTTTGCTTCCAATTTTAGCCTTGTGTTTAACCTTCTTTATCACTTTTCCATTTTGAAGGCTAATTCTTCATATTCATTACTCCATGCGTCAGCTCAATCTTCAGTGTGAAATTATATGCCTCATCGATGGTTTCCAAATTGAAGAGTTCTATTTCTCCCCAAATGTGCCATTGTAGTCCACCACGATATTTGAGAACCTTGTGTTTCTCACTTTCTTAGATGCCTAATCTCACAGATAGAGAATGAAAAATGTCAGTGTAATCTTGAATAGACTATTCCTTAACTTGGTGATGTTGTTGTCACTCTATATATAGATCATCATATGCTCGAATGGGGTAGTATTATTCCTTTACAACTTCTATATAATCATCCCATGTAGGTTTCATCTCAAGGCCAATATCATCTTTACTGAATCTCTTTTTGTACACTTTCCACAAATTTTTGACAAGTAATGATGCTTTCAAAAGAGCAAAAGTAATCTTCTCTTTATCAGTGAATTTATTTATAGAAAAATAAGATGACAATTTATCTAACCAATTTTCTACTACATCAACATTGATTTTGCCTTCAAATGTAGGGATATCAAAATTCACCTGAACCTTGAAAGGTGTTGGGCACTAAAAGGATGTGGGGGTGCGGATGAGGAACTAGAATTTCCCATCAAGATTTTTTGGAGAATTTGATCAAATTGTTGTAGCATCTATGATTTCTACTATTTTAGGGCTTCATTCACCATTTCCTTGAAAGGATCAGATGTCTCAGTGTTTTCTACCATATGAAGTCATTTGGAGCGAATAGGTGGATAGTCTGTTGGTTCTATTTTCCACCCAAGCTTCCTCTAATTTGACCTCATCCTTGGGATCATACACTCTAAAGACAAACCACTATGATACCACTAATCCAAAACTTGAAAGCTTTGGTTGAAATATAATTCAAGAAATAACAACAACACAATTCAAATAATGTTATCTCTGAGAAGAGATGTTTTATTGATCAAATTTTCAAACCCAAACATATGCCTATCTCTGAGAAGAGATGTCTAATTTCCATTTCAGGTTATATATTAATTTATACATGTTTTTAAGGTGTGAGGATGATGTGTAAGGTCACCAATATTGAGGGAGATTAAGTGGTTTGACTTCCATGATTTACAACAATATAGAATTTGAGGAATTACTATTTTTAGAAACTTACTATTTTTAGACTGTACTACTAAAATTGAAATTTGGGGCACTTTCATTAGGTTTTCAAGGGTAAAACTTCATCAAGTGGATCTCCATTCCATCTCATGATGTTCCCCTCATTATTATATTTCCAACAATTCAAATGGCAAGTCAATTGGAGCTATGGTGCAAAAGTTATGGCTCTCAGATGTTTTGTCATCAATTGGGGTGGACCCATCACCTGAATTGTCACCTGAATTGTTGCTCAGATCAATAATGTTACCCACTTCATGCACCTTGAAATAACCTTGTTTTGGTCATGCTGACCACCTTGACCAATTTTACCTTGTTAACCTTTTGCATTACGCATGACCTCATGCATGACCTGACCCATTATGTTTTTTTCAAGATCACTTATTACACTAGATACCTAAGCAAACACCACCCTTTTCTAGTCCCATGACAAGTGTGATCCAATCAACTATGCCCAATTCTATGGATGAGTTACCTTATCACTCATCCTAGACATTGACCTTAGTTTTACTAACATGGAAATATTTGTCTTTGTGTGGTTGTGCCCATCACAATTAATTTTATTTTATGCATGTCTTTACATATCACATGCCTAACATCATGACCTTTCTTACATCTTTTATCAAAACCTAGCCCAGTTCAACCTTTACCACATTGGCTCCTAGTTTGATGGGGAATACCCTCATCCCATACTCGAGGAAACCAAATCTTGACCTGTCAATCACTCATTTTTGTTCTATGACTTATTGACATAAAATTTACACAACAAAAAAGGGCAAAATGTAGACACCTAAAAGCTGCACCATAATAGTTTTTAGTGGTGTCTTGACCTGTGGAACCTTAATCAACTCTTCATCTAGTGAACCACCTAGTTTACTAGTGTTATGTAAAAAATCATCCAAAATGCATCACTTCATTCAAGACCTTTTTACCCATTTACTCATGACCCCTTGACTATCACCAATTAGGTTAACCACTGACACTCACCCTAACCATCGATGGTCAGGGTCATAAACTTACCTTAAGATTTTAAATTAGATCCATATTTGCTTGAGATAATCATCCTCTAAAATAGAAACTTGCTTTAAAATCAGCTTTTAAGGATAAAAAAAAATAGGCAACTTCATCCACTCCTAACTAAGCAACATTCCCTCAAGCTTCCCTCTCCTTAGCAGTTTTATGTTATAAATATAGGGTTCTTGGGAGAGTTATGGATCTATAAATTTGCATTAAGAGTCTCTTATTTCTCTTTGTGTAGGCATCCAAGACCATGAATCTCTATCCACCATGACTTTTGAAGGTAGGAGTATTGTTATGTTGTTTAACTTTCTTTAGATTTAAATTATCATCCACTTGATATTATATAGGTATCTTTCCTTTGTTTTTGGTGTTTTCACCCTTTATTATAATTTTTTATCTTGATCTATTCACCTACATACCTATATATATCCTTAAAACCCCTTACTTCACCCTTTTTCTAATTAACCACATCCCTTTACTTCATTTTTAGCCTTTTACCCATTCTCCCATAGGTAACTATAGATGGTTACTATAACCATCACTTATTATAGCAACCGTCATCGATCACGTAACCATCGCTGATCAAGAAAACCATTTCTAGTCACCTTCACTGTCATCGATCACTGTCAAGAAAAAATAATAGTCTATTAGTTTAGCCTTCCTCACACTATACTAGACCTTACTTTAGATTCTGACTTGTCTATAGACCCTACCCAAACCCTCTAGACCTGACCTTCGTACATTTGTGCATCATGCCATATATTTTATTAAACATGTACATTAATTATTTTCTTACATGTTTACTTTCTTATCATTTGAATGAAAGTATATTTCTTATATTAATTTTGACTTAATTGTCTTAAAAGTGGATTGATAGCCTCCTAGAAAGCCTCGTGCTTCTTAGATCTAGCATATGCTAGGAAATCCACTCAACCTACCATCTAACAATTTTTCTTCTAGTCTTCTTGTGATTTTCAGGTAGTCCTTCCTAGCCAAAAATTAGTCCTCACATTCATCTAGACCAATGCACACATTATACTAGGTATTCATCTACACACCTTAATATTAAATTTTTTTATCTACTTTCAAAAATAAGAAATAAAATAAAAAAATTAAAACACCACCACTATCAATTTATGATCATTTTATAGTCTTGATATACATTTTACTTTTCATAACTCCTCTTTTGAACCTTGGTATAAAAAATACTTATCTAGTCTAGCATACCAATCTCTATGGGCTTGTTTTAGACCATAGAGAGCCTTCTTCAATCTGTAAACATATTCCTTATTATCAATCAATACAAAATGCTCTGATCTCAATGTACACTTCTTCCTCAAAGTTCCCATTTAGGAAGGTTGAAATTGACATCCATTTGGTATATATTGAAGCCTTTGAAACCTACATAGGCAATAAACAACCTAATAATATCAAACCTTACTATTAGATCAAGAATATCCTCAAAGTATAATACTTCTACTTGATCATATCCCTTGCATACTAGTCTAGCCTTACTTTTTGTGACGTTTCCATTCTCATTCAACTTGTTTCTAAACACCCATTTTGTACCAATGCTATTTTTGTCTATAGGGCTAAGTATTAACTCCCAAGTCTCATTATTATCAATTTGATTTAACTCCTCATTAATGGAATCTATCCAAAACCTATCTTGAATTGATTCTACATATCTTTTAGGTTCAAATTTAGATAGTAAGGTAGTATTCTCTTGATTAACATCACTCAATAGTCTTCTTATTTGTATTATTACACTCTTCTTACCAATGATTAGATATTTAGGAAAATCCTTTTGAATATACCTAGAAGGAACTATTGAGTCCTTTATCTCCTCAATTTATTCTTCATCCTCATCTATCTCTATTGATCCTTCATCATTCTTTGACTGAGAATATGATTTATTTATCTCATAAATATTCACATTTGTACTCTCCACTATCTTTTGCAACCTCTTATTGTATCATCTATAAGAAAAACTAACTGATGAATATACCAAGAAAGTACCTTCATTAGACCTTAAATCAAACTTTCCTAAGTCCTTGTCATCTCTCTTTATATAACACTTATTTCCAAACACCTTAAAATGTTCAACTCTAACAGGTTTGCCATTCCACAATTCATATGGAGTCTTATCACTATTGATAATAGTATTCATCTGTAAACTATAGTACCCATAACTTCTTGCCAATTTACATAAGATAACTTTGAATCATTCAATATGGTCCTTTCTATTTATTGAATTGTTCTATTCTTTCTTTCAACCACCCCATTTTGTTGAGGTGTTTTGGTATTAGAGAACTATCTTATTATTCCATTTACCTCACAAAACTCATCAAACTCATTTGACCAAAACTCTCCTCCTTTATCAGACCTAAGCCAATTTATCTTCACATTCATCTGATTTTCAACCAAATATTAGAAAGTTTTGAGCTTACCTAGAGCTTCTAACTTCTCTTTCAAGAATGTTATCCAATTCATTCTTGTAAATTCATCTATAAGCAACATTAAGTAGATGTCACCTTGAATTCTTTGAATCCTTGTAAGACCACACATATTAATATGAATTAGTTCTAAAGTTATATTAGTATAGTATTCTTTAGAATTAAATCTCCTCCTAATGTACTTACCATGTTGACATACCTTGCAAAGAGCATTTATAGGTTTCGAAATTTTTGTCATGTTATTTATAGACCCCTTAGAGTTAATCTTGACTAGATTGTCAAATTTTAGATGACCTAACCTCCTATACCATATCCAACTTTCATACACCTTGCTCATAAATCACTTCTATTTTATGATCTCATTCAATACATAAAGATTATTCTTAGTTCTCTTAGCTTTAGCAATCAACCTACCTTATGTTGTTCTCCTTATCTCACATCCTTTGTCATGATAAGTTAGGGTATGTCCTTGGGTGTATATTTGACTTAAACTCAACAATTTGTGTTTCAAGTCACTACATACAATATATTTTCTATCTTGGTCTTACCATTATCCAGTCTCAAGGATCCTTTACCAACTATATTAGAAAATGTGTTATCTCTATACCTCCATGATCCTATGGAATTCTTATTTAAAGTGATGAATTTTATCTTATCTCCTATCATGTGACTTTAATAGCCACTATATATGTGCTACTTCAAATATTCATTCTAATTATGAAAGGTAATTTGAGGAATCATAGAATCTTGTCTGTTAGATTCCTACTTCTCTTTTATCTTACCCAAAGGGTCTAATTTCTTGATCCATTATTTAGTATCATGACTAAATATATTATTATCCTAATTGGTCTTCCTCATAATTATTATCTTATAATCTCTTGAAATATGTCCTCTTTGGTTGTAGTTATAACATAGGATTCTACTTCTCCATCTACAGTCAATAACTCTATGTTCAAATTGACTACAAGAAAAATAATAACCATTGAAATAATACACATACTTTAATTGTCTCACTTCATTTATCTTTTGATTTTCATTGGATGATACACCACTACCTTTTATATCCTTTAATGGAACAAAACCCTTCTTGGCTTGTTGATGATTGACTTCAAACTTGACCACTTCAACATAAGTTTTTATTCTACCAACATTATCACTTCTTGATAGATCATTGAATTTTGGAAAATAACTCTCCTTGAAATCCTTTTTGTCTTCTTTGAAACCAAGACATGTCTTATCATGAGATAACCTTTGACTATACAAAATAATTTTAAGCTTTCTAGTACTCTCCTCAAATTTATGATATGTCTTCATCTTGATTGCATATTTATCTACTTTTGCCTCTAAATATTTTACTTTCATTATAAGATGGGTATATTATTCCATATTATTATTCTATTCTAAATAAAATTTACAATATGTTTACAATACTATGGATATATCTTCATTGTAATCATAATAAACACTTTCATTATCATAATCCATATAGGTGCTCCATAGATCTCCCTTAAACTATTAGGCATGCACAAAAAACCTTAATCTGATACCAATTATTGGAATAAAAAATAATGAGAATTTTTTTTTAAATTATTATATGAATTTTTATTTTAATTTCACTTATCATACATTAATCGTTAAAAATAATATAGAGATATAGAAATGCATAATCAACCATTCATATGAGCATGAAGTAGGAACTGAACACTGGAACACAAGAGATACATAGGAAAACCTCATGGTTGATAAAACTAATTAAATAATATATTTTAATACATTATTATAATTAATTAATCAAAATTTAGTGAGGCACCAACCGAACAAGGAGTATCAACCCCACACTAGTCAAGCACCAACTCAACTAGGCCTTTAGTAAACATAAACTTGCAAGGAAGCATCAGCCCCATAGGTGATTTAGCACCAAATAAATAATTTGGAACCTATAATAACATTTTTATACCTATTTATCTCTAATATGATGATTCTAGCCTTATTTTTCTCTTCACACTCTCCTATACCTCTCAAATAGCCTATTAGGCCTCTTCGCTCAACTAGCCCTCTTCTTGATTGAATAAGGTCATATGAAATTGATAATTATCTATAAAATAATCATTATAACTTCATGAAATATTAAAAACATCTATATTATTATATTAAATACATATATCAGGTTTATAAACTTTTATTCCATTCATTCATTCACTCAGTATTCTAACTAATTCAAATTAGGTCTATTAGACGTTATTTTTATACTTGACTCTTGCTTTTACATACCTTGGTCAGAAAAAAACCTTTCCATACATGGATAAAACTTGGAATATATAAAAAATACATTTAAAAAGTGAAACAACCATTACATAGGTTGGTCACCACTCATAAGGACTAAACCCATCATTAGGCCTAAAGGAGACCTAATGTAATTAGGCTTTCTCAAGGCACACAATTCATCTTGACCAAATTGGAGCATATTGAGATTAAATAAATACATTAAAAAATTAAAATTAGATTCAATTATGTCCCTTATAATCTCACCTTATGTACCTAACACAATTTATCTCATTTCACTCTTTGAACCACACCATTAGGTGTACTCATAATTAGGCCTTCTCACTGCCAAAAAGTCTGCTTTGAATAAATTAATCATACACTCAAATTCGCCACATAATAATATAAAAATATAAAATTTATATAACCTAAATTACCTTAATTTAATTATCATTTACATTATACTTCACCATATATAGAAAAATACCTCAAAATGACCACTTTTATATGCTTACTCACAAATGCAAATATGATTCAAAACCCAATCAAGAACCTTTGAATTTTAACAACTTCATATAAGTTTATCATGAAAAAAAACATTAAAATGAACCTATGATACCTATATAAAAAATTAATATTCACTTTATTCTTAAAATTTATGCATAATGAATTAGGAACATCAATCTTACTAACACACATAAAACTACCTGAATGCTCCAAAACACTATCATGTAAAAAATGACTTAATCTGCATATAGATTCACTTTAATGATATTATAATGGGTTTATATTATCCTTAAAAATCATAATACTAACTTAAAACAAATATATTATAGGATCAAATAGCAATATTAGTCTTATAGACCAATCTCATGGCTTCACTGTATATAGACCTCACTATGTTAGATAAATAATTTTGAGATCAAATTTCTAAAATACAAAATCTTATTCAAAACTTATGTCCATTATGGATATGTTTTATAGGTATTAAATAATAACCCCATGCATTTTTATCCATCCCTAATAATTGATAACCCATATGTAATCTCATTCTCACTTCTACCTAGTTTTCTCATTGTCTTCCTCACTAGGCCTTTTTAGCGTTAGGCCAACTTCCATGACTATTTTAGAATAATTACAGTCTATAAAATGATAAAAAAAAATTACATGGACATAAAATATAAGTCTCACACATAATACTCCAATCATTTTAATTCTTTGACCTAGTCAACGCTACCTACTACATTAAAAATCCAATAAATAAGTGTTTCTTGTAGCTTTCACTCACTCTTTTGATAGACCAATACCACTTGAAGGTACTTAGGAGAGTAATATGCATTATCAAATAATAAAAATAGGTCATCTAATTCTTTCTAATCCATTTATATCAAGATATTCCATATTGGGTCATTGTTAGGGTTTTAGAGAGGGTTAAGACCACCTTATAATCTTAACAATCATTCATAAAACTTGGGCCCTTAATACATAAACTAATTCTTGGAAACTTGAGACAGGATTCTCCCCCAACTTACATGAACTTCTTAGTATCTCATGAAAATTTTTAACGTGATAGTGAGCATAATAAAATCCTTCTTAGGTCTGTTATACCTCATTCTATGCACATAAAAATCCTCAAAACCATATTTCATGCTTTATCCTTCAAAATTTGACCTCAAACTTAGGAGACACACTTGACACAACCTTTCACACCTATAAAAATTATATCATGAGATATATCATCTCAAAAACAAATCTTTACCCCTCATTAGGCCACACTAGGTCTCTTTGCTCACTAGGCCTAAACTTGTAAAATTACAATTAGACCTTAAACACACCTTGAAGCCAATTATACTAATCTTAACACTTAATATTCTTATCATATGACCTCATACCATGATCATAAACTAAAAAAATACTTTTCATAATCCTTAGACTATTCTCCTCAACATGCAGCCAAGCCTATACCTTCACACTAGGTCTCTCAAGTAGATGGATCATGAACTCAACCTTAATAAAAATAAAGATAAATCAGGTTGACATCAATGAAAATTTCATTAAATCAATCAAAAATCCATGCATAAATTAGTACACATTATTAACATACACTTCTCTTACATGATTACATAGTTCCAAACAACCTCTCATAAGCTTGTGCTTATTTAATTAACCAAACTTCACTATGCACACCTTCTCACAAGGTCTAGACTAAGATTCTCAAGACACCTTGTACTCAATAACTAGTACTCAAAGATTATTTAATACTCAACCTGAATCTTGACATAAACCAGGAAAGAATCATTAGGCTACCTTTAAATTCTATCTCAATAGAGAGACATTAGGTTGCCTTAAAATTCTCTCTTATCACATGGCTTCCTTGTCACGTCAAGAACATAAGCTCATACCTCATATAACACTCACCATGCATCTTCACCATATGCAGCTTGACATCAATGACATCAAACCTGACATAAAATGGCACCAACCTTGACATCAATGATAATACATCTCAATAAAATCGCCCTTTATCATTGATGGTAAAACATTCTTCAACCTGATCACTCTTATCTCCCAATCTAGTCAATCTCACTTCAAAAACTTGCTCCCCCTTTGACATTAATGAAAAAGGATCATACACACTAAAAATATTATAAAAATTAATTCTCCTTATTTGGAAACTATTCCCAGAAACTTCAAAATAACTTAGAGATTCCAAGCTCCTCCTTAGGCCAAGCATAGTCTCAAAATGAACTCTGATCACAAGAACACACTTCTTGTCCTTGACATGACTACTATGACTCAAACTCACTAGGCTATCCCACTTATTCTTATATAAAAAATATCTTCTTGAAATGGACTTAGGTATATAAGACTACTTAGCTTCATCTTTGCACCTTAGTGCCATAGAGATAAATGATATCCAACTTCATTTTTCTATTCAAGATTCATAAACATCCAACTTGTCTTAATGATTATACATACCTTCTCTGTACTACACACTTACTCTTGAATCTTATGAATTATAAGACTATTTCCCCTTCAACTCAAGTATCCATCATGATTATACTATTTGAAGAGTGTCTCCATAAAGTCTAATGGAGTCACCCCTATCTATAGGTAACTAAAACAACACAAACTCGAGATTTCTATGTCTCCATATTCTCACAAGACTGAATATCCTTTAGGATCATTATAGGCTCTATTATTCCTTTTGTTTTGACCTCTTCATCATCAATGTGGTCAATAATTTAAGTGATAATGAACATTACTAACTTGATATCACATCTGAAGTATGTTCTATCATAGAAAACAGTCCACTTCTACTTGTATACTAATCATGACTTTCTTTTATTGTCTTTGGTTTCCACCCATTCATTTTCCTTCTCTATTACACTCTAGGAACTTCAAACCTCTTTTTTTGACTTGATTACCTTCTAACTCTATTAGGATAAACTACAGAAATGTGTCCTACATTATGAAAACTATAAAAAACCACATCATTCATACCTCTTAACTAATGATTAATTTCATAATCCCATGCATATTTATTTCTAGAGGGTCTTCTCTACTCTCTTGCTCTATGACCAAACTAATTGCATGCATAAAAGTAACCATTGAATGAATTAACATACCTTATAGCATTAGTCTATCTTATTGGTCTTTTCATGTTGACCTTCTTATCTTCATTAGCCTTCTCCTTGACTTGAGCTACCTCCTTTTGGTCTTATTTGAAACCAAGACCCATCTTATCACTTGTAGACTTTTGACTACTCAAGCTGCTATCTAGGTCATAAAAACTCTTTTAAAACTTCATAAAGGTATTCAACTTGATAGAATCTTGATCCAACTCAAGTTTCAAGGATTCTATTTTAGTTCCATACCTGGTGTATTCTTCTTTAGACCTTCAACTTGTATTAACTATCTCCATCTATGCTTCAATATGATTGATCTCATCATACTCCTTAGATGTGTTTCTTAGTCTCTCCTCAAATAAACCAATCTACTCTTCATAGTATTTAAATAATGATCTTAGTTTGTGATTATTTATTCTTTGAAACATTAACTCCTCTAGAGAACTCACCAATTCTACCTCAAGGTTCACTTCATCTTCTTTTTCATCTAATTCTTCATCATCCACAAGGCTTTTCCCATTTAAGAAAACCTCATTGTCTATTTATATAGCCATGAATAAGGTTTCATTATTGTCATGCTCATATTCATGTTCATTACTATCATCATGACTATTAGATATACTTGTGTCACTTACATCAGAGGATTTATTATCTTCTTTGGTGTAAAAACTCATCTTATTCTTGAATGACCCTTTCCTACCTTCATACTTATATATATATATATATATATATATATATTTGAGACTATAGACCTTATTATCATAATGATGTTCATCATGTTCTTCATCATGCTAAGTTTTATACTTGTTAGGACACTTACATGAAAAGTGACCAATATTACCATAATTGAAAGATTTGAAAGTCAACTTACCCTTTTACTTATCAGATCCAAACCTTAATTTATTAGAAAACATGACTATCAAGTAATCATCATCAACATTTGAACATACCTCATCCTTTAACCTCTTGGTTTTTAATTATTCTCAACTTTGAAAGTCGTTTCTTCATTGGGAGGTCCTCCTTCATTTGTTCTCATCTCATAAGTAGTCAAGGTGCCATGAATCCCATTCATCTCTAACATGTCCAAATCTTGCATCTCTTCTACTACAAATACCTTAGAGTAAAAATTAGGAGTTATTAATCTAAATACATCTTGAATAACTGTAGATTCTTTCACATATTCTCTTAATCCTCTAATGACATTGACAACTTCATTAACTTTCAACAGGTAAGATACAATGGTTTCATCTTCATTCATCTTTAGATTTTAAAACTATCTCTGATGGGTCTAAAACTTGGCCATCTTCACCTTAGTGTCTCCTTCATAAATAGTATTTAATTTGTCCCATATCACCTTAGCTTACTCATATTTCATCACCTTCACAAAATATACCTTTGATAGGCCACATAGAATGACATTCATTATCTTGGAATTGCTTTCACTTTCCTTCTTGCCTACTACATCAATTGGTAGTGTAGGAGGTAGAGTATATCCATCCACAACTAACTTCCATATGTCATGGACCATTGACATAAGACATTTCCTCATTCTAATGCTCCAAAATGAATAATTCATTTCATTGAATAATGGAGCCTTACTGATAGAGAAACCACCTTGAGCTTGTTGACTATCCATCCTTACTTATAGTATCTCCTTTAAGATATTAGGCATACCTCAAAGTACCTAATCTGATACCAAATTTTTGAATAAAAATTAATGAGATGGGGGGAGGTTAATTATTATTCAAAAACATTCTTATAAATTTCACTTAAATAATCATGAACCATTCAAAGAATCATATAGATCTAGCAAGCATAAACACCTATCCACATAAGCATGAAACATAAGAACACATCACATATGTAGAAAAAGCTCATGGGGAATAAATCCCATTGATATCTATAAATGGACTATATTCCTATAAAAAAAACACCAAATTTATTGAATCACCAACTCTACATGGAAAACCAACCCCAACTAGCTAAGCACCAACTTGTAAGGAGGTACCAACCCCCTATATGTCTCAGTACCAACTCAACCACTTGAAAATTTTGATGATCAGTTTTGTAATACTATATTTTTTCATAAATATATGATGACCTTATTTATCTCTTCTTTCTCTTCTATCCCTCTCAAACTACCTTCTAGGATTCTTCACTTAATTAGGTCTCTTCAAGACTGATTAGGTCATATGACCTTGATTTTCATAAACAAAAACTCTATAAAATATTCATAAATATTCTTATACACTTATAAGTTGGTATAAAATACCTTATTATTCTCAATAATGTGTTATATCATTTTCTTTCACTCTACACACTAAATAGGCCTAAAACTTCTTAGTATATATACAAGATTCTTGATCATGTACCTCTTGGTTGAAAATATACACTTAAAAACATGGATTTTAAAAAAAATATGCCTTATTACATGAAATACACATGAACCAATCATTATATTATGTTTTTCATAATTTTAATGGACCAAATCCTTCTTTAGGCCTTAAGGAGACCTAATTTAATTAGGCCTTCATTAGTACACATTACCCTTTGATCTCCTTGGAACACTTTCAAACACAACACATGGTATGAATAATTTATTTGAAACTAAAATATATCTATATTAATCTAATATTATGTACATGACACATTATTTCTCCAACCACCACTTGAATTATGCCATTGGCATTGTTCACAATTAGGCCTATGAACCTATAGAAAGTCTGTCAAACAAAATTGAAGCATGTATATAATTTAGTCACATAAATGTGAAAATAAATATAATGAATAGAAACTTATTTATATTAAAAAAATAACCATGTTCCTTATACTTCATAACTCATGGCAAAATGACTCAAACATTTCTCTGTAAATAGCCCACTCAGAACTGTCATAACACCCCAAATCTCAATCATGAACAACTTGATATTGATTGAATAAAATAATAGTTACCATGAGAAATAATAATTTAAAAATATAATTTTACATCTATATACCACTATAAAATTAAAAAATCACAAGCTCTAATGTCAAATATTGGTCTTGTAGACCAATCCTTTGTCTTCAGTACACACAGTCAAACTAAAACTAATCAAACCATTTTGGATTCAACATTTAAATAACATTAAATGACTCTCAAACCTTATAAAAAGAATTTATAGTGAATAATTTGACCAAAAATAAACATCATGTGCATTATATACTTTAACTTAGGTCATATAACCTTAAACCCATCACTACAACTTGCTTACATAGTCTACCAGTTTGCCTTAGAACATAAGCATGATGATTCATACCTTTAAAACCTATTTAGACATATTAAATGACTTATTATTAATTTATATGATCATATTAGATCATTATACCAATATTATATTGAAATATAATATTTTTAAATGGTAATATTGGTCTTGTAGACCAATCTCATAACCTTGTATCGTACTATCTCATTTGAACTAGACAGGTCAACTTATGAGAAAATTTTTCAATATAATAACTATCTTAAAACACTTATATAAGATATTATAATTTATTAAATTTCATAAAAAATAGTTACATAAAATTGGTTTCATCCATATTTCATGATAACACATCCCTAATCAGCTTCTCACTACTGCCTAAATTTCTCATTATTTTCACCATTAGGCCTGTTAGTGAATGGCTATCTTGGATGAATAGTTTTGAATACCTAAGGGGATATAAAATTTATATAATCCAAAATGTAAATAAAATAAAATTATCAACCATATTCATCCAATGATTCACTTACTTTTGACTTGGTCAACTCTAACTATTATTATAAATATCTAGGAAATTAGTAGTTTTTTGTAGGGTCTACTCACACACCTGATAACTCAATCATGCTTGGAGGTTATTTTAATAGTTTAATACAATATAAAATATATTTTATATTCATTTTAGACCATTCTTTTATATTTTTAACAAGATCTTTAATAATAGGTTCTTGTTAGGGTTTTAGAGAGGTTTAACACAGATTTTGGTGTTAATGATTGTTCATAAAGGATTACCCCTTAAATCAAAAACCAATGAATTTAGTTATTATTTAAGGCCCTTAACCATCTCTCATCAATATCTCAATTTACCATGTAGATTTTACACATTCCAATGAATACCTAAAAATCCTTCTCATGTTTACATGCCTTCATTATGTGTACTCGAGAGACCTTAAAACCAATTTTCATAGCTTTTATTGCAAACCATGACCTCAAAATTTGTGAAAAATATTAAAAAAACATATAATACCTATTTACATGCTCACATAGTCAAAATTGTCTTGAAAACGGATCATGACCCTTCATTATGCCACACTCTCTCTTTTTTCTCTAGACCTTGACCTATAAATCACTTTAGGCCTTGAAATTGAATTTCATGATTCTTTACATGTTTTATCCACCTAAATCACATACTAAAGAAACATATTAAATTATTAAAAATTAAAATACATCCTTCATATGTCTTTACAATAAAGCATGATGCTTCATTAGGCCAAACAGGGTCTATAAGTGGTCTAGTTGCATACTTATTATGTAGATCCTACCCCTATAGGCTCACCATGGGAATCTCATGAGTGATCCAATTCATCAAAATCATTCTTAATTAACCTCATACATATATTCATTCCTATTTTTAATCCTCTTACCAAGCCATCGTACTCATACCTTGTCATAAGGTCTCTTCATGCTATGACTAGTGTCATGATTAGGTTTATCAAACACTTGAAAACTGATCTTAAAATAATTTAAAAAGTGTATACACTTCTCTTTTATCATCAAAATTTTTTAAAAAATCTACCACAATTTTGTGCTTACTTAATTAACCAAACTCACTATGTATACCGTCTCATATGGTCTAGATTAGGCTTCTCAAGATAACTTGTACTCAAGAAATAATACTGAAACATGATTTAATGATCACTTGAAGTGAACCTTGGCATTAACCTTAGAATAATCATTAGGTTTCATTAAAATTATCTTTCAATAGAGATAAATTAGGTTACTTTCAAATTCTCTCTTGTCACATGGCTTCCTTGTCACATCAAGCACACAAGCTCATACATCACATACCACTCACCATGCATCTTCACCAAATGCATCTTGAAATCAATGACATAAACCTTGACATCAAATGAAATCTATATTTACATAAATTAAAAAACTTCTCAACATAATGACTTACTTTCATTATGTACTTAACAACCCACTAATAACATCAAATGATTTGATATAATATTGATGATCATACATAACAAATGAAAATATTACATAATAACACAAACTGATGCACTATAACACATAAAATGAAATGAGTTATCTTATTTTTATTCCAATGAAACATACCCAATAATAAATAGTCCAATATTTGAGAATTATACCCCTTGTTGGATCACCAATACCCTTAAATGTTTTCACAAGTTATGTGGTTTGAATGATAGGTATAAGAACCTCAAATGAATATGTTACCTTACCATAAACCTCAAATCTATCAATAATATTACCAAAAATTACATTAAGTTTCCTAAACTATTTTTAAAAGTTCATAAATTATATACCAACTCTAAAAATACATGAATTAACTATACTAGTCCTAAACTAGATCATGATATTAATTCCATGAACCAATATTACCACAAGTTAAGATAGTACTTGTGACATGAAAATACAACTTATTCAAAACCTTAACAATAATTATCCTAAAAAAAATAAATAGGATTTATTGTGACTTCACTAAGTGTTATGATGCTCCAGATGACACTACATACATTAGAAATGCTTAAATTATCCCCACACAAGTCCAATTGATAAATATACTTAAGTAAACTATTTTCACAAAGCTTTAAAATAAAATTCATAACCTGTGACTGATCCTGAATCCTTTTCTTTAGAAAACCATACCAAAAGTATAAAACTAAGTTTATAGGATTAGTGGATATTTTGAATGATGAATAAGTGAATGTTTCTACTTGTAATCAAGATTATATTCCACAACTTACCCAAACATATTATTTGACTAATAATGATACCATTGAGGATCCAAAAATAGTTGGATCCTATGATCTAATTGTTTTTCTTAATAAAACCTTTCCACGTATCTTTTTATTAGTATTTATAAAATAACATTGTCACAGATAGATCATATTTGTTAGAGGCTTTATGACTTAGTCATTTTTTCAATGTTATTCCTCCTCCTAAGGACCAAATCAACCACATTTATTTTTATGTTCACTTACCTTGATAAGGATATAAATATATATGTTTCTTATGTAATGCAAGGAAATTTTATTTTCCTTCTAAAGCTAAGATAACCTTGAGTTGAATTCCATTGGGAATATTATCCTTCCTATCACTTTGGGGTCCAAAATTAGTCCCAAAGAAATTACATTGTAGATAAAGAAAATAATTATAACGTAATTTTTTTAGGCCTTAGATCCTTTATGTGAAAGGAATATCATTTAGATTTTTTCAATAAATATGGTTATTACACTTGGGAAACATTTTTGTGGATCATGGTGACCTTAACCCTTTATATGTTCACTAAGCCAACACCAAGATGAAACTAGAGTTGTACTTGTATTAACCATTCCACTAGACTAGGATAATCAAGCCTCTCTCCTGATCATAAATACCCTCCTAAGGATACTATAGTTTTTTGAAGAGGGTTTGAAAGGGTTTTATTGATATATTAAGGCCTTGATCCCTAAAAATCCTAAGGAATAAACTTTAGGAATAGTTATAAATTCTACTCATACTACATCACACATTATGGAATTACTAGAAAAGGATCATCATTTTATTATCCTAATTTATTTACATTATATTATGACTTACACTCTTTAGATGTTTGTTCCATTTCCATTTTGAACCTCATGGATAATAATCAGTAAAATATTAGTGATTCAATCCTTTGTACCCTAGAGACTAAGGTCTCAGAGGGGCCCTTTTGGTCCATAAAGACTACATCAATGACATATGCATGGTATTGATTGGTGAATTATATGGATGGGATGCCTCTTCATCAAGTGAGGTTGTTTTTATTATAAGTTTATTAGCCTTTCACTTTGATATGCCTAATTTTTATCTCTATATAAATGTAGTTGTGAATATTATTTCCCCTTAAAATAAAATCATTCCTTTCACTTTTAATCTAGACTTTGCATACACCAAAAATATATATAAGAATGAATATCTATTATTAGGGATTATTTTCAATAAAATAATTTGAATAAGAAAAGATCAAATATTTTTGGACTTACAAATGGTTGTAACTAAATCTTTAGCATTTATATGGCCAAATCAACATGCCTCAAATCTTACTAGGTTGTTGTTTATGTCGTGGCTACATATTTTGATTTTTTTTGATGAGGCCATTCCTCGAGAGAAGAACTGATTGGTATATTATATAAATTCTTATTCACCTATGTTTAACCCTCACATCTTATATTTAAATCAATGAGTTTATGGTTTTAGTGAGGGTTGAGACATTATTTAAGCCTAAGGAAGTCCACGATGCCCTATCCTACAATGGAGATGTTACATCTCATTCTATCATTATGGAAAAAAATTATGACATTAATGATTAATTATAATATTTTTAATTATGTATGACTGAGTTTAGTAATACTATAATTGATTTATCTCAGATTGTGATATCTTAAATTTTATAATATAATTAAATCATTATTTTAATTGTAGAAAATAGATGATTATGTTGATTATTTTTATATTTTGATTATGAATCTATGGTTTTATTTGGAAAATTAATTTCAAGTAGTTTTTTCATCTATTTTTATTAGTAATGGAATAACTACCCTTTCCCCTAGTTGAAGTGGATGTAGGACAATCCATTCATTCCATTACAATGGAATCCTAAGGGAGAGAATCAAAGGTGAGAGGATGATAGATCGTGATAACTAGGATTTGATAGAGAAATATGAGAACACTCACACACTCACATAGTACTAAATGATTTATAGTTTTTTTGGATTTCATTTGATTATCATATTGGTTACATAGATATTTCCACTTATTATGTATTATGTTTATTTATCATTGGATATGATATTCATATCAATTTGTGTCATTTTTTGTGGCTTATGTTTAAAAATTTTGGTTGCAATAATATAGGGATACTTATGCATCAATGTCTAGTATCAAGTTAACTTGGTATAGTTTGTGATGATTTTAGTTGATTTATATCCCTATGGTTTATTTGGAAGTCACATAACCCATATATTTGACTTTCCTACATAGTCATATCTTTGGTTTATTTATGTTTTCATTGTTAAGTTAAGGATCAAAGGCAAAAGACTATGTTTTATAACATGATACATAAGGTGATTATCATTATAAATAAACCCCATAGGGTGTGAGTGCTTAGAGTTATTAACTTGTTTAACTATCCTAGGTGGTAGACATAACATTGTAATTATTTACATTATGGAGGGGTACTTAGAATCACTATCACAACACATAATTTAGATGTTTTAAGTAAAAGGGTGAAAATTTTATTTGGTTTAATAAACATAATCATTAATTAAGGTATATAAGTGGATTATATTTTCCCTAAAGTAAAATCAATAGATATATTTGAGGTTTTAGTGAGTGATTTTCATGGTAGTAACTCACATTTGAAACCCTAAAATAAGGGTTCACATTATAGGATAATAGTCACACTAGGTCACAACTGACAAAGAGGCATGGAATGATTTTTTATTTTGACTCTTAGTCTGATGGGTCTCATACTCTTTGTTTAACAAGGAGAATTTATGTGATAGAATAATCATGGAATATGTTGACCTAATTATATCATGGTTTTATTTTAGATAGGGAATTTTGCCTACATACATAGGTAAATAGGGTGAATATTCAAAACCTAGAGAAAAACCTTAATGAGGAAATAAGGAGATCAAGATGGGACATAAAAATGAGAGGAAATTTGAAGAGGAGAGAATATATGAATGGATTTATACTAGTGAAACAAAGCCACCATTTTTTTACTACAAATAAACCATACAAGTAACAAGCTTATGAGTTTGAGAATTGAAATTTGTTTATAAAATATGAATATGGACTTATTACTTTAATGGGTTTTCAATCTATTTGTTTATATGTTGATAGTAACTGGATAAACTCAATTATTTGAATGAATGAAAAAATATAACTTAGTAGGGTTCTCATTTTGCCTTTATTTAAACTTGACATCATGTTTGATAACCATAACAACTGTTGGTGATTTAGCCAAGACACATTTAGCTTTTTTAACAATCTTGATAATATTTAGTAGTGCCATATATTTTTAATACTCCTATTGGCTATATCTTGTTTGAAAAAATGATGCACACTTTGATAATATAGTGGTTTTAACTTACCTTGTATTAAAAGGTTATTTGGTTATTGTTGGGTATGCCATAATGGTTGTAAATTGTTTGAAAAAATATGGTTATTTTGATAGCATAATGGTTGTAGTTTACCTTGTATAAAATCAACTATTTGGTTATTATTGAGTATGAAATAGTAGTTATATATTATTTTCTAAAGTGATGGTTATTTTGATAACATTGCAGTTGTAACTTGTTTGCAAAATTGATAGTCATTTTGATAACGTAGTGGTTATAGCTTGTTTACAAAAATGATGATTATTTTGATAGCATAGTGGTTGTAGCTTACCTTGTATAAATTTTTTATTATTGGGTATGCCATAGTGACTATTTATTGTTTATCCCTTGTGGCTATGGTACTTATTATCATGAAACTAAGTTATATCAATGTCTAAATTTGAGGAATACTTGTCTTTAATGAACTTTAACTCTTATGCTTCGTGATATTTCTGATTTGATTTATTTATTATATATATGTGGCCCAAATTTGTTGATTTTGTAATGGCAATGAGAATTATTCACTCTTTATAGGTCCATAAGTGAGAGTTTTCCCTCACCCATCTGCATATAAAGGTGAATGGTCTTGTAAATACAAAACTTAAGTGATGATATCTCTCTTAATTTATTAACTTAGTGGGTATACCACTTTCAAGAAAATTGTTATCTTTATTATTATGTTTTAGAATAAGCATGATTGCATATACCTATATAGATTGATTGTGTTATTTTAGGATATGAATGTGATCATAGGATACTTTGAAATTTGTGCATGGACATATATTTTGGTCTTATGGAGTATTGTATCTTATCATAGTCAATGTTCCTAGTTGTAATAATAGATTATTGTAGTATTGTTTTGTCTTAAGGATTTATATGAGTAAGACATAATATTGGTAACATTTAAATTTGAGTCTTTTTAAGCAACCTAACTTCTTAATGGGAAGTTATATGACATATTTAGAGTAATGCATATGAGGAAAATGACCCAATTTTTTTTTAAGGTCTGAGTACTATAGATGCTTTAGAAAAAGTGATGTTATATATATATACATTGTCTATCCATTGTAATATTTAGTTTTCATATTTGTTTGAGGTAATATTACATAGAGACATATTTATGGTCTATATGAATGGTTATATGTAATAGTGATTTAACTTACACACTTATTCTTAGATGGTTATGGATGCTCAAATCATCATTATCTACCCCTTCATGAAGGTAATGGACATTCTTCATGGGGAGGTGTGTGGGAGACCGTTGGTATATTATTGGAGGTAAAACTACCTAATGATGATATCCCTCCTTATAAATAATCTAAACCAATCTCTAATCTTTACTTATGGCTACTATATTATTCAGGAGATGATTTCTATTACTTAATAGTACTATTGTGTAATTGATGTTATATTTTACAATGCAATATAACTATGTTGTTGGAATGATTATGTAGACATTATTATTATTTATTGTACATTATAGTTGTATCTATTATTATTATTTACAACACTGTCACTATTTGAATCCTAAAATGATTGATGTATATTTGGATTTTGTACTTGGTTTAGTGGAATCTCCCTATATAACATATCTACTAGTTACTAATTAATTTAAAATCAACATTATCAAAACTCTAATTGATATGGCACAAATTATGTTACATAAAAATGATTCATGTATGTTGACGTATTCTTTTAAAAATATGAATATTAATTTAAAATGATGTTTTGATAAAATAAATAAATTAGTAGTTAGTTCAATCAACCTAGTTAGGTTATAACATCTTGTATCAAACTGTATATTCAAATTATCAAACCTAATAAGTCCACTAATGATAATTTAAGTAATTAAATTTTTACCACCAAGTAGAAATGGTACATGAAATGGATAACAAAGATGGAAATCCTTCTAACTAGTACTAATAACCTAACCCTAATTAGTTAGAAACATAGTAGGTTTTTAAACTAGATCATATACTTACAACCCTTAATGAGACACAAGATAAAATAACAACTTTATAATAAGAATTATGTTGGTATGGTGAGGAAGAAGAGCAAGATGATCACCAGGATGATCAATAATAAATTGAAGAGAAAAAATATGAGCATCAAGCTTCAAAAAATCAAGTTGAAACATAACTTGCTTGAGACATGAAAAAGGTGAATCCACCAAAATTATATGGAATGATGTTGGAAGATAGAGTTAAATGGTGTCTCACATAAATTGATAAATATTTTATGATATGAAATAACATGGAGGTAATAAAATTAGTATGCAGAGTATACCAACAGATAGGTGAAGAGACAACTTGGTGGGCCAAAAATAATATAGAGATGGGTTTTTATTCCATAACTACTATGTGGGGTCAATTTTTAGCTCTATTCAGGGCAAGGTGGTTTTCAAAAATATATTTTGATCAAAGTTTTATTAATTTTAAAAATTTAAAACAAAGAGATTGTAATTAAATATTAGGCATATTTCACAAAGCTTCTTAAATATTTTCCCTAATATTATAAGGATGAATGTTTCCCAATTTGAAAGTTCATCATGGGTTTAATACCAAAACATGGATGTGAGGTGGATGTGCATGGACATAAATACATGAATCAAGTATTTAAAAAATATATCAAACATGAGTAAAAGCTAAAATCTCTTGTTGAAGTTATAGATAAATATCAAAAGAAGTTTGGGGGACCTAAGTCTTCATTTTAGAAGAATAACTAGAAGAGAAGTAGGCATTTCAAACATAGGTTAAAAAATAATAATATGAGGTATAATAAGGCTTTTGGGTCAAGGAAACTAAGGAATGGTTTCAAAGATGGGATTGTAAATAAAAGTGTTAATTCAATGGAAAGGAAGGGACCCATAAGAGGATGTTTTACTTGTGGAGGAGATCATTATGAAAAATATTTTCCATAGTGGAAAAATGGTGAAAAATTAAAGAATCCATCCTCTTTCTCATTTTAGGTGAGATTTCAATAATGAATTCATAGAACATTTTAAAATAATCACGTTGATTTCTAAATTTCACCTATTCAAGTGTTAGGTACATTGTTTGATCATTTTGTTACTATCTTGAAAAATATTTGATTTAATGAATATTTTATTTCACAAAATATTCTTAATAAATTTTATATAAATTTTTGGAATATATAAAATTCATGGACTCTGTAATACAAAAATTAATCAAAATTAAATGTTGATAAATGCTTCATAAAAGCAAAGGTTGAATCAACCATCTTCACTACTATATTATACTTGTATGCAACTTCGTTAGGATCATATGATGTAATCATAGGAGTAAATTGGACTTGGAGGGATAGGGTAAAAGTAATTGATTTTCAAATAAAGTGGATTGTTTGGATAATTTTGGAAATCAAACTCAAATTTAGTGCAAGAAAAAGGAATTTAAGTGAAGATTAATCTTAGCCAATAATTAAATAAATCTCAATGGAAGAGTTGTCAAATATTTGTGGTCAAAATTCTATGGGGTAAACTAACCAAGGAACCTACCATATAGTATTATACATTTGTTATGACTAATAAGATGTATTTATAGAAGAATTACCTAGAATACCTCCCAAAAGGAAATTTGACTTCATAATTGATATCATTCTGGGATCTGAGCCTCAATACAAAGCACCATACATAATGACTCTAAATGAGCTTGTGGAATTAAAAACCCAACTTTAATAAATATTTAATAAAGGTATTAATCCATCCCAGTGTATCACCTTGGAAAATGCTCATGGTTTTTGTCAATAAAAAGGATGAAACTCTTTGATTGTGTATCGAATATTGAATGTTAAATGAGGAAACAATTAATAACATGTATCCTTTACCATGTATGGATGATATTTTTAAAAACTAACTTAGAATAGGGTGACCTTAGTTTTGGATTAAAGAGGAAGATATCCCTATGGCTACTTTTAAGATAAGGTACAAACACTATGAGTTTAAAGTCCTACCTTTTGGGTTAACTAATGCACCTATGACATTCATGAATCTTATGAATATTTTGTTCAAATATTACCTAAATATTTTTTTTCTCATCTTATTAAATGAAATTTTAATATATTCTAGGGATGAAGAAGAACACTTATGACACTTGCAAATGGTTTTGAAATGCTTAAGAAAACATAAACTCTATGGGAAACTGTCAATATGCATTTTATTTTATAATAAAGTATAATATTTGGGGCATATTATTTTAGATAAAGGGATATCTATAGATCCAAAATATATTAAATCCATCATGGATTGGTTGACACCCAAAAATGTTCACAAAGTGTGAATTTTCATGGGTCTTAAAGGGTATTATAGGAAAATTATGCCTCATTTTTCAAAGATAGTTAACCCCATCATATCTCTATAATGGATTGAGTAACATTTACTATGAAGTGACAAGTTTGAATAAGAAATTCAAATCCTAAAAAAAAGGCTTACATCCAAACCAATGTTGTGTTTTAGATATAAATGGCTATTTTATTTTGGTAATAAATGCCTCCAAGGATGGTTTGGTAGGAGTATTGTTACAAGAAGGTCATTTAATAACTTACAGATCCCAAAATCTTAAGAATTATTAATAAAATTATGTCCCATGTGAATTATAATTAACTACCATAGTAAATGAATTACAAGTTAGGATACATTATATACTAAGAATACCATTTAATATTAATACTGACAACTTGAGACTTAAACATATCTTCACCTAACTCAATTTGAATGTTTGAAAAAGGCATTGGCTAAAGTTTATGAATTTGATATAATCTATATATATTTAAATGATAAAAATGTCATAGATGATCTTAGCCATAAAATGTACATACAAGTTATTGTTATTATTTGATCAACCTTTCAATATCAGGTTTTGAAATTCTCTTAAGGAGACAAATTCTATGAGAAAATTAAGAAAGACCTTATGAAAAATATAAAAGAATAAAGGTATGAAGGTTTTAATGTTTAGAAGAATGGGTTTTTAAGATTAAATGTGTGGATGCATGTGCCAGATTGATAAGATTCGAGAGTCACAATGCTTTGAGAATTACACAATGCTCCATATTATGGTCATCTAGGGGTGACCAAACTAATAATAGAATTGAGGCCATTGTATTTCTAGAAATAGATAAGGAAATATGTAGCTAAATTTGTATTAAACTATTTATAATGTTAATAGATAAAATCAAAACATGTTCCTCTTGCTTGATTTATATACCCTTGTGACATTCTAGAATCAAAGTTATAAGTCATTAACATGGACTTTCTCTAAGAGATGCCAATGTCTAGAAACATTCATGACATGATTTTGATAGTGTTTGATAAACTAATAAACGTTGCATTTTTTATACTATGAAATTTTGCAAATGATGCATCAATTTTAGTAAAAATGTTTTTTTAAGAAATTTTTAGGTTACATGAAATTCCAAAGAAAATTATTTCTGATAGGGATAATCATATAACCTCTAGATTATAACAAACTCTAAATGTATCCTTAGGAACACAACTAAAATTCATTATAACCTATCATATTGAAATATAAGAGCAAATATAAATGTTAAACCAAGTCCTATAATATTTATTGAGAATGTATTACATTGACCAATAATACAAGTGAGAAGAATATCTTCCATTAGTTGACTTTAATTATAAAAATTCTTTCCATTAAACTCTAAAAATGGCACCATTTGGAGCCTTATATGTCAAAAATTTGGAACACCTATTAGCTAGGACATGTTAGAAGATAGAATAATTTTTGGGATCAAAATGCTTGCTGAAATACAAGAGCAGGTAATGTTGATTTAGAATCTATTTTCTCGACACAATGAAAGGAAAAAAAGTTATGTTGATTTAAAAAGGACAACAAGATAATTTCCAATTGGAGATAAAAAAATTATATGGGTTAAACCCTAAAAGAGTTTAATTAAATTTGAAAACTAGATAAATTAGCACCAAGATATGTATGACATTTCAAGGTTATAGAAGAGATAAACCCTATTGCATACAAACTTGCTTTGCCACAAATACTTACTCAAATTCATAATGTTTTCATATATCTTATCTGAATAAATATGTGCGTGATCCTTCACACATGCTATATTGGAATTCTTTACAAGTGTTGGATCCAAGGGTAGTAACAATAGAACCTCTCATAATACTTAAGATTTTCAAGCTTAGCTTGCATAATAGAGAAGTGGATCAATGTAAGGTCTAATGGGACCAATATTATAAAGATAATGCCACTTGGGAGGATAATGAGGAATTCCATAGATGGTTTTCACATTTATTTGATTAAATATTCTAAACCTATGCCATTTATTGTTATGTTTTATTTTATTAACATCATCAAGATAAAGAATTTTACAAGAGAGAAGCATGTTACATCCCATGCTGCTTTAATGGAAAAATACTATGGCAGTAATGATTACTTATACTATTTATGATTTTGGATTATTGAGTTCAACATTAATGTAATTAATTTAGCTAAAATTTTTATATCTTGGATTTGAATATGTACTTACATCATTGATTTAGTTGTAAAAAATAGATGATTATGTTGATTATATTTGTATTATGATTTTGATGTTATGGTTTCATTTGATGTATTAATTTCAAATTAGTTTTTATAAACATATGGTAATGTACTAACTACCCCTTTTCCTTGGTTGAGGCAGATGAAAGATATTCCATTCATTCACTCATACTGTAATCCTATAGGAGATCATCATAGGGGAGAGGGTGATAGATCATGACATTTGGGGGTAGATAGAGAGATATGAGAACACACACACTCACATAGTTTTGATTGATTTATACTTTATTTTATTTTACTTGATTTTAGTGTTGGTTACACATATCTTTTTGATTATTATGTATGATGTTAGTTTATCCTTGGGTATGATATTTGTAATGATTTTATCATTTTGTGTGTCTTGTGTTGAACCATTTTTATTGAAATAATATACGAATACTTGTGCACCAATGTCTAGTATGAATTTAAGTAGGTACTTTTTATGATCATATTGGTTTATTTATATCCTTTTTGATTTATTTGGTAGTATTATGACCCATGTCTTTGGCTTTATTGTATATTTGTATATTTGGTTTGTTTGTGAAATAATTATGAAGGTAAAGATCAAAGGAATAATGTCTATGTTTTATAACATGGGTCTTAAGTTGATTATCATGATAAATAAACCCCATATATTATAAGTGCTTATAGTTATTAACTTGTTTGACCACCTTAGGTGGTAAAGATGACATTGTCATTATTTACATTATGGAGGGGTACTTAGGATCATTATCACAACACATAATTGAGTTATTTTAAGTGAAAGGGTAAAAATAATATTTGGGTCAATAAACATAATCATTAATTAAGGGGAAAAATCAGATTAGGTTTTCCTAAGTCAATAAATGTTAAGGTTTGAGTGAGTGGTTTTCATGGTGGTAACTCATAGTTGAAACCCTAAAATTTGGGCTCACATGATGGAATAATAATCCCACTAGGGCACAAACAATAAAGATGCATGGTTGGATTTTTTATTTGACTCTCATTTTGATGGGTCTCAAACTTTCTATTTATTAATGAGAATATATGTGGCATAATAAGCATGGAAGATGATGACCCTATTGTAGCATGGTTTTATTTTGTGTTTGAAAGTTGGTCTACATGTGGAAGGAAATACAAGTAACTATTCGTTGAAACCCAAGACAAAAATATTAAAGAGGAAAATAGGATATTAGGATGGGACACAATAGTGAGAGGAAATACAAAGAGGAGACAAGATACAAATGTATTTGGAATAGCGAAACAAAGTCACTAGTTTTTAACTATAAACAAACTAGGAAAGTAATGAGCTTATGAGTCTGAGAATTGAAAGTTGTTAATAAAATCTAAGTATGGACTTATTTATTTAATGGGTTTTCATTCTGTCTCTTTATATATTGATAGTAAATGGATAAATGTAAGTTTTTTAATGAATGGAAAACCCTAGCTTAGTAGGGTACCCATTTTGCCTATATTCAAAGTTGTCATCATGTTTGAAAACCATAATAGTCATTGGTGGTTTAGCCATGGTGTATTTATATTATTTAAACATCTTGATAATATTTAGGGTTATCATATTTTTTACATACCCCCAATGGTTTTGTTCATTTTTTATCCTAGTGGTTATAGTTTGTTTACAAAAATGATAGTTATTTTGATAAAATAGTGGTTGTAGATTACCTTGTATAAAAATGGTCATTTTGGTTATTTTTGGGTATGCCATAATGGTTGTATCTTATTTGAAAAATGATGGTTATTTTGAGAACATGGTGGTTTTAGTTTGTTTGAAAATAAGATGGTTATTTTTATAATATAGTGGTTTTGGTTGTTTTTGTATATGCCCTAGTGGGTGTAGATAGTTTGAGAAAATGATAGTTATTTTGATAACATATTAGTTATAGTTTATTTGCAAAAATGACAATTATTTTGATAACATAGTGGTTGTAGCTTGTTTACAAAAGTGATGCTTATTTTGATAACATAGTGGATTACCTCAAATTTTATAAAAATGGTTATTTTATTTATCGTTGGGTATGCCATAGTGTTTGGAGCTTGTTTAGGCCTTGTGGTTGTAGTACTAATTATCTTGAAGCTGAGTTGTATAATGTTTGTCTATAAGGAATATGTGTATTTAGTGAACTTTAACTCTTGTACTTATTGATATTTATGATTTTATTTAATTATTATATATACATAACCCATATTTGTTAATAAATCTATGGATGAGTGTAATCCCTCACCTAGAAGCCTATAAAGGTGAAATGTCTTATAAATACAAAACTTAAGATATGAAATCTCTCTTATTTTATTAACTTAGTGGGTATACCACTTTTTAAAAATTATATTCTTATTATTACATTTTAGAACAAGTATGATTACATATACGTGTATGGGTTGACTATGTTAATTTAGGCTATTATTATGATCATGAGGATAATTTAACATTTGTGCATGGACATATGTTTTCATCTTATGGAGTATTTTTGATTATCACAATGTTTGTCTTTGAGGAATATATGTTTTTAGTGAACTTTAACTCTTGTAATTCTTGATATTTATGATTTGATTTATTTATTATATATACATAATAGAAATTTGTTGATCAATTTATGGGTGAGAATAATCCCTCACCTAGAAGCCTATAAAGGTGAAAATCCTTGTAAATACAAAACATAAGTGATTAAATCTCTCTTATTTTATTGATAGTGATTAAATCTCTCTTATTTTATTGACTTAGTGGGTATGCCACTTTTTTTAAAAAATTATCTTTATTATCACATTTCAAAATAAGTATGATTACATTTACATGTATTGATTGACTATGTTATTTTAGGCTATGACTATGATCATGATCATACTTTGACATTTGTGCATGGACATATATTTTGGTCTTATGGAGTATTTTAGCTTATCATATTAAGAGTTCCTAATTTTAATAATATATTATTAAAATATTGTTATATCTTAAGGGTTTATATGAGTATGGAATAATAATGGTAACATTTAAAGTTGAGGCTTGTTAAGAAACCTAGCTTCCAAAAGATAAATTATATGACATATTATATGAATAATAAACCAACATGACATTTGTTTACCAATTTATATATAATTAATACTTATCAAGATATATTATTTTATGTGATTACAATAGTAATGTATACATTAACTTAACCAAGTATTAGTTAAGATCATTCTTCTTATCCAAGGGGTGATGAATGATAAGAGGTATGCCTATTTTTAAGTCTTTCATCATCAATTTAGAAAGAATTATACTGATGATTATATGTTTAAGGAGAGATTAATTCATATGTGGAAAATGACCCAAACTATTTTTAAGGTCTGAACAATATAAATGCTATGGCTAAAGTGATGTTAAATTTGTATACATTATCTATCCATTATACTTTTTAGTTTGTATTTTTACTTGAGGTCATATTAGATAGAGGCTTACCTATGGTATATATGACTATCTACATGCAATAACTATTTTACTTAAAAACTTATTCTCATATGGTTTTGAATGCTTGCATAATCATTATTTTCCCCTTCATGAAAGGAAGGGCCACTCCTGATGGAGAGGTGTGTGGGAGATTGGTGGTCTATGGTTGGAGGTAAAGTTCCTAGCTGATGCTCTCCCTCATTATAGGTGATATGAGCCAATATATGATTCTTACTCATGGCTACTATATTATTTAGGATTTGTTTTATATTGTTCAATAGTAATATTGTGTACCTAGTATTGTATTGTACAATTCAATATAGCCAAGGTTATTTTCATACTTGTGTACCCATTATTATTAATTATTGTACATTAAAATTATGGTTGTTAGTATTATTAATTATTATTTACAACACTATCATTTTTTATTCCAAAAGGAGTGATGTATATTTTAATTTTATACTTGGATTAATGGAATCTCACTGCATAACATATATTTTAGTTACTAATTAATTTTAAATCTAAGTTATTAAAGTTATACTTAATATAGAATAAATTATTTTACATGAAACTAGTTTATGCATATTACATCATTATTTTAATAAGACAAATATTAATTTAAAATGGTGTTTCAATAAAGTATAATAGCTAGTTTAATCAATCCAGTTGGGTTGTAATATGAGAAAAATATCAATCCTAGTACTTTGGACTTAGCCTAAAATGATGAAGCTATTCCTAGATATATATATTCTTATGATGACCTATTGAATGAGCATCATAAAATAGGTTTTTATTTTCTTCCTCACCCCTCAAGGTATTTTTTTTATGATGATATCTTTAATGTTCATGAAGATTTATGACTTCCATTCCCTTACCTTAGTTTGAAAAAGGACAGACTTATCTTAGGAAGATATACTGATATCAATATTGGTAGTAATGAGAAGCCTCACATTATTTGGTTAGGGGATAATATTACTCTATAATAGGTTCAATACTATATTTAAATTCTAATTGAATTTATTCATTTAGGATTATTTTGACATCATTAGGTTTGATCATGTTATTATGGTGAACAACCGAGTCACCAAACTTGACCGAGATGATTCATAAAAAGATAATAAATATCAAAGTTAAATGTGGAATTAATGGTAAAGGAAGAATTTTAGTAAATTTATTAAAGTTACACTTATTAATTTAGTCAACTATTTAATTTCGATCTGAAACATTATCCCTATTATTAAATATTGACTTTAGATATTTTAACAAGGTATGCCCCAGTGATGACTTTCACTTACCATTGATTGATGTTATTTTTGATTCTATGGATAGTTATGAGATGATATCCTTGAAGGATGCATATTATATATATAATAAATTTTATATACCTGAGTAATACCAAATAAATATAGCCTTTACCATCCTTGGGGGAAGTTTTTCTACTTTGTCATGATTTTTTCCCTTAAGAATATGAGTTCCACTTACCAAATGGATATGAACCTATTTAAACCTTTTTAAAAATTAAGGGTTGGGTGGAATATGCTATTCAAAAATGATAAAACCCATTCCCATAAGTAGACAAATTAAATAATTTAGTTTATGATATTCTATTTCTTTACTAAATTACAATAATACTAAATATAAAAAGTACAATGTTAACTATTATTTTGATTGCATACTCATGAAGAAGAAATAATACTTAGCTTATGCAATGATGTGAAAATATGATATGTACAAGTGTGTAAACATGTTGCTTAATTATTAATAAACATCTTTTAGATTTCATAAATATTATTTCTATATGTTTGGACACTTACGTCATCCTATGAACATTCATGTTGTTATTGTCTGAATCCTGGCACAACTATCATGTACAAGTTTTTCATTGTTTCAAGATGTGACCACTTGGGTCTTTCTAGGTTTTTTGTCACCTTTTGTCTAATGTAATTGGATATTTCACATAGGTTTTTGATGACTATTTGTAACTCAATCCCTATCTCTCCACCTTATGCTAGGTTACCTTGATAAAAATGGGTTAGTGGTCTCATGATGTTGAGTTGACCCTAAAGACCCATCTATAAATGGGTACTGCATACATAATCAATACTCCAAAGAGGGGCTTGAACTTATGTAGTTATAACCTATGTGTGGGAATGTGTGTGTGCATAGATGAAATATACTATATGATAATGCATGTAGTGGTATATCTTCTAACTTGACAAATATTGTTCATGGGTTGTCTTTTGAGTGATTTAGACATGTCGTATGATTGATCCAATGAATTATATGTAAATAATAATGAATAAGAAATAATAGCTTAGTTTTTCACTTTAAAATTCAATAGTGTGCCTAAGATTTCTTGATAAAATGCTAAATATATGGAACATGAAACATGAATATGCTTTTACCTGTATTTATACTAACTCTTTTGGAATAATTCTCACAAAATGACATTCTTCAACTGACCCATACACTTTAAAATATTTGAAAATTTGAGTGTTTTTGAAGTAAGGACACTTTCATTGGATTAGGAATAATATCATAAATGCTACTATTTTTTATTGAATGCAACTGTCTAGGATGAAGGAAAGTTGTTGATGTTCTGTAAGTGACTATGAAGGATATGTATCATATTTTAGGCATTCTATGGTTATATCTGATCTAGATAATCATAATACTCATGGTTAGACTAAAAATTAATTAATTAGACCTAGTGAGGTGGTTAGTGTGATCCTTTTGGCTATGAATAAGGTCAAATTTAATGGTGGAGCCTTGAGATATATTTATCAAGTGTACAAGACAAGTTTAACATATAAAGACATATTTAATCATCTAAAAACACACATTTTCTGTTACTAAATCCATATAATTATAAAATATTATATTAGGAAGACAAAATACCAAATAAATATATCCTTTACCATGACTCAATCCACATCATTATATAATATACATCCTAGAGGTAGACCAAAGAAAGATAACCTTTACCACACATGGGGGAAGATTTTCTACTTTTTCAAGAATTTTTCAATTAATAATGTAGTTCCACTTACCAAAAGGATATTAACCACTTTCCCATGACTCATTCCATGTGGATGAACCTCTAGACAAGTCTATGAAATGATATCACCATATCAAGGACTTGTAGACCATATTCACCCATCTCAAGGAATTCAATTTTAGTCTTAATGCTAATAAATGTGTATTTTGGGTTAAAACTAATAAACTTTTAGGGTACATTGTTTATAAATGTAATATTTTCATTGATCTTACTAAAATCCTTTCTATCCTATACACATTCTTCTTAGAGGAAAATTATGGTATTCACTCTTTTCTTATTAAACTTAGGTCCATTTAGAGATTCATTATGGATCTAACATATTATTTCCATCCTATCAATGAAATTAATTAAAGATAAATAAATTAGACATTAATTAAACATTTACAAGAGTATTTTGATGTTGTTAATAGTTTTTTGATTTCTCAATGTGAACTAGGAACATGTCAAGGCATGTGTCATGTACAAAAATACTCAACACTTTTACAATGAATACATCACAAGAACCCACCACATATCATTTTGAGATAAAAGTAAAAAATAAATTTTTATAAGCTAATCTAAGAAAAATTAAGTATACAAGTTCAAAAGTATATAATTAGGGTCTTCCTCCTACCAATCTAGGTTTTTATCCATTTGGCCTCCTCCCCTTCCTCTAAACCCTCTACTCCATCTTATCATATTGGTTAGTCCCATACTATGGCCACTACCTAGTCTTATCCCCATAAATAGTTACATGACTCTACCTCCATTAGGTCTTTATCCTACCTATCCAACCCATGGATATATGATGGGTACTCCTAATATAATATACATACATATTAGAAGCCTCATTTATGCATCGTACCTCTTAATCTATCCCATGTAGAGATGAGGTAGGTATACTATGTGTGTTTTCAAAAATTGATGAGGAAATATGTATGTGATATGTGCCTCTAAATGAATGCATTGGTGTAAGACATGTTATAGGGTGTGAAATAAACCATGATTATCCTTTCCTCAACCCATAGTCCAAGAATATATTGATAAAACTCTATTATTATGTTTATCATATTTAGGGATGCCACTATTTACGGAATATATGTCTATCTACCCAAACATAACCACCTATTAGAGTTTAATTATTTGACATTTACTATCCACATCCCTCTCTGGTATAGGATGAACATTTCATAGACCAAATCCATGGTTAGATTTGGGTATCTTAATGTGAGCACCATATCCCAACATCTATTAGATATCATGGTATGTATATGAAGTAATTTATTATCCCTAGTTGAATATCTTGATATTATCCTCTATCTCCATAACAATGGGATCCTATAAATAAATAATTATGGTATGTCCCCTTTTCCCCTACTAACATGATGAAAACTATATGATAATGACCTTGCAAATATTAGGGATCATTGTTGTCTCTACCCCTTCAGTCATACACCATTCTTGGAATGCACATAAATTCCTATAGAATATCTAAATTATGTGTCCCTTATGTGAGCCTATATTATGTCTATAACTTCATTAATTAATTATTTTCTCTATCGATATAATCCGAATGATTTGATACATGTCTTATAGAGTGATATTCCACTCACCTTATAGGTGTAGGAACATAAAGGTGTTCTAATATGAATCCTAGTAAGAGAGAATGTCACTTAAAATATGACTAGTTGGTCCCATCATTGGTGTTTTTAAAATTATTTGAATCTTGAATTTCTATAATTGGAAAATTTCATTTGGAGTAAATCATCCCATGAACACTGAGTGTTCAATTTTTATCTCTAGATAAAATCCAATGGATGAAAATGACCTACACTCAAGCACAAGAGGTTTTTATTAGTCTATGTATTCAAAAACTCTATTTCCTTTGGCATGTGGTGAAATTGTCACTTAATTAAGGTGGTGGTTATGTCATCGTCATGATGTTTACATAAATGTCACTTGTATTAAGTGGTAGTTATGAAAAAATGCAATATTTTTATCTACCATGGCCTTAGGGATTTTTTTAAAAAAAATCGAACATTAATCAAAACTATTAAAATTTAATTACATTTCTAGTCTACCCTACTTGTCACAATTTTCCTATCCCTTTTCTTGTTTTCTCTAACCTAGGGTGAATTTCAATACAAATCAAGGTAACCTTGGTACAAAGAGGTTTAATGAAATATATTATTCATGGCCCAACTACTACATATTCTAATACTAACATACTCTCATCATGCTCTTCATGTTAATTGTTTATGCTTAAATATTGGTTGTTGGTTGGCCAAAGCTCTTTTTTCTTGTTTTACTATAAGCTAAAATGATTTTTTTTAGTAGTATAAACATTTTATACCTTAATTTTACTTTGAATTTTTACTTTATTTATTTTATTTTATTTTTTCACCTTGTATTCCTTTTTTTTAACACCATGATATATGGATGCCTTTTAGGTAGGTTTTACTTTTGTTTTTACTAACCATTGCATTTTTTTAGGTTTAAAGAAATGTAGGATGCATCAAATAATATCATTTTCCCACTTCATTGGTAAGTCCTCTTGCCTTATTAATTAAAAATATTTAAAAAAATATATTATACTCTTGAAATTGATTATTTATTATATTTTACATGTCAGTGTAACTTGGAAGGTGTAGCATACACCTTAGTATCATTTCATAGGATGACTTATGTGGTATATTCTTCCCTTAGAAATGGTATGTGATGTAGGTGCATGCTTGTAAATAGTCAAAATGTGTATTTTTTTGGTTTTATAAGGTATAATAGATTGTATTAGGTAAATAAAGATCCTTATCTCGGATTCATTGGTCAAATTTATGTCTTTTAGAAGTGTTTTTGGTTTTTCCACCAAAAAATAGGAAATTCAAAATTTTGAATTTAGTTTAAATAGTTAAAGGTGTTTTAAAATGTTATAAGGGTATTGATCCATATGTAAATTTATAATTAGGGTATATTTACTTGTTTTAAATGTCTTTTAACCTTTAAACCAACTATAAATGTTTTCATGCATGTCTTAAACCTTAACAAGGTGAAAGCAACATATAATTATGATTAAATGAGGCATGTTTTTAGAAATCATAGGTTGGTTGAGTAATCCTTGGTGAATTAAATAATATTACATTAGATTTATACTTTTGATGTACCATAAAAAATAAAAATAGGAGGAATATAACAAATTCAAAAAATATGATAAGCTCATTTAGTGGGTTGGTTGATGTATGTGGGTGTAAATAAGAAGATTGTTTATAGGTCTCTATATGTTTACAAGGAATTTATGAATAAAAAACTTTGGTTATCATTTATATAAATAATAAGTATTTATAAAATGTGAATTATTTTTTTAAAATTGTTTTCTAAACTTGTTTCTCAAGTTTATGTTCTTTCTCAATTGTTAGAGGTCTCAAAATAGAGTTTCTTGTGTTACAATCAAGGAAAGAAAGTGTCTTCTATATCTTTTCATGATGGTTCGAGTCTAAATTTAACTTTTAAAAGTTTATAAAACACCTAAAATATATAATTTATATTATTTTAGTCCTTTACCATTCATAAAACAATAAATTTCATTAAATTTAATTGCTTAGGTTCTGCATAGTCTTAAAACCCTAGGTCAGGTTTTAGTTCACAAAAAGTGGATTATCTCTCAAATGAACCCTTAAAAAACTCTAAAAATTTGTATATACATGATTTAAAATTATTTTTAAATTATTAAAATGGTTTATAGTCTTTAAAATATCCATAGTAAAACATATAAAGGATTGTGTATTCTATAGACCTAAAATAGGGCTAAAATACAATTTTTCTATTTTTTCTTGAGAAACCAATTTATAAAGGACTCTAGACATTGTAACTTGACATGAAAATCATGTGAATTAATTTTGAAGTCAAATTAATTATATTCAATTTCTTTTCCTTTTTTTTAAATAATAATTTTTAGTATCAAATAAATAATAATTAGACCTAGATACAAAGTTCTAAACCTATAGGTATAGTTAGCTTATTAAAGATGAATTCTTTTAGGATCACCTTAAACCATAGTTATATTACATAATAGTTTAGGTTTTCTCAATTTAAAAGTATCTAATTATTTTATTTACAATTTATGAATAAGCTTGTAAATATGGTAGCTAGAACAAGATCTAGAGGAGGTCAGAGGAGGCAACCTACTCAAGTAGTATTGCTTGAGGAGATGAGAAATATTCAAGCCTACTTTTAGTCCATGGAGATTAATAAAATAATGGGAATTTATGTTGGATATATCAATAATAAATAAGATAAAAGGCCTCAATAATAAGAGGCAAAATAAGAAGAATAATGAGAAAAAAGAGGATTAGAGAGACTTATTAGAGTAGTCATGGGAGTCAGCTCAAGCCCAAACTAGAAGTACCTATGTATGAAGGTATCTTGAATGTGCAAGAGATATATGACTATTTAATTCCATGGATAAATAATTTGAGTATGATGGAGTATAAAATGAGAGAAAAAGGAAAGGTAAATCAAAGATAAATATTTGGGAAAAATGGTGGCTAAGTTTAAAGGAAATTTCATGCCAAAATAATACCAAATTTGTCTCTTTAAGAATATTCAAAACATAATGCAAAAGGAAATGACAGTCAAAGAATACACAAAGGATTTCTATAAGCTAACCATTAGAACATGTCATATATTATAAGATGATAAAAGCTGGCTAGATACATCAATGGATAAAGGTTCAACATCCAAGATGAGATAAGTCTTATATCATAAAGATAAATTTAGGAGGAATATTTTCCCTTAAAATAGAGGTGAAATTATCTAGGAAACACACCCAAAATTCAATAGGTAGAGTAATAAATTTTAGAGGTAGAGAACAACATGGTGGAAGGAGTTGGATTCAAATCCATAATGAAGAATCTAGTAGTTCATAAAGTCAAGGTTAAACCATAAGAGGTAGTTACTCATTTATAGGTAAAGGACCATTCACAAGAGAAGACTTTATAGGTGGGTGGTTCATACAAAATGTATGCGCATAGATATTATGAGTGCCTAGAGAATCCTTATACAATTCAAGGTAGTAATAAAACAATCCAAGATGATGAGGAGAGTGTCGGATCACCTCTTAATGAGGATGCACCTAAAATTGGAGAATCCTTGCTCATGAAGAGAGTGTTTATCAAGATTAACATGGATATTAAGGAACCTGCATAAAAAAAAGACATTATTTATAACCACTTGAAAATAAAAAGGTGTAAGGTAATTATAGATAGTGGAAGTACTTATAATCTATTATATTCATAAATGGTTGATAAGTTAGGATTGAAAAGGGTAACACAACCCACTCCTTATAATGTGTCATGGTTGAAAAAGGACACCAAGTCTTGGTAAATTAATAATGCAAAGTGGAGTTTTAAATAGGTAGTTAAAAGGATGAGGTGTTATGTGATGTCATGCCTATGGATGTATATCATGTCCTATTAGACAGACCTTGGAAATTTGACAAAAAATCCATTCATGATGGAAGAAGTAATACCTACACCTTTGATATATATGGAAAGAAACACATGCTCATACCATTGAAATAAGAGAATGCACAATATAATACAATCCAAAGGTGATATTAACAAGTTTAAAAGAGTTATTGTATCAAATAAGAAAATAACAAGTAATTTATGCATTGGTTGGCAAGCTTAGAATAATTTTTATAACACAAAATTAACTGATCTACCTTTATAAATACATAATTTGTTGAATGAGTTTGTTGATATTTTTGTGGATGAATTTACTAATGAACTACCTGTAATGAGAATCATTAGACACCATATAGATCTCATTCTAGGAACCAATCTACCAAACAAGGAAACATACATGATGATACCAAAATAGAATGAGGATATCAAGAAATAAGTGCAATAATTATTGGATAATGGCCTAATCAGGGAGAGTTTGAGTCCTTGTTCTATTTCAATGGTCTTAAATTATAATAAGGATATATTTTAGAGAATGTGAATTGATTCAAGACACATAAATAATATCATGATAAGGTATAGATTTATTTTACCTATAATTGATGATCTAATGGATTATTTAAGTGGTTCAAGATATTTCTCCAAGATAGACTTGAGAAATGTCTACCATCAGATTAGAATCAGAGAGGGAGATGAATGGAAGATAAATTGTAGACCAATTATGGACTATATGAATGGTCTTTAATGCCATTTCAAATAATTGACATTCTAAGCACCTTAATGTGGCTCATGAATGAGGTGTTAAAGGATTTCATAGGTAAATTTGTTATTATTTACCTAAATGATATTTTGGGTTGTAGTCAGTTAACGAAATAACATCTCAAACATCTTATAATGGTATTAAATAAACCACAAGAATAGAATATATTAATCAATCTCAAGAAGTGTACCTTTTTAAATATAGAACTGCTTTATTTAGGATTTGTCATTTCCAAATAGTGATTCAATATGGATAAAGAAAAGGGCAAAGCCATAGTAGAATGGCCTACTCTACGGAGTATATTTGAGGTAAGAAGTTTTCATGGTTTGGATATCTTTTAGAAAAAAATTATAATATATTTTAGTGGCATTTGTGATCTAATAGTGGAAATCATCAAAGGAAAAAATATATATCTCAATAGATGAATGCAATTGATATAAGTTTTTAATTCTTGACTAAAAATGTTATAAAGTAACCAATCTTAGTCTTATCAGATTTTGCCAAGTTATTTCAAGTAGAAAGTGATGTAAGTGGGACTGATATAGGGGATATTTTTATCCAAGAGGGATAAAAAATTTCCCATTTCAATGATAAAATAAATTAGGTAAAGAATAAGTACTTATCATATGACCAAGAGTTTTATGATGCCATTGTTCAAGCACTAAAGAAATGAAGGCACTATTTGATGCCTACAGAGTTTGTAAAATATACAAATAACCATGCCTTAAAAGTCATTGGTATTCAAACTAAACTAAGTCAAATGCATAAAAAATGGGTTGAATTTTTTCCAATTTTTTCTTATGTTATCAATCATAAGAGTGAAAAATCCAAATAAAATTTAGATGCATAACATGAAGAAGTCTGGTTATGCAAGAGTTCCAAGTGAATATCTTGAATTTTGATGCATTAAAAGACTTGAATAGATAATATAATAATTTAAATGAGGCCTATAAAGCATGTAAAAATTTATTAAATATAGATAATAGTCCATGGATGGACTATATGCTATAATAATAATTATTATTATTATTTAAAGGTATCCAACTATGCATACCAAGAGGATTAATGAGAGAGAATATATTAAAGGAGAAACATAGTGGTATCTTGGTAGGACACTTTTGGAAAACAAAATCACTTTATAAATTTATTACACACTATTATTAGTCATAAATACAAGACTATGTGAAGATTTTTATGTAAAAGTGCATTATATGTCAGTATGTTAAAGGTTAAAGTCAAAATTCAGACCTATGCCAGCCATTGCCTATTCCTAGTAGGCCATGGGATTTAGTGAGCTCAAAATTATGACTCAATCTACAAGAGAACTATTCTATCAACAAAATTATGACCTATAAGGCATGCACACAATCCTAAATCTATTATTCTCTTCAACTCATTAAATGGGAACGCTAACTATTATCTCTTCTTATCTTCAACTCTCATTTCTCTTACTCCCACCTCACTCAGAGTATAGAAGCCATCATATTTGGTTTCACTATTTATAGAGCATTCATGATCATCACCTTCTTGGTCAACCAGTAGGCATGCCTTAGCCATTAAGGTATCTATCTCATCAAGACATATCTCAATACCATCCACATATTTCTATCATAGCACTCATGGTTCACCTTTAAGTAGCTACACATTTCAATTAAGCCCTTGGAGATCTTATAGGTCTCATGAAGACCTATTCACCCTTTTAACACATAATTGAACAAAACAAGAACATATGACCAATTCTAAATGCATATGTCCAATCCACATGACCCCTTTGTCATTCTCAAATGCTTACAATCATCATTTCACTAATCTATGTAAGCTTAATCAACTAAAACATTATACCTATTCATAAGGACATAATGAATGCACACAAAATAAACTTAAAAGCATTGTTCATACTCAAGATATATTGATCACACCTCCAAAATCCATATAGATGATCCTCATGGAGTTTACAACACTTTATAAAAGCTAAGTCATTTGGAAAAATTGAAAAAACATCAACATAAGCTCAATTATCCTTCTCAAGTCACTTGTAAATAAACACAAACACAAATTCAAATTTGAACCTCAATATCTTTAACCATACACACTTTCACATCTTCAAATCTATATTCCTAGATGTGCCTTGAAGTCCTCTACAAATTTTATTTTTATAACACCTTAAAATTTATCTTGGATCAAAAGTTATGGAAAAAAATAGATCACTATTTTTCCATTTAAAAAATTCAAATATTAAAATGCCAACAGTCATAGTTAAACCTCAGACACTCTCCTATCATCTCATGTCCTCACCTCTTATATCAAACATGCATCATTAATCTTCATATATGTAACTTGGTCTTTACCTTTCATCACTCATCATTTAATATTCATCTTGACCATTTGAATTAATGCATTATATTGATCTCTTATATGTGTCTCAGTATTTATATATGTTAAACATTTAACATCTTGAAATTTTTTTGCTCAATATATGCCATTGATCTATATGTACAAACATCTACTCATTATAAGATCTTGGAAGAAGCTCGATCTTTATCTCTACTTGTCATTAAAATTTGAACACTTATCTTCATTTGAATCAACACTCAATATTGATATTGATCTATACAAATGCTCAATATCCATTGGATCTCCATTTGGTCCTAGTCTTTAACATCATGCAAAATAAACTATGGGGACCATTGCTATCTGCCTCAAAGGCCAACTTTGCATAGTCATATATTTTACCTCACTCAATCATATATTCTAAAATTTGGACCATATGTTATCCTTTCAAAGAGGAATCCAACCATGTATTAGTTAGCTCATAAAACCTTTGTGTGTGTGAGATATAATTCCATTAATCTACTCTCATATTTTTCTATCATAAAGCCAAGTATGTCAAGAACAGTCTCGAAAGCTAACTTTGGACATGCATATATTTTATTGTGCTTCATCATGTGACCTAAAATTTATCACATATAAAATATGATATGATCAAATTATCCTAAAACTACCACATGTGTCAAATATAACACCATCAAAAATGGTTACTCAGCTATTTCTTGTCACATGAAAATTTGGCTATGGGAAAACACAATAAAATTGCTTAGGAGCCCAAATTAGTCACATGAAATAATATTTATCATATAATATCACCTTATATATTATAATTCATCCATATTTCAATATAATCTTCAAAATATCAGACATGTGATATATGGCATCATCAATATGCTTACTCGACTCTGTTTGAACATAGAAAACACTATCAAAATACCTAAGGGCCCAAATTTGCACACATATATTTGTATGTACTTCATTTCATGACTTCATAATTTTCAAATATAAACTAAGGAATAATTTTATCACAACAATATGATCAACTCCCTTTAAATCATGCACATGTATCAATGGTGATGTCAGTAAATTGCCTACTCAAATTTTCTACAACTAGATCTAAAATATCTAGATGAAAATAATAATCAACTAGATGAAATCCACTTATGAACACAATCATTCAAATAATTTTAAAATTATTATGGTACCTCTTTCACATGATCAATACTTCATATTAATCCCTAATCATCTCTAACCATGCCTAAATAAAAGATCAACCAAGCCAACTTCAAGCATACTAGGACAAACACATTACACACTTTGGCATTGTCACTTAGACTATCAAGGCACTTTATCCACTCACCTAGACACTTCTATGACATAACCAGGACATCATTCAAAACTCTCTAAAAATATCCCCCTTTGTAATTGATGTCAACAATAATCATATAGCATAGCTCACCTTCCTTCTCTTTCTTCAAGCACTCCCACAATAAGAGCTTTCTCCCCCTTTGACACAATGATAAACTGGGAACCAATAGATCCTAAGTACCTAAAAATACCACCAAAAATCTATGTCCATATTATAAATATGATATAAACTCCCCTTACCTTGAGCCTACATCTTCTTGCCTTGACAACTTCCTCTTTCTCCATGCCAACACTCTCTTCAACAAAACACTATAACCATTGAAAAAAACACACAAAATTACTAAAAAATAATGAAAATCACCAAAAAACATATAATAAGGATTCCCACCTAAGATTTATGATCAATTTCACCTCTTGATAATCTTTAAATCTCCACACACCATGAAGAACCACCACATATGCTTACTAGCCTTCTCTCTCAAACCACCTCAAGGACCACCAACAAAACTTAATGAAACTCACCAAATAGGAAAAATGCACTTAAAAAACCTAATAACTCACATTTAAATACTCATGCATTTATATTTTGGATAAATTAAACAAAAAACCACTCTTTTTCTCACTAGACTTGTCTAGAATCCTTGTAGCCCTACCTAGAACTTGCAGAGCCCACAACTTACATTAAATACACCTTAAAGAATTTATATATATATATATCATATGCCCCATGAAACACACCAATTTTAATTACCTAGCTCATCATCTGCAGCATACTCCCTTCACAAACCAACTTACCAATTAAGCCTCCATATTGACAAATACATGAACAATTTAAAATTAAAAAACCTTCATATCTATGTGAAGTATGATTTGAAAACCTATTTGTCCCATTAAACCTATTAATATTCCTTATAATTGAAATCATAAGGGAAACCACTTTTCTATCATATCACAAAACCTTAGAATCTCAAAACAAATAGAGTCAATAAACCTCCTTCTGGTCAATGTCCACCTCTAAAACTTCTTATACACCTGAATACAACCATTACACACTTATGGAATTGGACTTGTAATTCCACATATTTGGTAACCCATACATATTATAACCCATTTTAAGACCTACATTCTCTTAATCACAAACTATGAAACATGAGGGAAAACAAAAAATCTCCAATTGTACACAAAATTTCTTCAAACCTTGAAAACACCTAGATAACATCATAAATAAGTGAATAAATTTTTTTGAGCATCAAAGTATTATTTAAATTGTATAAATATCATTATGCCACTTGGAAACACCCATTATAACCCTATAGAAACTTAATACATAATAACACTTGCTTCTCCACTGAAACACATCTCTTAAGAAGCATAGATAGAGACATGATTTGCACCACAATGCTCTAAAATAAAGTGAAGCCATGAGTGGCCCACATCTCCTTAGTAACCACTAGAATCATCTTATAGATATAAGGCTTCTTTTTCTTGTTCTTCTTCTTCTTATTCTGAGCTATGATAACTTGTTCCTTTTTTAATATCACTCTCCTTCTATTCTAAGATAGAATTGGAAATATATGGAGTAACTAAGGAATCTTGCCATAAATTTTCATTTGAAGAATCAACCTTATAGTTTTGAAACTCATCACTGGGCAATAAAAATAGATTTTATTTTCATGACTCTTGCTCAATAATATCATGATGTTCACTTGGATCCATACATATCTTAGAACTATCACCAACCAACACCTTGGTATTCTTCTTAAACTTGGTCTCTTCATTCATAACATGAGTAGACAATGAGATCCATTGGCACTTTTCAACTTCTAAAGTATTATCCACCATATGAAATATATTACTTGGATTTAAAATCTCATCATGACTCATACTTACCACCTTTGGATTTTATGAGTTGACTTGCCTTCTTCCTTTCACTCTAGGGGCATACTTAAACTTATTTTGACTTGATGACCTCTACTTTCAAAACCTAGCAATATGGCCAATCTTCTTACAGTTGTAGTAAACAATAATTCTTGATGAAAACATATTTTTTATCACCTTTTTTGGATAGAAACTCACAATGTGTCCTGTGTCATGATGAATGAAATAATCTCCTCTTTTTGAAGAGGACTTACTTTGTCTAATCTTATGTGGATAATGATTTTCAAAGTATTCCACAACAAAATGGTTGAATCACTTGAAAATTTTCACACTTTTTGACTAATGACACCCATCATAATTTCATGAAAAATCATCTATAATAGGTCTCTTACATTCTCTATCTCTATGCCCAAATTGATTACATGTGAAATAATAACCATTAAAACTTGCATACCTCATGGTATTTAATTGTCTAATCTGATTTATCTTCATTCTACTAGTACCTGCATTCCTTATCTGATGATGTGTCTTAAAATTATGATTTTACTTATTCACATTAGTCTTCACCTTTTCTTGATTTAAATTATTTTGGTCTTCTTCATATCCAAGACTAGTTCTATCACTAACATGCTTTTGACCACTCAAAATATTGTCTAGATAACTTGATCTCTTTTTAAATATCATAAATGACTTCAGTTTACTAGATGTCTTCTCTAAAATATATTTTAATGACTCATTTTCAATTACATACCTTGAACATTCATCTTATTTAACTTTCAGACTTGTAGATAGGATTTCCAATTGACAATTAAGATGCTTGACCATATCTTCATGCTCCTTGGTGTATTCATTCATTCTTGCCTCACACACTAAATTTATCCTCATTGTCTTTGAGTTGAGACTTTATTTTCTTGTTAATCTTCTTCTTAATCTTTAATTCTTTAAGAAAATCTATCAATATAGTCTCATAGTCCACCTCATCTTCATCATCATCTAAATCACTCCAAATAGACTCTTTTTGATGTGACTAACTTGATTACTTAGCCATGAATAGGGATTCATCTTTAGTAGGACCATCATCTTCATGATCATACTCTAAGTCGCTATCTTCACTCTCATCTAATGAGTTATAATCTTATTTTGTGGAGAGACTCTTCTTGTTGTTATACTTTCTAAATCCTTTCTTCTTGTATGTCTTCTTGTCTTCATCTTAGATTTTAACATATTCTTCATCATCATTCTTATCATTCATATGAGGGAACTTATGAGAAAAATATCCTATCTCTCCATAGTTGAAATAATTGAAGGGTAGTTTACCCTTATACTTCCCTAAGCTTGCTTACAATTTCTTAGTAATAAGAGTAATTAGTTCATCTTCATCAATGCCAAATATCTCATCCTCTTTAGGTTTCTTACCTTGGAGCTTTGTATTTGGATTCATTTCTATCTTTAATGTTGCTTCCTTATTTGGTGGTATATCATCATTTACTCTCATCTCATAGGCAGTAAGGGTTCCATGCAATTGATCAATATTTAATTGAGTAATATTGTGAATTTCTTCTATAGAAAATAATCTTAGATCAAACATAATAGATAGAGAACTTAATACCTTTTGAACTATATTAGCCTCTTCAAGGTTCTCTCCAAGACCTCTGATGATATTCACAATCTCATCAAATCACTATAGAAAGGATGCCACCAAATATTCCTCCTTCATTTTAAGACTCAAATTCTCTTTGGTGAGTCTACAACTTTGCCAACTTAACATTTGAATCTTCTTCATGAATCATCTATATTTTTTCCCATGTATCTTTAGAAGATTTACAATGGATTACCTTGGTGAACTTAGTATATATAAGACCACAATTAATGGCATTCATAGCCTCTGAATTATTCTTAAATAGCTTCTTGTCTACAACACTAGATGGAGGAGTAGTAGGAACAACATAACCATCCAAAATAGATTGTCGTACATCAAATCTTAGGGACATAATGTATATCCTCATCCTTGCACTCCAAAAGGTATAATTGTATCCATTGAACATCGATGGTTACTTAGTAGAGAAACCTCCCTGATGAATGCCCACATTTTACCTTGGATCATCTTCAATATGTCAATCATTTAACAAAATACCTACTTTGATACCAATTTTTAAACATATAATCACTAAGAGGGGGTTTGGATTAGTGAGCATAGATAATTCAACTTTAATTCCAATCTTTTCAAAATCTTAATCCATTACGATAAGTATTCATGAAGCATAGACATCATTTATAAAAATGAACAAGAGAGACAATGTAAGATCAAGCACATAACACATGCCATATATGGGAAACCCTCTTAGGTGATAAAACCCACTGGAACCTATAATTGGATTACTATCCTATAGTAATAATAACCATTTTAAACCAACAACAAATGTTTAAGGAACTACCATCACTTATTTTAGTGAGACTACAATCCCATAAGGAACTATGACACTTGTATAGCTGAGTTGCCACAACAACTAAAACTTTAGCAAGTTTCACATTGAAAAGAGTTTTCAACCCCATAGATATTTAACTAACAAAAAAAACCTATGAATACATCCACCTTTGAACTAATGTATTCAAAACCTAATGATGGACCTTTGATTATCACTCTTCACCTTCGATCATACTCAATCTACAAGAGCACTATTCTACCAACATAATTATGACATATAGGTCATACACATAGTCCTCAATATGTTGTTATCATAAACTCATTAAAAAATAACACTACCTATCCTCTATTATTCACTTCAATGCTCACTGCTCTTACTCTCACCTCACTCAAGTATAGAAACCATCACATTTAGTTTCACTATTTATAGAGCATTCATGATCACCACCATCTTAGTCATCCAATAGATATTACTTAACCCTTAAGGCATATATCTCATTGAGACACATATCAATACCATCCACATAGGTTTGCCATAGTACTCATGGGTTATCCTTAATTAGCTACACCTTTCAATTAGGCCCTTATATCTCTTATAGATCTCATGAAGACCTATTCATCCTTTTAACACATCATTAAGCAAAAAAAGAACATAGGACCACTTCCGAATGCATAGGTCCACTCCACATGACCCCTTTGTCATTTCAAATGCTTACATTCATCATTACACTCTTTTGTTCAATATCAATCAAATCAAATGTTAGCCTTGTTCATAAGGACAACATGAATGAACACACAATCAACTTCTTAAGCATTGTTTATACTCAAGATAGATTTATCACACTTATAAAATATATAAAGATGGTCCTCATGGAGTCTACAACTCTCTAAAAAATATAAGTCATCATGAAACATCAAAACAACATCAACATAAGATAAGTTATCCTTCTCAAGTCATTTATAGAACAAACAAGATCACAGTCAAATTTGAACCTCAATATCTTTGATTGTACACACTTTCAGATATTCAAATATATATTTCCATATATACCTTGGAGTTCTCCATGAATTCAATTTTTGTAGCACTTTTGAATTCCTATTGGATAAAAAGTTATGGATAAAAAATAGATCACTAGTTTTTCCCTTTACAAAATTCAAATATTCAAATTCCAATAGTCATAGATAAACCTCAGACACTCTCCTATCATCTCATGTTCTCATTTCTTAGATCAAACACACACCATAAATATTCATATATATAGCTCAGTATTTAAATTTCATCACTCATCATTGGATATTCATCTTGACCATTTGACTTAATGCACTCCATTGATCTCATGTATGTAGCTCAATCTTTATCTATGTTAAACATTGAACACCTTGAAAAAATCTCACTTAATATGCACCATTGATCTATATATATATATGAACATACATTCACCATTATATCTTGAAAGAAGCTCGATCTTTATCTCTGCTTATCATTAAACTTCAAACACTTGTTCTCATTTGATTAAACACACACCATTAATCTTGATCTATAAAAATTCCTTGAGCCATTGGATCTCCATTTGGTCTTGGTCTTTAACATTATGTAAAATAGGTTAAGTATGGGGACCATTGCTATCTTCCTAGAAGGCCAACTTTACATAGTCATATATTTTACCTCTCTTAATCATATGTTCTAAAATTTAGAGCATATGTTCTCCTTTCAAAGAATAATCCAAACATGTATTAAGGAGATCCTAAAACCTTTGTGCATGCAAGATATAACTCCATTAATCTAATCACTCCATTTTTTTGTCATAGAGCTAATTATGTCAATAACTATCTAGAAAGACAACTTTGAACATGCATATCTTTTGTTGTGCTTCATTGCATGACCTAAAATTTAGTGCATATCAACTGAACAAACCCATATGATCAAGTTCTCCTGAAACTACCACACATGCAAAATATAATACCATAAAAATGCTTACTCAACTATTTATTAGCACATGAAAATTTAGTTATGTATGGGAAAACATAGTCAAACTACTTGGAAGCCTAACTTTTCACTTTCATTTCTTTTATTGTGCTTAGTTGTGTGAACTGATATTTAGTGTATAAGATCACCTTACATAAAAAAATCCATCCATATATCAATATTATCCTAGAACCCTCACACATGTGAGATATTATTTCATTAATATGCTTACTCATTTATTTTTAAACATAAAAAACACTATCAAAATACTTCAGAGTCCAACTTTGCACACACATATATTTGGTTGCACTTCATCACATGACTTGAGACTTTATGCATAGAAACTAGGGACTACTAAGGTCACAACCATATGACCAAATCCCCATAACTAATCCACAAATTTTAATGGTGATTTCATCAAACTACCTACTTAGAGTTTCTACCATTAGACCTAAAATGTCTAGATGAAAACAATGATCAGCCAGATGAAATCCACTCATGTACACAAGCATTTAAAGTATAGAAAAATTATTATGAGACCTCTTACACATGATCAATAATTCATATTCATAATTAATCATATATAACCATTTAAAAATACAAGATTAACAAATATAACTTCAATCATAATAGGACAAGTACTTTTCACACTTTGTCATTGTCACGCAGACTTTTAAGGCACTTCATCCACTCACTTGGACACTTCTATGACATCACCATGACATCATTGAAAACTATCCAATAATAATGTGATTTTTTTTTGTCATATAAGGTTTAATAGGTTATGTGAGGTCAATATAGGTCCTTATATATGCTTCATTGGTTATTTTTAGATCATTTATAAGTGTTTTTGGTTTTTCTACCAAAAATAAGAAATTTAAAATTTTGAATTTATTTTGAATAGTTTGAGGGTTTTTATAATTTTATAAAGGTCTTGATCCATATTTAATTGGTCATTATGGTATAGTTACTATTTTTAAGTGTATTTGAACCTTAAAATTTTAACCATGTCTTAAACCTTGATAAGGTGAAATCAATGTATGATTATGACTAAATAAGGCATGTTTGAGGAGTCATAGGTCAGTTGACTAATCCTTGGTGCATAACAAAAGATTAAAATATATTTATACATGTGATAGACCATAAACCATAAAAATATGAGGAATATAATGAATGGAAACAATAAGAGAATACTAATTAGTGGGTTGTTTGATGTATGTGGATATAAATAAGAAGACTATCTACAAGTTTGTGTATCATTGCACTAAAGTTATGAATTAAAAAAATTGGTTATGGTTTTTATAAATTATTAGGATTTTGAAGAGGTGAGTTAAAGTTTTGTATTGTTTTATAAACGTATTTCTTAAATTTATGTTCTTTCTCAATTGTTGGAGGTCTCAAAATAGAGTTTTTTATGTTACAATCCAAGAAAAAGGTGTTTTATGTATCTTTTCATGATGGTTAAAGTCTAAATTTCACTTTTCAGAGTTTATAAAACACCTAAAATATATAATATAATTGATTTCATTCCTTTACCATTCATAAATCAATAAATTTAATTAATTTTAGGCTCTTGGGTTATGCACAGTCTTAAAACCCTAGGTCAGGGTTTTAATTCATAAAAAGTGGATTGTATCTCAAACTAATCCTAAGAAAACTATATAAAATTACACACACACACACACACACACACACACACACACACACACACACACACACACACACACACACACACACACACACACACACACACACACACACACACACACACACACACACACACACACACACACACAAACACACTTACTGAAAACTTAAACTTGATTTTTAAATTATTCCAATGGATTTTAGTCTTGAAAATATCCATAGAAAAATATATAAATTACTATGTATTCTGTAGACCTAAATAGGCCTAAAATAGGGCTAAAATAGAGTTTTTCTACTTTTCTTGAGAAACTGGTTTGTAAAGGAATATAAACCTTATCACTTCACATGAAAATAATGTGAATGAATGTGTGAATTTTCCTTAATGATATTCAATTTTTTTTTAAATTTTTAGTACAAAATCAAGAACAATCAAACCTATAGATAAAGTTATAAACCTATGGGTACAACGTATTGGAAGATCAAGATCTTTAAGATCATCTTAAACCAGTATACAATGTCATTTATCAATATTCATTTTACATTTTTATCATAATATACCTAATGTTTTATTTCTCTTTTGTAGGAGGATGTATGCCTTAGCTAAATTTGAATAGTGACACATAGATAGGTAAAGGTAATTTATCTAACCCTTTCCTCTAATGCATGTTTTAGGAAATTTCACCCTATTAATTATTCTAATATGCCACTAATGAGGGGAAAATATGTAATCACCAAATTTTATCATGGTGAAACATTCTCATTCATTGATGGCATTACCTATACAAATCTTAAGATCTTGAACCATATCCTATTTTTGGCCACTCCTTCCATCCATTGAACCCATCCATCTATTTCATATTGTCTTTTGTATCCCTAACATCTATGTATTTATTCATGGTTACATAATCATCATGGATATTTTTTGACCACTAGTCTACATGAACCAATGGTTTATTTATGAAAGTCCATATGGACATTTAAGAGGTTGGGATTGGTAGAACAAAATTTCCACATGTTTTTTTTCATTTTCTTCCTTAACCTAGAACTTTTAGTTATGCCTAGAGCCTTCTATTTTTGTTTTCTATCCTATATATCCTTACTCCCTAGCCTTTCCTCTAGCTTAAAAATCATATCCCCATATCTCAATCTCTACTTGGTATTGATACATAACCTCAATTGTATTATTCATTTCTACCATAGCTTAGTTTCAATATGTTTATGAATAATGTTTACCTTTGAGTTGGTTTGCCTTGAGACAAAGCATTATCACCATTTGGATAATTTAACCATGAGGAAGTTTTAGATAATTCTTATGCCACCTATTTTTTCATACACCACTAGGTAGGTCGTACGTTTTAATCTATCATTAATATAATATATTTAAGTAAGTTTAGATCTAAATTTACTATTTAGATTAGTGTTTTAAATTTTGTTCTTGTTAATAAGAGTTCACACAATTTGATATTATAGTTATGTTGGTGTTTTATAGTAAAGGTTATGCAAGGTTTGGATAAGTTTTTACAATTTCCTTCATCTTAGATTTGTTATAAACCATAAATTCAAACACATATTATCTCTTAATAGTTTTTGTTCCACTAATGTTTGTATGGTTTTGTGTGTTTTTTCAAGTGTTACGTTCCTAGATTGTAGCCTTTAATTTAAGTTATTTTCTTATTAAATTTTTATTTGTTTATAGTAAATTCAAGTTTAATTTAAGTCTTCAATTTTTTTGTTCCATGTTTGATTTTAGTGTGTAATCAACATTGTCATTTTATCTTTATTATTCTATAAGTCACCCTTTGCTAATATTGCTAGTTGGCTTTCTATCCTCTACATTTTTTGGATTTTCCAACTTGTATGATTGTTATTTAAATATTTTATGAGTGCATTATAGCCTATGATTTGTGTTGTTTAATTTTTAGTGTTCTACCATGTCCATGTGTTATTATTTATTTTTTTTCCATCTCACGTTGTAGTCATTTCCAACCATTGTTTCATGTGTATTAGTGAGTAGTAGTTGCCACCTAATAAAAAGTAATTTTAGTATGCTTTCATCATGTTGAATGATACAAAAAAATAATGTATATTGTCATTTTTAAAATTCATTAGAGTATATAGTAATTTTCATTTTAGAATAGTAAATTTTTGTTTGAAGTCATTGCTTATCATCATATTCTATCTTTCATTTTCAAATAGAATAGTTTTCATTCAAGAATTTTATTTTTTGTGTGATTTATATAATCATAGTTTATTTGAGCTACTCTTAATCTCTTCTTATTTTCTTTCTTGTTCCTTCTGATGATGTTTTTAGGGTGATTCCATCCTTGATGTGTAGGATCTTACCTAATTTAGTTCTCCATAGTATTGACATATCAATCAAAACTAACATTGATCAAGATATTATGCCTATGATATTTTTTACCACTCCCTTACCTCATCAACTATCCCCTAGCTTAATGCCTTGAATTATCATTTAGAAGAAATCATTGACTATTGGGTTCACCAAAATCAAACCCAATACATGTTCACCCTAGACCCATACAAATCCAAAGCCAACCCTAATTACCCAACCCCAATGCTTGGCATCTTATTTTCTTTAACCCATTTAAATTTACTTTACCTAACCTTAGGAATTTGAGTGATTAGGGATGAGTGTCATTTTACCTATATAAAAATTATAGTGAGATTAATATGAAAGATATTCTTTTCATTTTACTCTTATAGTTTCCATCCTCCTCTCTCTTCATTTTTTATTAGGGTGTTTCCACACCCATAGAACATGTTTGAAGTAGGGAAACCCTTATCCTTGGCTACCTTATCCAATTTTTTATAGGCTCCCAATCAATTCTATTGGAATATTAGGATCAATATATCTCTTAATCCAAGGTTCATCATCAAGCTTTAGAGATGAATATCCCATCTTTTAATTCCTTCCATTAATAAGGTGTCATATTATATGAAATCCATTCCTTGACTAGTGAATCTTTTATTCTTGTTGTCATGAAATTTTACATTTCATGAAAACACCCCCAATTAAACTCTCAAGAGTAATTGGAGGTGTTTTAATAATGTGGATGGTAATTTTTTGGATAAATAGACACTGACTCTATATCATAATGGATAAATCTTGAGTTGCATATTGAGATCTCCTTTTTGGGAGTTTGAAATGACAAAGTTGAGCATATTAATAATCTCTTTACTATTCCTCTTTCAAAAAGAGAAGGTAATTTTTTGGAGTCAAGTCCCACACTTGAAAACAATGTTATATATGATAGTCATAATGAGATACATGATGTTAGATGATGTGACATGTAAGGTTGTCATCCTTGGATATATGAAGGAGGATTCATGAAGGATGAGATACTACAAGATGGATTCATAATTTATTGTATTAATAAAGCACAAAAAATGTGTTAACACTTAGGGTAAACATAAGGTGTGTAATGATTCCTATGACATAATCTTATGTGAGATATCTTTTCATGATAAGTATTTGGTATACTTTGGATCAAATTTGAGTGTGGTTTGATTTTGCACTTAAAGGATGAATAAAGATGGTGATTCATATTTTTTATACCTATGTGTGATCTAAGGTATCCATGAAGCAATACAAGAATGGAAAAAGCTGATAGAAGATCAAGAAAGAAGCCAAATTTGCCTAACTCTAGCTTTGGCAAGTTTTGGTACCATGTCACACACATTATCAAATTTTGACAATATTTCTAGACGGACATCATATTACACTACCATACTGAGTAGCATTTTGAAAATCCCCCCATTGTGTGAAATTAGCCTAAATCTTGTAATATACAAAATGCATCTTTAAATCCTACAACATGAAAAATACACCTTTAAATCTTACAAAATGCAAAATATACCTTTAAATCTTAAAACATGAAAAATGCACCTTCAAACACCCAAAAATTGTTTCATAAGCTTTAAAAACTTGAAAAGTGTTTCATTAGCTTTAAAAACTTGAAAAGTGTTTCATAACCTTCAAAAACCCAAAAAGTGTTTTAGGAACTTAAAAAAACCATACCATGTTATATGAAACTCTAAAACTCATAAAGTTTTTTATAAGTTTAAAAAAAATATAAAATATTTTATAAGGTTCAAAATCCTACAACATAATTCATCATGTTCAAAACCTCGCATTATGCTTGATTAAATTTCCAAACCTAAAAAGTTTTTCATGAACTTTAAATTTCTACAAAGTGTTTGAAAATGTTAAAAGTATTTCAAAATGTTTTATCATCCTCAAAAGTCTAAAAAATGTTTTATCATCCTTAAAATTCCATAAACTATTTTATCATACTCAAAAGTTTAGACATCCAATTCCTAACACCATTTGTGTTGAAATTATCAATCTTACTTATATTACACTCAAATGCACATTTTAGGTCAAAATTCATAAAACACCCTAAATGGTTAAAACCTGTCACTTACAAGTACCAATTTAGGTCAAATTATCCATAAATAGGGCAATGTATTTAATGAGCTAGCTATATTTGATCAGATCATTTCAAGTCAAAATGACAATTTTGCCATTTAGTACTCTGGATCACTCTTTTCTTCTAATTCATTGGTACACATCATGTACCTTTGTTATTTGGTTTTGGCAACATCCTAAATGGGAATATAGGTCCAACACATCTAACATTGCCTTCCAGTTCCTCTCCAATCAAATTATGACCCAGTAATATGACTTTCTGACCATTATGATTAATTGACGGCCAATTTTCAAATAATTACACAAATGTTGATTAACCTTGCTTAAGGATAATTAATCCAAATCAAGAGCTTAATTGTATTTTCCATGAGATTTGTTTAACATTTATTTTTGAAAATTGATTCCTATTAACTACATCATCAGGTGACATCATTTCTTGGGAAGACATTCCTAGGCCATAAATGCCATAAATATCAGGATTACGGGTCACCCATGCCTAGTTAATTCCTCCCATGCCTCTTCAATGCCCCTTACTTCAAGGTAATGATGAAGATAATTATTGATTTGATTCCAAATATTAGGATTATCAATGGCCACACATCTCAATCTTGAGATGGATGGTCATGGTTGATCCTAACCAATCTCAAAAATCTATAATAGAGAGGCCATAGACATGAATTAAAAAAGCTTAAATATTGAAAAGTTATAATGTTAAATTGTTTCAAAAATACATTGCATTTGATCATTTTTTTTTTACAAGCTTCATTGATTGGCTAGTTTAGTGATTTGGAATCATGAGCCTAGGTTTTATGGAGTGTTCTTGAGACATTGGAAGAGTTTTCCACCATTGTTGACAAAGACAAGGATGCTTGATCAAGGGAGAACATGATTTTGAGCCACATGGGTATGGTGAATCCATTTGGGAAGGTAATATGATGTTGCTTTCTTTCATTTATTTCTTTCTATCCTTTGTAATTCCCATAGGAATATATATGCTTAGTTAGTTTTTTATGCATTTTTCATGATTTATGGACTAATGTGTGACTAATTTGCTTTGTAATCCTCTCTGCATCTTGGCATGCCTGATGGGACTAGATGCAGCTCACACCTGAAGAAGATCATTTTGAAACTTTAAAATATTCATTTGGACCCTTAAAACTATTTCAAATTTATTTTCTAACTTTGTTTTGCCATTTTTATTTTCCATAGTTTTACATAGTAACCGACATCAACAAGTAAGACCAACATCGATTACATATCTTAACTGACGTCAAGTAGAAAAACTAACATCAATTATATACCTATCATTGGTCACATTGGTATAATTGATGTTGGTTAGATAACTGACATCGATTACAAAATGTAACCATCATCAGTTATATAAACTGATGTTGGTCACTATGTTTTTTAAAAACATAGACCTGAGATCTCTTTTTATAAAGTTTATTATTTCAAACCAAAAAGATCTTCAAATCTAAAGGACATGTTAACATTTTTGCTACAAGACTAAACTTGACATTTTTTAAAAACATGTTTTAAATCACCTTTTGCATGTTCAAAAATCAATTAGGAACTTTATTTTGGTGTTTAATGAAAAATTTAGATGCTTAGATGAATGTTTTCAAAGTTCGCAATCTTAAGACCAAGGGGTCAAATGAACACCACAAAATCTTTTATTTGGGCTTAAAATTCAACACACTAGTCAATTTGTATTTGCAATAGTTATTTAATTAGATCTTGTTTGGAAAAAAGAGGAATATTGTGTGTATTCTCTTCCATTTGTTTCCTTTTGGGAACCTTTGGAATCAAAATCACCATTCTTATTGCAAATATCCTAGTTGAAGGCATAGAAATAATGTTATCTAAATCACTCTCTAAAAACTTCTCAAAGTTTGGGTGACCTTGAAAACAACCCTAGAGTCTTTCTATTTCATGCATTCTTTTTTTTATGCAAACTTGGCTTACAAGGGGGACTTCATTACCTCCTTAGAGCTCTTTAGGGAAGCTTTGACCCAAGGTTTCATCTTCTGGCATTGACTTCATTTGGCTCCTAGTTTTATTTACACATGGGACATATCTGCATTTGGACATTGCACTATAATGAGTGAACAACATGATATAGTGGTTGTAAATAGGAATAGACCTTTTCACAACTAGCTAATGCCACAGTCACCCAACTTCCATGATTTTCTTTTACATCATTTGACGTGAAAGTCATTGTGCAATTTATTCCCCTAGAATGATCAAAACCTTGCTAGTTTAGTAGACCCAACTTTGCCATACCTTATCAATTTAGACTTAAGACATTTGGTTTTTGTCATTAGCTTACTTAGTCTTGATTTGTGTCTAAAATTGATTTTTAATCCAATGAACTTAACCAAAACACATTGTCCTTAATTTTCTTGATCAAGGGAGGCATTACATTGTCCAAATTGGAAAATTCATCTTTTCCTTGTTCAAATTGTTATAAAAAATTGTGTCATGTCATCCACTTTGGCACAGTCATGCTACCCAATTGAGTCTAGATGTTTTACCCAATTTTTTTGAATCCTTCACTTATAATCCACATTTGAAATTGAACCTTTTTGAGTTCTAAAGGGTTGGTGTGTCAAAGTGGTTTCTCCATTTATGCACTAAGCTTGATTTAACTTGGGTTTAATTTTACATTCAAATTGAAGGTTGTTTATTAAGAATCAAAATCACATTATCATCTTGGTGGACTCAAGTCATCTTGTGTATCACTCATTCTTTGAGTCCTAGACCATATTTTATCCTACTATAACCATGTGGTGACATTGTGCTACCTATTTGGTCCTAACTTTATACTTAGTGATTTTTATATGTTTTTACATCTTGAGTTGCTTAGTTAATTTTGTCTTCTTCGTAATACAGAGAGATTTCCTCTAAATTTCTAGGGTCAACTTGTCAAAGTTGAAACTAGTTTTTATAGTATATGTGTATCACAAAGATCTAGGCTTCAATGTACTAGTTTTCACCTTGGGTCTTTTAGTTACCTTACCCTTTTTTGATCTATATGATTTTAACCTTACCAAAGATTGAGTAAACTTGTGACCCAAATATTCTAAATTGTGCATGGTTTCAAACCACCCTCCCTTATAGTCTCATTGGTACCTTGGTTATTTGTCTAAAAGAGAGCCAAAGAATATTTTGTTTGGTTGCCAATCATTGGTCTAGATTTAGTCAAACACGTAGAACAACTCTCTTTAGACATGACTCAAAGGTTCACTCGTAGTGGGGCCTATTATGGCCTTAGTTATGAAGATGAGCAATTTTATAATGGTCAAGATAAACCCATTGTTTTTGATGATTTTCATGAAATAATAGGATTTGAAGATGATTACAATGAATATCAACCCTAAAAAGATCAAGATTAATCCCTTATTAGATTGATAGAATTGGGTGCTAGACTACCTTCTGATTTTCCTATATAATAATTTAATACCTTAGTTAGAGAAGGAGAAAAATGATGGAAAGAGTAATATTTTGCATAAATAGACATACCTTATTCCTATAACAAAGGAAAGGAAATACAAATAGAGTCAAAACCCACAAATCTGGATATTCTAGCTAAGATCAAGATAATAAGTCAATGATATACAGATTAACTTGTCATAGACTTAACTGACTCCCTAGTTGCCACTTCAATTCATAATAATTCTTCAAAGAATAAGGAAATATGGTTGAAAGTATGTAATAAATATTAGATGATGACAATACCATGTGGATCAAGATAATCTAAATTAATAGTTAGAGTCATAAGAGACATTACAAAGTGTTCCATTTGACATGGAACATACATTCTTCAATCATAAATAACCTCTTGTTACTTTACAAACATGGAAACCCAAACATTGAGTTTGAATTGAGGAAATCCCTCAAGACAATTTGGCTAGTTCTTTTCAACCAACCCAAAAATTGGTAAATAAACATAGAAATTTACAAAATCAGCAAAGTACAAAATAGCCAAATTTAGGGAATGTCTTACAATCCAAGAATCAATGACCTATGTTCTCAACTCAAGGAGTAAATCAAAACCAAGTCATAGATCAAAAGGTATACACTCCCTATAGATCCACACAAAACCAAAGGCACATTCCACCCCAATAATAACAAAACTAGGGGCACATTCCACCCCAACAACATTTTATTCAATCCACAAATGCACTAAACATGAAAGAATGGAATTCTATGAAGGAAATTGTTTAAAGATTGGAGATAAATAATAGAGTCAAAAAGTAAAAATTTGATGAGATATGTCAATATCCATTTGATTTATTTGTTCTATAAAACCCCTTTCCACCTCATTTTAAGGCACCCAAATTTGATAGTACAAAGTAAAAGGAGATCCACATGAGAACATACAAGCATTCTTCATTTTATGTCAAGAGGTTGCATATAGTAGTGAGTACTTACTATGATTATTTCCATAAATTTTAGCAGGACAAGCTCTTGATTGGCTACTTAAAATACCCAAGGGATCAGTTGTGGATTAGAATGACTTATCAAAAAAGTTTGTTAACCATTTATCATACAACATAAAACATGAATTAGCCATTGTTGATTTATGCAAATCCAAGCAGCGTGATGGTGAAAGTTTCACTGCATATCTACAAAGGTGGAGAGCTTTGGTAGGTCACTTTCAACATAACTTACTAGATAAATATTTGGCTAATATCTTTGCATAGAATTTAAATCTTGAAGTTGTGCATAATCTACAGTTAGCTTGTGCTAACTCATTTGAAGAAATTATTGACAAATAAGTGTATATTGAGAAGGCTCTTATTGCTAAGGGCCTTGTTAAGATTTTTTTGCAAGGTCAAGCATCTAATCAAACTAAATCACCTACTCAAATAGTTATGTAGGATAAACCTAAAGGCTTTAGCAAAAATAAAAACATGGTTGGAAATGGGGTGAATAAAACAAGACATGTACAAATGATCAGGCTATACCTCCTTCAAATTTATACTTAACTCCCCCAAATCTACTACCTACATTATAAAGACAACCTCCATGAAGGACATTGAATAATAATTTTAGAGTCTTTATCAAGTTAAGAGAATTGGTTGAAACCATATTAGAAAAGTTTATTGTAGCTAATTTCATTATATGGCTAGTATCAAAGCCATTTCTTAAAGATCAACCAAAACCAGATTGGTACAAAGAAAATGAATGGTGTAAATTTTATCATGTTGCTAGTCATGGTGTATATCATTACATTCAATTATGACATATTATTAAGGACTTTATTGAAAGTGGTGAACTATAAATTAAATTGGCCCCTAATCAGGACACAAATTAGGATATGGTAATCTAAAAAGACCCTTTTCCTGGACATGATCCACCACCACCAAGAAATAATCAAAATGGTCACAATCAAGGATAGAGGTAGAATCAGAACTAACAACAAGGTCATAATATAATGAACATAATCAAGATCATAATGCCCACACTAATAATGTGGCTTATAACAATGTACCTTACAACTATAATAATACTATGGGATGCATTTTTTCAACCCACATTGCCACTATTACTATAAATCTGTGGATAATCTCATGTTCCTCACAACATAGGACCCATCATTATAGGTTCAGTACCCTCTCCCCCTAGTAGTACCATGTCAGGTTTGCATCATCATGTTGTTACTCCATTTCCATAGGTTACTAATTTTGAATAATAACACCTTTCTTCTAATTATAAAGGCTCCTCATAAACTCAAAATTGTAGTGATATAATTAGACACCTGTGAGTCACCATCTAAGGCACTTTGCCTTCCTCTTCTAATTATAATAATTCCTTGCCACCTCTAAGTTGTGCAGTCACAACTAGAAGCCCATAAGTTACCATCCAAGGCCCTTCACCCACTTCTTCCATAAAACCTAATGAGAATATTATGTTAATGGTTCCAAATTGAATACTATCCCAAAAAAGACAAAACTAGTTCAATCCATAATTCAAAGGCCTTAGTGTGTAGTGAATGAATTAGATAAAACCCCTGCATGGATTTCCATATTAAAACTCTTGAAAACATCTGTTATCCATAAGACCATCCTCAAAAAGCTTTTGCAAGAATTTAATGTGCCTAATAATATAAACCTTGATCAATTCCATAACCTAGTTGGACACTTGTCTTCATTTTGGCAAATCACATTTGATCAAAAAGACATGTCCACCCTCAGCCCAAACCACAATAACCCACTATACATTGAGATAATCATTATAAATCACAAGATCAAGTGGGTTCTTATAGATAATGGTTCAAGGCTAAAAATCATATCTCTTAAATTGGTACGATGATTGGGCTACATGGATAAAGACATTCAGCCAAAAACTATTACAATCAAGGCTTATGTCAACAATGAGAGGGAGTCACCTGGTATAATTTGGTTGCCGATCATGGTTGGTTCTATTTCTCATCACACATTATTCCATATTGTGGATGTTGAACTTCCTTATAACATACTTCTTAGTTATCCTTGGATCCATAAAGTATAGGTAGTTCCATCTACTCTTCACCAATGCCTTAAGTTTCCCCATGATGGGATCAAGGTTACTATTCCCATTGATCAATACCCATATCAATACTACAAACATCTTAAAATAGAGTTTTATAATTATAAATATTTCCCAGGTTGTGAATTCATTACAAAAAAGAACAAAGCCATCATTTCTCATCCATATCCATCTAATTATATAGACCCTAGTAATCTAGCCTCCACTTCAACTGATCCATTTCCTATAGCTTTGGCTAGAAAGGTTATTATTAAAGATAGGAATTTCCACATACCATCTAAAGGACATCTTCCATATTGAAAAATTACCAAAATCCCATAAGACATTTGGTAATCCTAAAGCTTCCTAGACTCCTAACAAACCTGATCAAATCTTGCAACCAAAGAAGAAACAACCAAAACCTCTTATGGTTTTGGTACCTATAATTACACCAAAGAAAGATCAAGAGGCTTTTACTAAGGGAGATTGGTTATATTTTAAAGGCCTTGATGATTGTTTCTAGAATATAAAATATCATATCCCTAATAGGATAATAGACCATCTTGACTATACAGGGAAAGGCCTTAGCCCATAGGTGCAAGGAATTTTAGAACCGTTATCAGCTAGAGTTGTCAATTGGAATCATGGTCTTAGATTTAAACCACTAGAAGATGACCTCATGAAATTTAATAGTGACTCTTGTAAAGTGACTAGTAATGAGACTCTTAGTAGTGACAGAAAGTCCCATTATAGCCTTTTTGATGAGCTTGTTGACTTAGATTTGTTTGATTTAAATGCCATATTGACTATAACACCTATTGGAGCTTCTTATCCTAAAGCAAAAACCCATCCTAGTGGTGCTTCCCTTCTTGAAGTAGGACATTATATCTTTACTATTAAAGCTTCCCATTCTAAAGTAAAAACCTATCCTAGTGGTGCTTCCCTTCCTAAAGTAGGACATTATATCTTTACCATTGGTGATTCTCACCCTTGAGTAAACCCTCACTATAACTTGTCCTTTCCATCTCGAGCTCATAGATTGGGATTAGAAAAATTTGATCATATGCCTCAATGAGTTTCAAAATGAATAATCAATTAAAGAATACATGGGCATATGAGATGCATTTCCCATTAGTGATCATAAGTAGTGTTTTGATTTTTCAATGAATTCTTCTACCTATTTTGGAGAGCATGCAAACTTTCTTTGTCATAATAAAGAAAAAAAATCAAGATATTTAGGTGAAAACCTCTTTGTGGCACTTGTCAATCAAGGAAAGAGTAAAGAAAAAGACAAGCCTTTGAGTGAAAACATATTTTAGGTGCTCCCAGGTGGGAAAGTTTGCTCATCCCATCAGGATGTAGAAATCGCATCCATCCCAAGTTTCATAGCTAGTACAATCATCTCTTCAGAACAACATCAAATATTTGAGTATCTTATTCTTCAGTTTCTAGAGGTTTTTTCCAATTGGCATTTACCTGAGAAGGTAGACTCTAATTTTTCATATTATCTAGATGTTTGGGAGGAACAAAAAGAAGATATAGTAGAGGAAAATGATCATGCCTATACATTTCCAAAAATTCTAGAAGATGGATCAACACTCCTTATGAAGAGCACAATAGAAGTGAATTTGGGAACCCATGAGGATCCCAAAATGGTTTATCTTGGAGCTTTCCTTACTAAAGCAAAATTTAAACATATTATATCCATTCTTAAGGATTATATAGACATCTTTTCATGGGAATAACTGACATGCTAGGCTTAGAACCAGATTTTTTTGTGCATCATCTTGTTATTCACCTTAGTGCCAAACTAGTCAAGCAAAAGTTGAGAAAGATGCATTTGTGCATTGCCCTTTTGGTTAAGGCTAAGTTAGAAAAGTTTTTAGGAGCTAATTGTATCAAACCATTGGACTAATCTTAATGGGTTTCTAACATATGACCAGTGAGTAAAAAGACCCCAAGCATACGTGTTTATACCAATTTTCATGATATAAATAAAACATGCCCCAAAGATGATTTTCCTCTACCCAACATCAACATGATCATCAACTCAACTATTGGGTATAAGATATTGTCTTTAATGGATGGATTTTATGGATACAATCAGATCAATATAGCCCCTGAAGATCAACATAAGACCACATTAAACACTCCATAGGGGACATTCTGTTACCAAGTCATGCCTCTTAGTTTGAAGAATGTTACATCTACATATCAGTATGCAATGACTATCAATTTCCATGACATGATGCACGACATTATCGAGGACTATGTTGATTATTTACTAGCAAAATCAAGAATAAGAGCTGGACATCTTGACATTTTATGAAGAATATTTGAGAGGCTTTATGCATATAAAGTCCACTTGAATCCTAATAAATGTGTCTTTAGAGTCATATCAAGAAAATTACTAGGGTTCATTGTATCACAATGAGGGATCAAATTCAACCCTACAAAGGTCAACACTATTATGGAAATGCCTCCACTAAACAATCTTAAATGATTGTGAGGTCTATAAGGAAAGATCCAGTCTATACATAGGTTCATTTCTTAATTGGTAGGTAAGTGCCACATATTTACCCATATCTTATAAAAATGGGTAACATTTTAGTGAGATGAATATTGTTAGATAACATTTGTAAAGATTAAAACATACTTGGCCAATCCACCAGTCTTGTGACCTCCAACATAAGGAAGGCCACTACTTCTTTATATATCATCCACAAAACATGCACTAGGGGTACTTTTGGCTCAGAATGATGATCATGGTAAATAACATATTTTTTATTGTTTAAGCTATAAATTGGTAGCCTATAAACATAATTATATGCCTATTGAGAAGGCATGTTTATATATGGTGTTTACCACTCAGAAATTACAACATTATATTCTAAATTAAAAAACTATTGTTATCACCAAAGTAAATTCTCTCAAGTTCCTCTTATCTAAATTAGATCTTCAAGGATGCATGGATAAATGGATTATGATCCTTAATGAGTTTTATATTGAGTATCAAAATCAAAAGGTAATCAAAGGACAAGTTCTTATTGACCAACCTGCAAAAGCTCCTATTATAGCCACTCAACCTCTCAACTTTAACCTTCCAAATGATTCTATCATGATGATAGAACAAGTATCAAAAGAACATGAATAGTGTATGATCTATTTTTATGGGTCCTTCACATATTGAGGGTCTAGAGCTCACATATTATTGATCATGCCATACGGGGATTTGATCCCCAAAGTATTCCATATATAATTTTAGTGTACAAACAATATGGCCAAATATGAGGCATTAGTTATAGGGCTTTGTCTTGCTATATAGTGGGATATTCAATGCTAAAGATCTATGGATATTTGTAGCTAATCATAAATTAGATGATTGACTAGTATCAAACAAGAGATGATAAGATTGTTCCTTACAAGCAAATTCTTGATAACCTTAAAACACATTTTAAATATCTATAATTTGAGTAAGCTCTATGAGTCCACAATAGATCTACCAATGCCATGGCAAAAATTGGTTCCATGATTCAAATGCATGGTAGTGATAAAGATTATCAGTTCTTGATTGAAAATCTTTCTCATTTAATACATATTCTATTAGATTTAGAGAGGATATGCACCGTTGCTGATTTTAATCCCTCACCTAAGCTACCATAGTACTAAGATTTTTATAACTATTTCCATAGTCATGCATTTTTCACCAAACTTTCCAAAAACTAGTAAAAACTATTCCTTCATCACTTAACATGTTATATCCTCCTTGGAAACATGCTTTATCATAAAGGCTATGATGGAATGCTTCTTCATTATTTATCTTTGGGAGAATCTAAGCTGGAACTAAAGGAGGTTCCGAAAGGAATGTGTGGGGCCCATACCAATGTTGTAGTCCTAGAAAAGAAACTCCTCATAATAAGATATTATTGGCCCAAAATGGAGACATATTCTTTTAATTATGTAAACAAGTGTGTTCCTTGTCAGCATCATGGAAACTTGATACATGCACCTTCCTTACCATTGTAGCTGATTACAACACCATGGCCATTCTCAACATGGGATCTTGATCTCACTAGGAAAATTAACCTGAGCATCTTTAGATGGACATAAGCACATTTTTACTACAATAAAATAATTTAATAAGTGGATTGAGGCCATTCCTATCACTTATGTTATCAGGAAACAAATAGCCAAATTAATTCATTGCCATCCCATATAATATCTGATAATGGTGGATCCTTTATGAACCAAGTTGTGAAATATTTTTATGCAAAATTCAAGATCAAGCATAAGAAATCCACTCCATATAACCTACAAGGAAATGAAAAAGCTGAGGCATAAAATAAAACCATTCCATCAATATTAAATAAGATTTTCAATGATGTTAGTTGTAATTGGCACTTACAATTCTTTCCTACCCTTTGGGATTATAGAACCAATCATCATACCCAAATTAGACCTACTCCATACTCCTTTTTTTTAGAACTAAATCTATCATCCCCGTCAAGATTGAGATCCCATCATTAATAATATCACTAGATCACATTGAAGATAATGAAGACTATAGACCCTCATGACTGCACGAACTAGAGATTATTGATGGTAAGTGATTGGCTACCCTAGAAAATTTGTAGGCCTATAAAAATAAATTATAGAGAAGCTACAAAAAATACATTTTCCATCAAGAATTTGAGATTGGTGACTTATTTTTGAAAGAGAACTAGAAGAATACAAATGCTAAACCCAAAGAGAAAGGCATGTTTTAGCCTAATTGGTTAGGATCATATATTATCACAAAAAACTATATATCAAGCGTATATCAATTGGCTAAACCTAATGGTGAAGAACTTTCAGAGCCCATGAACATCATACACCTTAAGAGATTCTATGTGTGAACAACTTTGAACCATTTTATATAAGACCCCTAATTTGGGGGCAACTTTTGCTATCATAATTTTATCCCACCTTTTTATCTTACCTTGAACACATTTTACACTACCTTGCTCCACTTTTCATGAATCATGATAGTAAAGGATTTGAATCCTTTGTACTCTAAACACATTCTTCATCCCATTCTATATTTCTCTCTTTGAGAAGAATATTCTTTGTTATGTCTAAGACATGTTATAAGCTTGAACACTTTTTATCCCTTGACCAATTATGATCTTGATTATGTCTCATGAACATTATAAATATCTTCAGTAGCAGTTCTACAAAGTAGTTCACCAAGATAGTATTGTGAAACTTCAAATAAATGAATAGAAGCATCTTCTCAGTTTTATACCATTACTACACTATTATAGATCAAGAACCTCACTCTCACTAATTTATGAGCATGGGTCATTGCAACCAACTTAGCTATATTATTGGAACCTCTACTCTCAGGATGTGCATCTCCTCGATTAGATGGTCCCACCTTGTGCATATCTTATCCTAAAAACACCAAAAACATTAAAAATACTTTGAAAATACCAAAAACATCAGAACATGATCCACAAAAGAATAAAAACATTGTCTCATGCTTCTATACATTTATACATTCCCATTCCACCATGCTACGCTCTTATCATTTTGCAAGCATAGAAACACCAGTTCATTTCATTTTTTCCCACACACTTGCCATTTTTCAAGATCATTCTTTCTCATCTCATTAGCTTCTTATCTTCCATTTCTACTATAACATTAATCATGTTATTTTGATCATCATTTTTCTTCTATCCCATTTATTGGGAGAACTACATTTGGCCTAAATTTTATGTTGGAACATGCATCTATGAAACTATGTAGGCAACATCCACTTGTTTTATACATATGGAGTCAGCTCAACCAACCCCCTTCTTTTAATTATCTTCCCCCATTTCTTATTTAATTGTTCTTCTTTATTTAGGGAACAATTGTCATTGTTCTTTGTTATGATATGGTAGAAAGTAATGCCTCTACCGCACATACATGAACATTTGTCTTTAAACCACACTAACTTGGTTTTTGTTTGTGTGTGTTTATTTGTTTTTTCCTGGTATTTTATTGTGATTTCACATATCTCCTTTTATTTCTTCTCCTTTTCTCTTTTTTATTACCTCTTATCTCATTCTTGGTCTTGTGTTTCCTTGATTGTTTTTTCTATTTGATTTTTCTTTTCTCTTTTGTGTTTCAAGACATCTTGATGATTCACATGGATCTCAATTATTTATATCTTGATCCTATGTTATTATGTTGTTCTTGGACCATTTTGTTTCTTTGATTGTTGTTGGTGTCTTTTTTTTATATTTGATTATGTTTTTTCTCTTTTATGTTCAAGAATGCCTTGATGGTCCACATGGATCTTGATTATTCATATCTTGGTCTCATGTTGTTAAGATGTTCTTACCTTTTCTTTTAAATTTTTGTTCCTACTTAAGTCTTGATAGATCATATATTGATTTCAAGTTAGGATCATTTATGTTTATGTTTATGTTTATCTTTATCTTTTTTATTTAAATGTAAATCACTGTAACTCTAGTTTTGGTCATTATTTTACCATTATCCTTAGTTATAGATATTCACATTTGAACTAGCTTAGTGTAATTAGAATCTTATGTCATTCTAAGTTATTCATACTTATGATGCCTAATTTCATTTTCTATATAAATCACTTTGTGCTCAGGTCTCAAGGTCTTAACATCAACATCAGCTCTAATGAACGATTCTCAAGAACACTATGCAAAACCTACGCTCATGATTGGAATTAGGCTTCTAGGTAACATGCATTTTATCACTCAACTGTATTCTTATACATGAATATCTTTGAATAAATTGTGAGTCTAATCAATTATTGCTCATTTTTCATCATTCCTCAGTCCATTCTCTCCAAAACTTGGGTGAACTACATTTACCTAAAGTTCATGTTGGAACATGAGTCCATGAAACTATGTAGGTAACACTCAATTTATATTAATGTCAGATTGGCTATCTCCATTCTTCTTTTCATCTCTATCATTAGTTCATGAATTGTCATATGCTTGGTTTTATATGGATTTTTAAGCCATTACACCATCATATGTACATTTGTGCCCACTCACTTTAACCTATCTTTTCAGTTATATCCTTGAGCTATTTTACTTGCAAATTACCCATGTCGAGGCATAACATCTAAACAACATTTGAATCAAATAATATCTATAGGGATAAATCATTATTTATTCTTTATCAATTATCAAGATTCACCCTACTGGGGTAAAGCTATTTTATCACGATCAAATCTGCTCTACTAGAGTACTTCTTATTATATTGTCTTTAGAGACCCCATACTAGTGGTGCTTCCCTTACTGAAGTAGAAAATTCTATCTTTTCCTCTAATTCCAAGCTCTCCACATTAAATCCCATGATTTTAATATTTTAGTGTGCAACTTGTCTCATGATTGATCAATACTATAAGCATGCAGCTTGTACTCTCAAATTGTGTATATTTATATTGTGTCCCTTACATTTATGGATTGAATCTTTCCCGTTCCTCCCATATCTAGGGCCTATTATACCTCTCATTATATTTTTATCATTGATGGTAATCACATGTGCAATCATTTGCTCATCTAGATGCGATATATTCCACGGGTTAATCTCTTACTTTATCTCTATTTTTGAGAGTCCATCCTTTTCTTCTATCTTAGTATATCCTCTCGAGGGGGCATCATGGGTATGTTCCAATTTTTTCTTGACAACTCTTTTCTTTGAAAAGATGTTGCTTCACCTGAATGTCTCACTATACCTTCTCAAATCGGGGCAAAATATAGACATCCAATTCCTAACACCATTTATGTTGAAATTATCAATCTTACTCAAATTGCACTCAAATGCATATTTTAGGTCAAAATCCATAAAATGCCCTAAATGGTTTAAAATTGTCACTTACAAGTGATAGTTTAGGTTAAAGTATCCCTAAATAGGGTAATGCATTTTATGGGCCAACTAACTTTGATCAGATCATTTTGAGTCAAAATGATAATTTTGCCATTTAGTACTCTAGATCACTATTTTCTTCTAATTCATTGGTACACATCTTGTACCTCTGTTATTTTGTATTTGAAACATCCTAAATGTTAATACATATCCAATGCATCTAACATCACCTTCTACTTCCTCTCCAATCAAATTATGCCATAGTAGTATGACTTTTTGACTATTTTGATTTATTGAGGACCAATTTTCAAATAATTGCATAAATGTTGATTAACCTTGCCTAAGGATAGTTAATCCAAATTAAGAGATTAAGTGGATTTTCCATGAGAGTTGTTTAATATTTCTATTTGAAAATTGATTCCTATTAACTGCATCATCAGGTGACAACATTTCTTGGGAAGACATCCCTAGGCCATAAATGCCACAAATATCAAGATTATGGGTCACCCTTTCCTTGTTAATGCCTCCCATGCCTCTTCAATGCCCCTTCTTCCCAGGTCATGATGAAGATAATTATGTATTTCATTCCAAATATTAGGATTATCCATGGCCACACATCTCAATCTTGAAATGGATGGTCATAGTTGATCCTGACCAATCTCCAAAATCTATAAATAGAGAGGCCATGGACATGAATTTAAAAAGATTGAATATTGCAAAGTTATAATGTTAAATTATTTCCACAATATTTTTCATTTTATCATTGATTTTTTTGAAAGATTCATTAATAGTATATTTTAGTGATTTGGAATCATGATCCTAGGTTTTATGGAGTGTTCTTGAGACATTGGAGGAGTTTCCCACGATTGTTAACAAAGACAAGGATGCTTGATTAAGGGAGAACGAGATTTTGAGCCACATGGGTATGGTGAATCTATTTGGGAAGGTAATATTATTTTTATTTCTTTCATTTATTTCTTTCTATCCTTTGTAATTCCCATAGGAATAGATAGGCTTAGTTAGTTAGTTCTTAATACATTTTTCATGATTTATGGACTAATGTTTGATAAAATTTCTTTGTAATCCTCTCTAAAAAAAGTTCACAAAAAATGTTATCATCCTCAAAAGTTCAAAAAATATTTTATCCTTAAAATCCCACAAAATGTTTGATAAACTTAAAATTTTCACAAAATGTTTTATATGGTTCCAAATCCTGCATATGTTTTTTAAAATTTCCCCCTTATCCCTCCACATAACCCTTCATGTTTCCAAAGTATAATAAATGTTTGGTATGTAATTTTTTTTTTAAATATTGACACATGGTATTAATTAATTTTTTTCAAAAAATGAAAGGTTTCCCACTCAAATTCATGGATTTTGTCTTAAATGGTGGGTTATAAAAAATGTGGTTTATCCATTTTTATTGATGGGTTATTAAAAAAATATGTGGTTTTATCCATTTTCAAATGTGGGTTTTGTTTTAATTTATGGTATTTTATATTTTAAGGCTTTCCAAGAATGGTCTATACTCATAATTTGTGGTATTGGATGTGAGGGTGGTTTTGATCATAAAGTTTGTGGTTTTGGTGTTTTGGAAGTTTTTTTTAGTACGTAAATCCATGTTTTTTCATGGAAGGATAGTTTTAACTATTTTGAATGTAGTATTGATACTTACAAGTTCTCTATGAATTTGATAAAGGTTTTCAATGTTCATGGTGGCCTGCATAGGGTGTGGATGAAAGAGCCATAAGTGATAAAAACATAGTTAATGAAAAGATTGAGGGTGGATTTATTTACATGGGGTGTATGAAAATTCAACAAGTTTATCTCAATACAAGTCTAGTGGTGAGAAGCTCACAGTCAAAGTTTACATATGAAACAGTGTAAAAAGTGATGAACATGAGTAAATAAGAAATCAATCACATGACATAATGATAAAATAAGATGAAAAATTCCTTGCAATGGAAAAAAATTTGTAACATTTTCATGTGTATGAATTGGCATTCATTTCATACACCTATAAATTTTGAGGACATATAGGCATTGTTCTTTATATTGAAGAGTCAATCAAGCTTGCATCACAGGATAAGACTACGTATGTGGGAAGGATTCTAAATTTAATACCTACGATGGTGTTAAGGGGGGTCTTCAAACACCTCAAGAAGATTATGGTGATAAAAATGGATTAGGAAAACATTCAAAAATTTCTTGCTCAATGTGGTTCTTGGATTAGAGATTTTTTTCATATAACAGGGAATATCTAAGAAGAGAAGATGGCAAAAGAATTATAGTGTATGTCAAGATGGAATGCCTAAGGGAGAAATAAAACTCAAGAAATCATGAGGAATCAAATATTGTCATAGTGATAGAACATGATCTTGTTTACCAAAAGGACTTGTCTTTTTCTCAATAACCACCAAAAGTCTCTATCTTATTTCTCTGTTACACTTTTCATAATAACTTAAAAGGTTATGTTTTACCTTTGTAAAGTCATTTAAGATATATTAACTATAAAATATAAACCTTTTACCATAAAGGTGGTTATGGAGGATGTTTTGGGTGGTTACACCTATTGTAACCTATAAATAGGAGTTTGGAGCTCCTTTGTGAGGGGTTAACTTTAGTTCGGCTCAAGTTAGCTTTATGCTAGTTGGTTTTTTGATATTAGAACTTTTACAAATGGAAGGAAGTAAATTTTATGTACAGTCCCATGAAGAATCAATAAAGAAATGATTTATAGGATTTTGTTTCATGAGATTTTTTGAATGATGATATGCATGAGTATGCCACTTCACTTTGATTCTTATTCTTTCATTTTTCTAGAATTTTATTTTTTAGATAGTCAATTAATATAACGTTATTAAGTTTGGAAAGTTATATTGAACCTACATTAAGAACTTTGTCAATGAGAATCCTTGGTGAAATTAAGAATAGGATTTTATGCCTATTTTTATGGCAAAATATAGGGTTATTGAATATCTTTGTTTGTAAGGTTGTCGAATCTCCTTAGTGTATGCATTATATCTATATGTTTATTATATGTCTTTCCCATCTAATTTTCATGAAAAAGGCTTCCTTTGCTATACCTCAGATATTGGACTATTTTGGTGAGTCTTTGTGTTTAGTTATCCAGAGTTGTCCTTCATCTTTTCTAGGGTTGTCATAACAATTTTTATGTTTTTAGATAGAATAATCCAATTCTTAGTTTCTCCTTTCCTTTCTAATTTTTACCTTTATTTCCTTTCTATCTCCTTTTTGTAATTTCTAGCTAAAAGAACAAAACCCCCTATAAAAACATTTTGATATAAATAGTTGTGAATAGTTTTTCCCTTGCATTTCCCTTTTTAGATTTCAATAAAGGTAGCTTTGACTGATAATAGTAGAGGGACTTTGTCTTGTATTACTAAATAATGCAAGGGCTTAGTTCCCACATTGTTGAATCAAAGTCACCAATTTGTCCCCCTAAAAAAGTTTTGAGCCAAAAATTCCACATAGTTAACATGGATATAATGACATGACCTTTGAAACTATTGGCAAAAGGGGAGATCCATGAATTATCACCTGTTTCCACATTTAAATAAAAACCCCTGACTTAGAGGAACAATCCAAACTAAACCAATATAATTATAAAATTAGATATAAAGAATAAAAACTTATCTACATGAATATTATTTGGTATGTCAACAATGTCAATATCACTTAGGAAACTCTATAACCACAACATATTATCATGGGGTTAAATCCATCCACTATTCTCTATCAAGGCCAATTTAATCATCCCCCATTACAAACTAGGGATCAACCAAGCCAACCTAACTCATCACCATATTAGGTCAACGATGTGACTAATGCACTAATTACTACCCTTATGGATTGAATTTAAGATCTAGAGGCCATTCACACTACCTCATCCCCTAAGTTTATAACTTATGGTGTTATGCCACAAATATCACATCCCATCAGATAAGGATATGTGGTTCCATAGAAACAAAGGTAAGTTCATTTTTATGCTAGTTTACAAAGCACACTAGGATTTCTTCTCAATGACCCCATTGCCAACTATTAGGGTGAGTGCATGGAATTGTGGGGTCAAAATGGGGTCTTAAGTGGAATTATTTTTATTTATCAATGAGAAAACTCAACTTTTTAAAATAATTTGAGATGGCTAAAAAATTCTATAATAATGTGAATTACAACATTTCAAGACTAGTTTCTAAACTACTTAGGTTTTATTTAAATGGTCAAGTATAAGTAGGTGAAAAAATTAAATTTGAAGAGGTACTCTTACTTTAAAAAAAAATATATAATAGATAGATTGCCATACACTCCCATATTTTTTAAGATTCATTTAGTATGTTTTGAAACTCTTTGGTGAAAAGTTAGATAAGAGTATCTAAATTATAAGTTATATATTATTTTAAATTTTTAGTCAATATTTATTTTTTAATTTATTTTAAAGGTAAATAGACCTTTAAAATGATGAAAAATGGATAATTGACTATGTCCCCCCTAGAACCACCTAAAAAAATTGAAATTATTTTTATAATGTATGTAGAATTAGATCTAGTTTGAAATCTTGTATATTTTTTAAATTTGCATGAACCAAATAAAATATAAAAAAATAAAGATAATTATGTTTTGTTTCAATATATAAAAGCATAAAAAACATACATAGAAATCAATATAACTGAAAACATTGATGTAGGCAAATTTTTTTTAAAAAACTATATATTTGAAAAGAGGAGAGTGCACACGATGCCATATTAATATTTATAGGAATTGGCTTGATGAAATTCATAGTGTTTATCATGAAAAATGTTGTATTTTATTATTTAAAATTAAAAAAACATATATTTGATTATGTGTGTGTAGTGTTAGACCTTAGGATTTGGAATTCAAGCCATTTATGAGATTAAAGGATTGTGTTTAAAATTTTACATAGAAAAAACATGTACATGAAATAGTGTGTATTCCTTGTTGTTTGTATTGAATTCATGAGTGTATAGGCATGGAATACAATTTTTCAAAAAAAATTAAGGTGGCACATTTGTCATATGTAACAAACGATAGAATTTTTTATTGTTTTGGTTATTTTAGTCCCTAATAACATGATTTTATTGATAAAGCCTTTAATTAAGTGCATGATTAAAAATATAGTTGAATTCAATGGAATAAGACATTAATGACATTAAAATTCAATTAGGTGTCATTGAAAAAATTAATGTTTTCTTGAAGTGAATTAGTAATATTTAAGCATAATTCCTCATTTTTATGTTACTGAATGTCATTATTTAAGCAAATAAGATTTAATTATAAACTAATAAAACATTATTTTATAGTTTAAGGGTTAATTTAACATATTTAAACACCATATAATATGTTATTTATTGATGTAATGTTATTTGGGGATATATTTTCTCTAATTTTGTCATGAATTGCGAAAACTAGTCAATTGGTGCAATTAGTGGCATGATTGGGCCAAATTGAATGCTATGAACTTCTTTTTTATTATATAGGATGTTATTCTGGGCTCAATAATCATTAATTTCATCACATAATGGACAAAAGAGTCATTTTTTAATAACATAGGTAATTGGTGCCAATTTTAGCCCCTTGAACACAATTATGTCTATAAGATGTGATTTGGGGATAAATTAGCTTTGATTTAATCAATCATTAAGATAATTAGTCATTTAGTATAATCAATGATCTGATTTGTGCCAAATTGAGACCCATGATCCTAATTTTGACTATATAGGATGTCATTTTGGGATCAATTGATCCTAATGTCATCACATAATAATCTAAATAGTTGATTAGTTTAATCACAAAGGCAATTCACGCTAATTTGAGGCCCGTAAACCTAACTGTGGCTATAAAAAATTATTAAAGGGTTAATTATATTTAATTTTATCACATATTGATCTAATTAGTCAATTAGTGTAATCTTTGACATATTTGGGCCAAATGGAGCCCATTTAAAACCTAATTTAAACTATAAAAGATGTGATTTTGGGCTCAATCGGTCCCAATTTCATCATAAAATAAACCAAATAATTAATTTGTTTAATAATAGACATAATAAAGGATAATACTATCCCATTAAACCTAATCATGACTATAAGATGTGATTTAAGACTCAATTATCCCCAATTTCATCATGAGTAGAGCCAATTAGTCTACTGGTGTAATCAATGATGCAATTTGGGCGAAATTGAGCCCCATGAATCTAATTTAAACTACATAGGATGTGATTTTGTGCCAATTCATCACATAATTAACTAAATTTTTGGTTGGTTTAATCACTAAGACAATTAGGGACAATTTAAACCCCTTACCTAATTTTAATGATAAAATGTGGTTTGGGGCTAAATAAGTTTTGATTCCATCATGAATTGAGCAAATTGGTCAATCGATGTATTAGTGATGTGATTTTCACCAAATTGAGTCTTATGAACCTAATTTTTATTGCATAAATTGGGATTTTTGATCAATTGACCCTAATCTCATCACATAATAAGCCAAAGTCTTGCTTTATTTAATCACTATGGTAATTGGGGCTAATTTGATCCCTTTCAACCTTATTACAAATATAAGATGTAATTTGGGGTTAAATTAGCACTAATTTTATTATAGATCAAGATAATTAGTCAATTAATGTACTAAATTATGTGATTTGGGGCACATTGAGCACCATAAACCTAGTTTTAACCATATATAATGTGATTTGGGACTCTATCATCCCCAACATCATCATAAAATGAACCAAAGAGTTGATTGGTTCAAACATAGATGAAATTGGAGCCAATTTGAACCCATTCAACATAATCAAAATTTTACAATGTGATTGGGGGATCAATTATTACTAATTTATCACATTTTGAGATAATTAGTCAATTGGTACAATAAAGATGCCATTTGGGTCAAATTGTGTGCATTTCAAACCTAATTTTGATAGTATAGGATGTAATTTAGGGCTTAATTATCCCTTATTTCATCACATAATAAACCAAATAATTGATTAGTTCAATCACAAATGTAATTGGTTCTAATTTGAGCCCATTGGACCTAATTATGACTTTAAGATGTGATTTAGGGCTCAATCCACCCCAATTTTATTATATGATGAACTAAAGATTCAAAATTTTAAATCACAAAGGTAATTAGAGCCAATTTTAGGCCCTTGAACCAAATACAACTCTATGATGTGATTTGGGGATACATTACTCTTAATTTCATCACAAATTAAGCTAATTAGTCTATTAGTGTAATCATTTATGCAACTTGGGCCACTTTGATCCCTGTGAACTTATTTTTTACTATATATGATGTTATTTTGGGTTAGTTGGCCCTAATGTCATAAAAAAATGAACCAACAGGTTGATTGGTTTAATCACCAAAGTAATTGGCTCTAATTTGATCCCCTTTAACCTAAATTTAGTTATAGGATGTGATTTGGATTTGAATTAACCCTAATTTTATCATAGATTGAGCCAATTGGTTAATTAGTGTTATAAATGACATAATTTAAGCCAAATTATTCCCCCTTATAACTTATTTTCATTGTATATCATGTTATTTATGTCTCAATCAATGCTAATTTCATCACAAAATGAACCAAAAAATAAATTAGTTCAATCACAATCATAATTTGGGAAAATTTGAGCCCCTTGAACCTAATTATGACTATAGGATGTGATGTAGGGCTCAATAAACCCAAATTTCATCACATGGTTGGAATAAATAATACTTAAGTGGTGTTATTTACCATTAACATTATTACAATGGTTAATAAATGAAATAAATATATTTAGTTTATTAACATGAAGTAATATTGTGTAAACAAATTAAATATGTTTTAATATTATGGTTTCTAAAATAGAGGTTAGATCCATTGGTTACAATAATCCACCTCTACACCCTGATATATAAATACATTTTACGTTTGGTAATTTTCACTTACACACACACATTACATTGTATGATAAACATTAGTGAGACTATGTTAATATTTGCGTGTGTAAAATATTATTCAAATTTTTTTGTGAAGATTTGACAAAGAAGAAGTGAGAAGAGAAGTAATTATGTTTGGTTTTAGTTTATCAGATTAATGAATATCAACTATGGGTTATTTACCACCATTTCAAGTTTTCCCACATATACATACACATTTTCTCATTCAATGTTCATCTAGATCTCCTTTTTGTATATTTCATATACATATATTACATGAATATTGTCATGGTACAACCTAGAGATGTATATTGATCAATAATACAATTTGTGAGGACCTAGATACCTATTCAAAGATCATTCATGATTTTGAAACCCTGTATAGGAATGGTATAACCATTATATGGCCTAAAGAAGTAAAAAAAAATAGTTTTCAAACTTTTGAATCTTATATATCTGATATAATATTCAAATATATAGTTATTATACTTATAAATACCCTTGGAAGAACATGTTAAAGACTCAAACTAATTTTTTGAGAATAAATCTTTCCCTGGGCAAGGTTTAATATCCCTATGGTGTTGAAAAAACTAAATGTTGGTAGAAGAACATAGATTGTAAATATATGGATGATATTTGTCTTGTATTTGTGCATTATGCACTCATTTTATTATTATATAAGTCTATTTTTTCCTATATTCATGACTTGTAATAGGTTAAAATATGAAGAGATTCCACTTTAGGCACCATGTATGAGAATAATATGAATAATATTAGGCTAGAAAATGTCTATATATACTTTTGTTTGTAAGAAGAAGGGGGTTCCACTTTTTAGAAGATAACAATAAAGATTTTTTGGTTATGGTTGCCTTTGTGATTTCTTATTACGTTCCTTATGTACATTCTCATGTGTAATGTTTTGGTTACTTTCTATCTAACTATTCTGAATGCGTAATTTTAGTCTATTTATTACTAGTTGTTATTACTTCCTCAATAACATAGGATAATTAATGTTTCTTATGTTTTTGTCATCTAAATTCATATTTTTATATAATAAAATATCCTCCACACATGAAGTACATCATAGTTATCCTCATCCTTAACAAGTTCTAATGTTTTAAGAATCTATGTTAACAATGGTAAGGTGAGAGTGGATAATCCTTTTGAAGGTAATTATGCTAAGATGGTTACTAGGGTAGAGAGATATTGAGATATGGTTAGACCAATGGATATGTAATTTTGTAGAAGAAGAATTAAAAATAACTACTCTTACCAGTCAGGGGATCATTCAAGAGCATATTTATGGAGAAATTTACAAAAAAAATTGGTGTGAGTTACCCAAATTATTAGATAACTAGTTAGCATGGTTGGAATATTATTGATTTAACCCAAGGATGGAAAAAATTATAATCTATATTGAAGAGAAATAAACTAGTTACAGAGATTGGAAACTGACTTAACAAGAGAAATAAATCAATGGGTTGCTAATATAGTATACAAATATATGACTAAATTTTTAGTACAAAGATATATATATTTTAAATCTATGAAGGACTTTATCATCATAGGAATTCAAGGATTTTTTTTAGTGACTACCTATCCTTGTGAAGATGTTGGTTATGAAAAATGCCATGGTGCCTACTCTAACCACTATGGAGTAGTTTCTTTGGGCATATGGGGGTGTGTGTGACATGATCATGAATTATGATTACATGAGTAGATAAGGCTTGAACCTAAATCCATAATGGAGACATGAGTTAAGAAGATTTAATATAAGAATCTAGAATTAGAATGTGAGCTACAATAATAGAATAGATGGAGTAAATAGAAAAATACCCAAGTAGCTGTGAGTAGAGTTAAGAGTAGTAGTAAAATAGATGAATAATGAGTAGGAAGACATGATGAATGAAAATAAAGAGATGAATAATTAAATATGAATAAATATGAGATGAAATAATAATAATGATAATAGAAAGAAAGAAGTGATGAAGAACAAAAGGAAGAAGAGATGTTCTAAGTTGAAGGTGAGAATAGTGTAGAGGTAGATTAGTAAGATGATATATGTACTACATAACTAAAATAATGTGTATTATTATAAGGACATGAATTATTAATTAAATAAGTATAAAAACTTAACAATGTAATCATTCATCGAAAGAGAACTTGTCCTTGTAGCCTAATTTTTTATAGTTGAGTAGAAGTTTTTGACTAGAAAAATAGGCAGATATAGTTGGGAAGGTCCATTTTTAGAATAAGTACAACATTAGGGTAATAAAATTAAAATATCCTCAAATTTTAAGGCTTTTAAGGCTATAGGGTTTGTTGAAACTAGGTAGAGAAAAGTAGGAAACACAAAAAAATAGAGTGTGTAGATTAACTCTCCTAGTGCATAGGTAAATATATGTAGTGTACAAGTAGGATCACCTAGAACATAGCCTCCTAATGTAACAACTACAAAATATATCCCTCCAACACAAGTTTATAATATGGCTGTTGTAGTAGCATTTATCATCTTGGTGACATATGATGGGTCTATGGATCCTAACCAGTATTTCTTATTGATGAGGCTATAAATAAGTGCAATTTAATAAGATCACTTAATAGAAGAGAAATTAAATTTATTTACCACATATAAATCACTAAATAAAGTTTATAGTAGGTTAAGGAGTGGCTCATCATAAAATTCAAAATAAATAAATTTACCAGTTAGACTATTCAGGACCTAAAGGAGATAAGGTACAGTTGGGAGAATCAGTTTATCATTATGATCACAGGTTCTTAGATATTATAAATAAGATATAGTTTTCCTTATTAGATAAAGATAAGGTTACGTGGTTTTTTAAAGGACTACATTTTAGTATCATGTTTTTTGTAGTATAGACCCAATATGATATTAAGGTAGATGCTAAATCTACTACTCTTTGGGTGGAGCAAATTGAAGATTATGGGGAAGTTCTCATAATGGGTTATAGGATTGAAAATAAATTACAACATTTTATGAAGAGGATGGAAAATATCATGAAGAAAATAAACCTAAGATAAATATATGGTGCATGGATTTTAGAAAGGAAGGACATCACAAGAATGATTATTTTAGGGTCAAGACAAAGTTCTATAAAGTTTGTAGAGTAGTAAGGCACACAACAATGCAGTGCCATCTCCTACAATAGTATGTCAAAATTACATAGAGCTTATATTGTAATTTTTTAAGTCATTAAATCACTATGAAAATAATTATAGGGCTTTGCAGGAGCTCAAATAAGATATTGTAAATAATGTATTTGCCATCACTTTGTAACAAGTGTCCTCAATGAAGTAGATGATTCTAGAATCAAAAGTTGATAAGGGTTGTGAAAACCAAGCAAGTCCATAATGGATTTCTAGTTTGCCTTAGTACTAGCCTTAAGGTCTAGCTAGATGGACCCCTCCTTCACCAAGTTGGACACAACCATCACCATAATACTAGTACACAACACCATAGAATCCATCAATGATTCAATGACAAACTATTTATACCCCACTAGTTTTGCAACAATAATTTGGGATTGGATATAATACCCAATAACATCAACACTAGAATATAGTACAATAATAAGGAGGTTATCAATCACATAGACGAGGATTGAGGGGAAAATATAGAGGGGGTTATTAAGGTGTCAAAGGAAATAATTACCAATTCCCTCCTTTGTAATGTTAGTTATGTGGAGATTATAATCATGTGAAATGCATTTTCCCTTTGAATCCCCAAAGACAATCTTACTACACATATTATAGGGTATATGAGTATCATGAGATAAAATATTATCTTGTGTTGGAAAAGAAAACAAGGAAAATATTGATAGGATGTTAAAATGGTGGATGTGTAGCTTAAGTAGTATGCATTTATAAATGCCATTACAAGACACCAACACATAGAGAGAGGATTTCCTCCTCTCAAAATTCCTTAGGACTAAGGAATCTCGAAAGTGAAATAGTAAAATACCTGGACCCAGCTATAGAAAAGAGGCTCATGTATGAATCCATGTAAATGTTGAAAAATATTTAACACCAAGGCACTACTAAAGGAGATGTTGTAGTAACATATGCCTAAATGTATGGTTAGATTGTGTGCATTATGAACTATGATGGAGTTTTTATTGTGCTGACATATTTATTGAAGCTACTCAATATATTATGTAATGAAGAAATTTCTTAGAACATCATAAACTTGATACATAATTTATTGAAGTGTGTACAACAAGGGTAATATAAGACATAAAATTTTGTTTGGTATGTAAAAATAAAGAAGCCATGGGATGTAGATGCATGAATTGACATTGAAGCTGAAAGATATGAAATTCCAAATGTTGTCTTTGATTTTGGTAGCACAGTTAACATGATCCCTAGGTTTGTATGGGAGGTGATTAGACAACCAGTTTTAAGTTACAACCTAGTGACTCTAAGTTTATTAGACTATAGAAGAGTTGAACCCTTTGGCAGATTAGAAGATGTTGAGATCAAAGTCATAGAATTGAGCTTGTGAGGTGACTTTGAAGTCATCGATATGAAGACAATAAGAACTCATCATCCTATACTGATTGGAAAAAAATGGGTATATGATGGTTATAAGACTATCAATATAATGTAAAATCATTTATAGACACATCAAGGAGATAATATTATAGTCATTCCTTTACATAAGGCACACAAACCCTATAGCATTCTAGTTAAACCAAATTCTCCTTATATCCCACAAGAAACCAGTTGGATGAAGGTAAACTCTAAGGAGAACCCAAAATCTCTGTGTGAAGTTGAGTGCAATTTATTAAATAATCATATTAAAATTTAGGTGTAATCTTTACTCACTCAATAGTTGAAGACATCTTAACAATGGAAGCCCAAACTAGTAGTTACTCAGTTATTAGCACCTTATTTTATCATATATGATTGTGCATCTATGTCTATTAAATCCCCTACTCAATCAGAAGTTGATTTTCTCTATCAAAAAGATGATCATATACATTATTTTATAGAGCCAACTAGAGAAGGTACCTTACCTTGGGAAATAAATTCATCTATAAGTGGAGACTCAAATACACATCTAATCAACTAGGCTCATGGTGATAATGAAATTAAGCCTATGATAATGGTATTCACCAGGAAAGATAAATTCTGTTATACTATGTAAATAAAGACATCAATTAATTCATTTTGGGCCTACAATTTTATGTGCCTATGATCAGTCAGTGTGTAAGTGCCTTAAATTACACTTTGAAGGGAGTTATAGTGACATGGTGGACAATTTATAGATATGATCAAATCAATTTGAATGATGTATATGGAATTATGATTAGAAGATTTCAACTACCATAGGTCATCATAAGTAATTGGCATTAATTTTAGTAAGGTGAGTACCCTAAAATCTATATCCAAAAATGTGTTGAAGTCTAGACTAAATAACATGTGGCACCTAAGTAATGGGTTCATATCTTTCATTATACACTTACCCATTTATTGTTATCTTGGTATTTGCATCAAGAATATAGGAGGGAGATAAAACATTGGGTGTAGGTGCAGAGTGACTCCATATAGACTTTTGCCTTTGAATATGAGAATCCTTTAGTTCATAATTCACTACTAAAAATCAAATATTTCCTATGTCATGGGTGCATAGAATATTTAGGCACCATGACAGAGTCTACTACACATAAGAATGTCACCTATGACATAAACATATCATTATAAAGCTATAAAGATACCAATACAGAATAACAATGTCTTATGCAACCATGCCATTGAACATGATACAAAGGAGGAAATTAAAGATTTAGATATTGATGGTGATATTGATCTAACTAATTTGCTTGAATCTGAATGACCAATAGAGCCATTAAAGGATCTAGTCATAGAACCCACTGAAAAAGAAAAGTTGTGCATCATATAGATTCCATAATAATAAGGGAAAATAATGATAAAATAATCTATTATTGAGGAAAAGTGCAAAATTTATTAGTAAACTATTAAAAATTATGTGGAAAACATCAGAAGTGAGGATATTCTTAAACTAGCACATATAGGTTATTACTAGACTAATTTCAAAGTTTTAGAAGTTATGCAAGACCTATAGGATTATTAGGATGTGTTTCCCACAAAATTTTTAGATGTCAGATGAAGTAGATCCATCCTTAGGTGAAATTCATATCAAAATCAATATGTGCACATGACCCATAAAAAATGGCCATACAAGTTAAATCCAAACATGAAGTTGAAAGTAAAGGCTAAATTGGATGAAGATACAAGGTGCAAGTGTAATATATCCCATAGAGAAGGAAGATTGGGTTAGTCATATGGTAGTGCAGCCTAAGAAAATAGGGGAGATCACAATATTGTGGTGACTACCTAATTTTGAATGATGCATGTGTGAATGACCCATTTCCAATTCCCTTCATGGATGAAGTTTTGAAATTCTGTCACCAATCATAAAGTTTACTCTTTCATAGATGGTTTCAGGATCTATCATCAGATACCCATCATAGAAGAATACAAAGCTAAAACAAATTTTTCCATATAATGGGGATCCTTTTCATACAAGGTAATGACTTTTGGCCTAAAAAATTCACCTATGGTTTTTTCTAGACTAGTGATGACTGTGTTTAAGGATTTTATTCCCAACTTATTGGAAGTATATATAAATGATTGGGTAGTCTTATCTTTGTTTAAATAACACTTTTACAAGATGTTATTAATGATAGAATACTACCAATCCCTTATAATCACCCTAAATTTGAAAAAAAAAAAAGTTATTAATTACACCTTTTGGTGTCTTGCTAGGTCATGTGGTATGTAGTGAAGGGATTTTGGTGGACCAAGCTGAAATCATAGTCATTCTTAGTATACCTCCACCAGTTATCTCTATGTAAGTGCAATAATTTCTTAGTTGTATAGGGTCCTATCAAAATTTTATCAAGGGATATGCATCCATTTCATCTTCATTGGAATATTTGTTTCACAAAGGTATGAAGTTTGTCTAGACTTCTAAGTGTTAATCAAGTTTCAAAAAACTAAAACATAGATTAGTTATTTCACCTATTCTCATCTTTCTAGATTTGAGTAAGCCCTTTCACGTGAACATTGATTCTTGTATTATTATAATTAGTGTATTCCCTACATATCCAAACAAAGGTGGATTGGACCACCCTATTTATTTTATAAGCTAAAATATATCTAACATAGAAAATAATTACATGATAACTTAAAGGGAAGCACTAGCTATAGTGTTCACACTAAAAAATTTATAACATTAAATTCTTGTGACACCATTTGAATTTTTCATGGATCATCAAGCCCTATTCTACTTAGTCAGTAAGCCTATGATAGGAGGACATATTTTAATATGGTTGATATTATTTCAATAATTTTAATTTCACATTAACATTAAACTAGATAGAGAAAATTTTGGACTAGATCATCTCAATCACATCACAAATGGGGAAAGCTTAGAAGAACTACAAGAAGATTCTCTTGATGCACATTTATTTCAATTTTATGTGATACCTAGGAATTTTGAGGCTATTGTTAATTTCTTAGAACAAGGAGTATTTCCTATGCACTACTAGGAAAGAGACAAGAAGTAGTTTGTCACTAGATCCTTGCCATATACTATTATAAATGGGATTTTGTATCATTTTGGGAAGGATGAAGTACTACATAGGTAGTCTTAGAGCATGAATGACCACAACTATTACATGAAGCACACAAAGGAATAATAGGAGGTCATTCTTCCGGAGAATCTACTATAAGGAAATTATTAAATAGTGGGTTATAGTGGCCAAACCTTTTTTAGGATGTGCATAGAGAAGCAAAAAATTATGATGTTTGTCAATGTATGGGTAAGACACTTTAGAAGGATGAAATGCCCTTATAGACTTTGTTAGTCAAATAACCTTTTGAATAGTGGGGCATTGATTTTAAAGGACCTATCAATCCCTGAGTAAATGTAACAAAGCATGGTATATTATCACTATGATATATTACATTACCAAATGGGTTGAAGCTGCTATGACATCTAGCTATGAAATGAAGGATGTAATAAAGTTCCTTTATGATATATCATCACAAGGTTTGGATGCCCCGTCAAGCTCATCAGTGATCGAGGGACACACTTCCTAAAAAACACTATCAAAGCTCTTATTGAAGAATTCATGATTTCTCATCATAAAAGTATTGAGTACCATCCATAATATAATGAATAAGCTAAGGATTTTAATAAAGTGTTGGGAAATATGTTGAAAAATATTTATGATGTTAAGAGGTATGATTAGGAAGATTGCATTACTATGATCTTCAGGCCTATCAAATGCACTATAAGAGGGCTATAGGTTTTAATATATTTTATTTGGTCTATGTACTTGAAGTAGTAATACTAATGGAATACTTGGTACCCAGTCTATGCATTACAATGGTTATGAGACTACGGCTTCATGAATCTCTCATAAATAGTCTTCTTAAATTGAATAAGATGTATGAGTGTCAACACAGAGCATCTTGGATGCAATAAGTTTCTAAGTAGAGCCAAAAATCATGACATGATAAGAACCTACAACATAAGGAATTTCATAAAGATCAACTAGTTTTGTTATATGATAGTCACTTCAGATCATTTATGGGTAAATTATAGATTATATGGAAAGGGCTTTTCATTATACATGAAATATCATAGCAAGAAACCATTGTTTTTAGAGATCTATAGAGAATTATTTTGTAAATGTGGATGAATAAATTTAGGATTAATCCATACTAACAATAGTCTTAATTGATTTATTTATACCAAAGTAATGGGTGCTTAATATCACTAAGTAGATTAGGATTTCCCATTTATGTATGTTTTCTTGTGTGTTTATTTTTATCTATTTGTGTGTGTGTGTGCGTGCTTGTATATGATCTCTTCAATAGATTTTAGAACAAGAATAATAATTATAAAATGTGCCAACCATGTAAAAAATAATTTAGGTATGCCATTATTGATGTCATCAGGAAAAAAACAAAAAATTAAATCCAAAAAATGTATAGTCAAGTCACATCAGCCAAGATCTTAGTTGTATAACGATCACCCCCAAGTAGTTAAACTAGATGAAAGGTTAGATTGACCTAATATTCACCAAATTAGTGGCCAATCAACATCATCCATTTATACTCAAGTATAGACAATAAAAAAATATATTGGCATATCTTGATGTATGTGCTAATGACTAATTACCTTAATTGCTAGATCAGATAAGATTTGCCATATCAACATTCACATTAATATCAAAAGGACAAGTTAGTGAAGAATTTACACAAAAAACAATAGAAGAAAAAAATATGTAAAGGCGTAAAGTTGTGAACCAAGTCTACATTTCATTCTTTCAAATATTTTATGAGTTAAAATTTTAGAGTTGAGGTAATTTCTACTACATAGAAAGCAAAACGTTTTTCAATTTCATTATTTAGAGATAATGGATCATTAATAACTCATTAATAAATTTATAGATGCTCAAACATAAGCAATGGGCATCAACCTTATGCTTCAATAGACAAAATACACTAATCTAGAGTTGTCTCTGAGTAGTAGAGTAAAAAATCTTATGACTAGATCCAATCGATGTTGCGTAACCACTTGTGATTACATCCCCATATCAATTCCATAATATATATGTTAAGCACCTATTTTTCATACTGACCTTTAGTGACTTGGGGGAGATTGTGAATATTTTACTCGATCCTACAATAATGACAACATCTACTTGGCCCTAACACCACTATAGTAATCAACACAAAAGTAATAAATAGAGTTTTGGGCATTCTTATGTGTGGTGATTCTATTATTCCATATAATATAAGCATGACTCATATCATTTAAGAGGTCATAGACTTCTATGTTTTGGGGTCTAGAGGAATCCCCATTAAATAAATCAAATATGAACTAGTGCACATCTTGGTCGAGTGCATCACACAAATATTTTGGCACACCACAAATTTTGTAAAGAAAATTACTAAAAGAATGGTGGACATTGCACATCACATGATACACTATAATGAGTAGTTTAGTTGGCAAAAATATTTTATATGAGAGCTAATTAACAACATCAACAAATGCCACATGACTTCCAAGAAAATATTTTAGTACTTGTTTCCCATCTTTTTGACATGCTTCACCCAATAGATGTCCCCTAAAGGAGAGTTACAACCCAACACTAACTACTAGCCCATAAAGTAATTCCACAATTTGATATTGACACCTAACCATGATTCCCTATCACACGAGGGAAAATTCAAGATATGATGGGAGGAGTTTTTGGAGCTGATTACTACACATTCATGAGTGCTAAAAGATGTTATGTAGTACTTGGGACAACATGTTATTATCACCTTACTTCCAAATGGCATATTCATCCATATTCATGAGATTATTAGGTTGGTATTTAGAACCCTACCATTTTTTGTGACAATGGCCATGGTGCAGACTAAAGTCACCAAGAAAAAATCATATGCAACTAGGCATGTAATACTAGTCCAAGCCATACCACCTAGCACAATAGTTCCTTCAACACATTAACAACCTAAAGCTACAACTTCATAGTAGTAGAAATAAAATCACAATCTCTCTACCAAACAACAACCACTATCACCTCCTTTGAATCACAAGATGAGGAGCATAGTAACATAGATAGATGACCCTAAGGTGCCCCAAATGGTAAGCTCCTATAACTTACATTGGATGGGAATGGATGAGAAGGTCTATCAGGTGATGGTCATAGATATGGTAGGTGATTTCTATGACAAGAAGGAAGAGAATGAGTTTTTATTCTAGAAGTTAGTGTACATGGTCCAAGCCCATTTAATAAGGTCCCACCAAGTCTTTGGGTGGAACTACCACCATGCCCTACATCCATTGTTGTCAACATTATGCGAGAAGAGGTTGAACAAAAGTAGATAAAGGT